>SJYA01002795.1:10819354-10958206 GCA_006410615.1 Neotragus moschatus | reverse complement strand
AGAGTTGCCATATACTTTGCACCCAGTTTCCCCTAATAACATCTTACATTAGTAATGCTACATTTGTTATAATTAGCAAACCAATGTTGATACATTATTATTAACCAAAGTTAATTCTTTGGTTATTTAACTCTTCCTAGTTTTTTAAAAAGTATTTATTTATTTAGTTAGTTTATTTATTTAGCTGTGCAGAGTCTTAGTTGCAGCACGTGGGATCTTCAATCTTCATTGCATCTCGAAGAATCTTTAGTTGGGGATGTGAGATCTACCTCCCTGACCAGGGATCGAACCTGGGCCCCCTGCATTGGGAGTGCAGAGTTTCAGCCACTGGATTACCAGGGAAGTC
Organism: Neotragus moschatus; assembly: GCA_006410615.1. NCBI lineage: Eukaryota > Metazoa > Chordata > Mammalia > Artiodactyla > Bovidae > Neotragus > Neotragus moschatus. Next base: position 10,957,860 of record SJYA01002795.1, on the reverse strand, counting down.
CCTAGCTTTCCCCAGTTTTTGCCTGATACCCATTTTCTGTCTCAGAATCTGGTCTAGGATACCATATTAGACTTAGCTGTCATGGTGTCTTGCTTTTCTTGGTTGTGACAGTGTCTCAGACTTTCCTTTTTTTTTTAAAATAACTTTGGCAGTTTTGAGTAGTTCTGGTCAGGTTTTTTGTAGAGTATCCATTAATTGGGGTTTTTCTGATGTTTATCTCATTATTAGACTGAAACTGTGGGGTTTAGGGAGAAAGATCACCCTGGTGAAGCGCCATTTTCATCACCTTCTATCAAAGGTGTGTACTACCAATATGACTTATCACTGTTGATGCTGACCTTGATCACCTGCAGAGGTAGTGCTTGTCAGGATTCTTCACTACCCCACCCCTCCATCCTTCTCATACTTGGAAGTAAGTCCCAATGTTCTGTCCACACCTAAGTAGTGGAGTCATGCTCCACCTCCTTGAGAGTGTAGTATCTACATAAATGATCTTAACTTCTGATGTCTGGCTATTTGTCTCTTCTCCCTCATCTATTTAATCTTTTATCTATTCAGGGGACTTCCCAGGTGATGCAATGGTAAAGAATACCCTTGCCAATGCAGAAGATGAAAGAGATGCATGTTTGACCCCTGGGTCAAGAAAATCCCCTGGAGTAGGAAATGTCAACCCATCCAGTATTCTTGCCTGGAAAATTCCATGAACATAGGTGCCTGGCGGGCTGTAGTCCATGGGGTTGCCAAGAGTCAGTTATGACTGAGACTGAACTCACATACACATACACATGGACTCCTGGATATTTATACTTTAGGTTATAATACAATCTACTTCATTTTCCCCCTCAAATTGTTCCAGCTTTGGACATCGGCAGCTCTCTTCAGTTGTCTCCTGTGTTCTTTTGACATACTTTCTTTAATGTGGGATTTTTTTCCTGCCCAGGCCTAGAATCAGCCATTCCTCCAAGGAACCCTTGATACCTTTTGTTGGAGGATGGTATTAGAAACCAAGATCTGGGTGCTAGGAGTGCTATTTACTACCGCAATATCATTGCTTCTAAGTCCTCTCAGAGCAAGGAAATATGTAAGTATAATATATGTCTCCTTTTAAACAGCATATATATGTGATTTTCTTCTTTTAAAAATCCAATCTAAAAAAAAATAAAAATCCAATCTGAGGACTCTGCTTTTGTAGGAAATTTAAATGATTTAGTTTATTGTGAATACTGCTTACATTGGAAGCTTTGGGATCCCCTGCCTCATCATAGCTATCTATCAGTTCAGTTCAGTCGCTCAGTCATGTCTGACTCTTTGCGACCCCATGAACTGCAGTATGCCAGATTTCCCTGTCCATCACCAGCTCCCAGAGCTTGCTCAGACTCATGTCCATCGACTCAGTGATGGCATCCAACCATCTCTTTCTCTGTCGTCCCCTTCTCCTCCCACCTTCAATCTTTCCCAGCATCAGGGTCTTTTCCAATGAGTCAGTTCTTCAATCAGGTCCCCAAAGTACTGGAGTTTCAGCTTCAGCATCTGTCCTTCCAATGAATGTCTAGGGATGATTTCCTTTAGGATTGACTGGTTTGATCTCCTTGCAGTCCAAGGGACTATCAAGAGTCTTCTCCAACATCACAGTTCAAAAGCATCAGTTCGGTGCTCAGCTTTCTTTATGGTCCAACTCACATATTCATACATGACTACTGGAAAGATCGTAGCTTTGACTAGACAGATCTTTATTGACAAAGTAATGTCTCTGCTTTTTAAGATGCTGTCTAGGTTGGTCATAGCTTTTCTTCCACAGAGCAAGCATCTTTTAATTTCGTGGCTGCAGTCACCATCTGCAGCGATTTTGAAACCCAAGAAAATAAGGTCTGGCACTGTTTCCATTTTTTCCCCCATCTATTTGGCATGAAGTGATGGGACCAAATGCCATGATCTTAGTTTTCTGAATGTTGAATTTTAAGCCAGCTTTTTCACTCTCCTCTTTCACTTTTATCAAGAGGCTCTTTAGTTCTTCTTTACTTTCTGCCATAAGGGTGTTGTCATCTGCATGTCTGAGGTTATTGATATTTCTCCTGGCAATCTTGATTCCAGCTTGTGCTTCATCCAGCCCAGCATTTCACATGATATACTCTGCATAGAAGTTAAATAAACAGGATGACAGTATACAGCCTTGACGTACTCCTTTCTCAATTTGGAACCAGTCCATTGTTCTATGTCCAGTTCTAACTGTTGCTTCTTGACCTGCATACAGATTTCTCAGGAGGCAGGTCAGGTGGTCTGGTATTCCCAACTCTTCAAGAATTTTCCACAGTTTGGTTTGATCTACACAGTCAAAGGCTTTAATATCATCAATGAAGCAGAAGTAGATGTTTTTCTGGAATTCTCTTGCTTTTTCTATGATCCAGTGGATGTTGGCAATTTGATCTCTGGCTCCTCTGCCTTTTCTAAGTCCAGCTGGAACAGCTTTAAGTTCTCAGTTCATGTACTGTTGAAGCCTGGCTTGGAGAATTTTCAGCATTGGTTTGCTAGCATGCGAGATGAGTTGCAACTGTGCAGTAGTTTGAGCATTCTTTGGCATTACCTTTCTTTGGGATTGGAATGAAAACTGACCTTTTCCAGTAATGTGGCCACTGCTGAGTTTTCCAAATTTGCTGGCATATTGAGTGTGTACATAGCTATCCATGACAGCATCTATATCTCCTTGCCTGAAATTTCCCCTACCTGCTGGAGTCTGAGCTTCCCTGGTGGCTCAGGAGACCCAGGTTCGACCCCTGGGTTGGGAAGTTCCCCTGGAGATGGGAATGGTAACCCACTCCACTATTCTTGCCCAGAGAATGCCTTTGACAGAGGAGCCTGGTGGGCTACAGTTCATGGGGTTGCAAATCATTTGGACATGATTCACGACTAAAGAAGAAGCTAGAGTCTACTCAGCCACGAGAAGTCTAGGGTGAAAATGTCTGAGAGCTTATACCCAGCAGCATCTCTCAACAACTGATTGATAAATATACACCCCAACCTCTTCTCCCCTTTCCACTCTGGGCTTGTTCTGCAGGGACTTGATGCAGCGCTCAAAAATCTCCAACAGGACCAAGCTACAGTTATCCACAATGAGAGCGTGTTTCATAACATACCCTTTTGTGACTGCCTTCCCTTCCTTGTCTCACTTTTCCATTCCCCAACCAGTGCTTCTGGGGATCAATTCCCAAATAAACAACTTGCACTTGGATCTTTGTTTCAGGTTGTGCTTCTGGGGAACCCAAATTAATACACTGACATACGTGAATATATATATTTCTATGAGGTAATGCTTTTTCTATACAACTATGATTCTCCTACTCCTTTCCTGTCTTCTCTTCCTATTCTTTATTTTCTCTTTACTCTGGCAATAGTTTAGAAGTTTTACACTCTCTTTCTCTTCTTTTTGAGGTTATTTTTATGTTTTTAATATGCTTAGTGAGCAACATCTCCACTTTCCTACAGAATAATGGAAGGACTTTAGGAAACTTTTAAGCTGATCTGTCTTATCATTCAGACCATCACTGAGTAGTTTTAAATTCCGCCCTTTTCTTCTCTTTGGCCAGGCTGCATGGCTTGAGGGATCTTATTTCCCCAATCAGGGACTGAACCCAGGACTTTGACAGTGAATGAGCAGAGTCCCAACCACCGGATCACCAGGGAATTCCCAAATTCTGCCTTCTTTTAATTACTTCTTCTTCCTGTAAGTTGGACAATACTTTTTAGAAATATGTTTTTTAGTAGTCAATACTTATTTAAATACGTTTATGAATGTCTATGCTGTTTTTCTTGCTTGTACCTGCAAGCAAGAGTGTACTTTTCTTCTCAAAGTATAACCATTTGTAATTCTTCAGCAACATTTGTCTGTCAGTAATATACCCTCTCAATATTAAAAAGAATTTTCATTTATTTTTGGCTGTGCTGGGTCTTTGTTACCGCTCAAGGGCTTTCTCTAGTTGCAATGAGTGGGGGCTACTATCTAGTTTTGGTGTGTGGGCTTCTCATTGTGATGGCTTCTCTTGTAGAGCACGGGCTCTAGGGCGTGTGGCGTCAGAAGTTGCAGCACATGGATTTCAGTAGCTGTGACTCATGGGCTCAGTAGTTGCAGGGCACAGGCTCTGGAGTCTGGGGTCAGTAGTACTGATGTGAGGACCTAGTTGCTCCATGGCATGGGGATCTTCCTGGGCCAGGGATCAAACCTGTGTCCACTGCATTGGCAGGTGAACTCTTAACCATTGGACACCGGGAAAGTCCTCACTATTTTTTTTTAATGTCTTTATTTCACTCTTACTCTTGATAATTTCACAATTATCTCACTGATTATTTAGTATAGAGTTCTAGATTGACAATTTCCCTAAATTCTATATACTACTGTCCTTTAATTTTTATATCCAGAGTTTTGATAAGAAATGTGTTGGCAGCCAAATCTCATATGTGTGTCTGTGTGTGTGTGTGTGTGTGTGTGTATTAGGCAATCTGACTTTTCTTTTTGGTGGCTTTTAAAGATTACATTCTTACATTTCATGTTTTTGTATTTTACTAGGGTTTCTTGATGGTTTTTTTTAACTTGTCCTACTCAGCGGTGAGGATCCCTCATTTCATAATTTCAGCTATTGTATCTTAAAATGTTTCCTTCTCCTATCTCTGTGAATTCTTAATTTGTGATCTTATGATATATAATATCATGTCAGCTGCAAATAGTAACAGTTTTACTTATTCCTTTTCAATTTAGATGCTTTTCTTTCTTTTTTTTTTTAATGCCTAATTTCTCTGTCTAGGATTTCCAATACTGTGTTAAATAAAAGTGGTAAGAGTGATCATCTTTGTCTTGTTCCTGATCTTAGAAGAACAGTTTTCCACTTTTAACTATTGAATATGGTGTTAGTTCTGGGTTTGTCACATGTGGCCTTTATTATATGAGATACGTTCCCTCTTATAACATTCTCTTTTATACCCACTTGTTGAGAGCTTTTACCATAAATGGATGTTGATTTCTGTCAAATGCTTTTTCTACATCTATTGAGAAGGTCATATGATTTTTATCCTTCATTTTGTTAATGTGATGTATCATTTTGATTGATCTGTGGGCGTTGAATACTTCTTTCATCCATGGAATAAATCCCACTTGATCATGGTGTATGATCCTTTAAATGTATTGTTGAATTTGGTTCACTAATATTTTGTTGAGGATTTTTGCATCTATGTTCATTGGGGATACTGGGCTGTAATATTCTTTTCTTGTGATGTCTAGTTTTGGAGCCAGTAATGCTGGCCTCATAAAATGAGTTTGGAAGTGTTCCCCTCTCCTTTGTTATTTTTTAAGAGTTTGAGAAGGATTGGCATTAGTTTTTTGAATGTTTGATAGAGTTTACCAGTGAAGTCATCTGGTCCTGGACTTGTTTTTTGTTGGGAGGTTTTTCATTACTGATTCAATATCATTTTTTAATTATCTGCTCAGATTTTCTGTTTCTTTGTGATTCAGTCTTGGTTGTTTATGTTTCTAGAAATTTATCCATTTCTTATAGGCTGTCCAATTTGTTGATGTGTAATGTTCACAGTAGTCCTTAAGATCCTTTGCATTTCATACTCAGTTGTAATGTTTTCTCTTTCTGATTTTATTTGTGTCCTCTGTCTTGTTTTTCTTGGTGAGTCTAGCTAAAAGTTTGTCAGTTTTATCTTTTCAAAGAATGATCTCTTAGTTTCAGTGATCTTTTCTTTTTTTTGGTTTCTAATTTATTTTCACATTCCTTCTGCTAACTTTGGGCCTCATTTATTCTTCTTTTTCTAGTTCCTTGAGGTATAAAGTAAGATTGTTTGAGATTTTTTTGTTTATTGATGTAGGCGTTTATTACTATGAACTTCTCTCTCACAACTGCTTTTGCTGCATCCCATAAGTTTTGTTATATCATATTTCTATTTTTATTTATCTCAAGGTATTTTTTGATTTCTCTTTTGATTTATTCTTTGACCCACTGGTTGTACATGAATCCACGGTTAGATAAATGTTGAATCTTATTTTATTTTTTATGTGTACTAATTACTTTTCTCACTCTCTGTATATTTATCTCCATCTACCATATTCTAGATGAGTTTTTTGGTATGTTTTCCAGTTTGTTTATTCTTTCTTCAGCTTTGTCTAATCTGTTTAATTATCAAGTTAAAATTTTTAATGACTATATTTATTATATATAGAAATTCTGTTAAAAATATCTCGTTTTGTTAAAAAAATGGATTTCTCTTTTAAAGAATCTCCTTAAATATGTTTAAACATATTTATTTTATAGGATCTACTTACTTTCCCTTTTGGTGACTGGTTTTCTTGAACAATATGTAATTTTTTACTGTGAGTTCATCTCATTCAACACTATGAATTCCAGTAATTTTTCACTTATATCTCTCTGGTAGCTGTTTTTTTCCCCCAAGAGCCTTTTCTTTGCCCTACCTGTGATGTCTTTTTCTATGTCTGCATGGCTTGCAATTCAGTCAAAACTTCAAGGTGACTACTTTGCAGATATCTGGAGGTCTTTCTCTGTATAACTCCTTCCTCTTTCAACATGACTGAGCAATTAACAAGTCTCTGGTACTCTGCCCCATAAATTCCAGCGACCATATGCTTTCCAAACTGGTATCGTTCTCTACAGTTCATCAAGGTTGCTATAAGCTATTAAGGATCTCCCTACTTGTGCCAGGGTGTTGGTAAATGTCTCTGCACAGAAAATTGAGGTAACTGTAAGGCTCACTTTGTTGCATTTCTCTCTGGGGTCATAGTCTTGTCTTGTCTATTGTTCAGTGTCTGAAAACAATTGGTTTAAATATTTTGTCCAATTTTTTAGTTATTTGTAGTGGGAGGGCAAGTCTAATTCTAGTTACTCTGTTGTGTCTGTATGTGGAACTCCCATGTTGCTTTTTTCTATTTTGAAAAAAACGTCATTTGGCCAGTGAATTTGGTACTTTAAATAATCTTCCAGGAAATTTCTATTGTTAAGAAAGGTTTCTTTATGTATGGGTAAAATAACTTTAAAATGTGTATAATATTTAAGCATTCTAGAGCTTGTCCTTTATAGAAATCACTCATATATATATATATATATATATATATGGTTTATATATATGTGTGTGTGTATTTATTGATGTATACCTATGTATTGAGCTTCCCAGGTGGCACTAGTGGTAAAGAACCCACCTGCGAGTGCAGGAGGCATAAGAGTTATGTGTTAGATACCTGGGTCAGGAAGATCCCCTGGAGGAGGGCATGGCAGCCCACTTCAGTATTCTTGCCTAGAAAATCCCCATGGACAGAGGAGCATGGGGACCTACAGTCCATAGTGTTGCACAGAGTTGGTAAGTGACTTAGTATGCACACATGCACTTATGTATTATATGTATGCAAACATATTTAAATTTATATGTTTGAGATCTATAAACACACACAATACACACAGAGCCCACTGGTGGAAGTCTGGATTGAACTGTGTCCTCCCAAAAGGTATGGTTAAGTCCTAACCCCTGATACCTGTGAATGTGACCTTATTTGAAAATAGTGTCTTTGCAAATGTAATTAAATTAAGATGAAGTCATACTGGATTAAGGTGGGCCCTGATCAGTGGCTAGTGTCCTAATAAGACAGAAATTTGGATTCAGACAGACAGGTAGAGTGAAGAAAGTCATGTATGAATGGAAGCAGAAAGTGGAGTGTGCTGTCCCCACCAAAGACCCCTAGGGATTGCCAGCAACCACCAAGGTGGTGCCAGTGGTAAAGAACCTGCCTGCCAATACAGAAGACTTAAGAGATGTGGGTTTGATCCTAGGGTCAGGAAGACCCCCCTGGAGCACAGCAACCCACTCCAGTATTCTTGCCTGGAGAATCCCATGGACAGAGGAGCCTGATGAGCTATAGTCCATAGGGTCTCAGGGAGTTGGACACGAATGAAGCAACTTAGCACCCACACGTGTGCTAGAAGATACAAGAGACGAAGGACTCTTCTCAAGACTTTGGTGGAATATGGCCCTGCTGACACCTTGAATTTGAACTTCTCACCCTCAGAACTATGACAGAATAAAAACTTATGTTGGTTTAAGCTACCCAGTTTGTGATACTGTGTTATAGAAACCCTCAGAAATTAGTATAGACACCTTACGTAAGTCGTTGGCCCCTGTACCAAAGATATTCAAGTAGAGAAAGTCAGTAGAAAGGAGAATGTAGACACTTGGAACTTAGGGGACAGGTAAAGACAAGTAATGTATATTTGATAACTGCATAATTTTTCCTTATTTTTCTAATGGATTGTGTTCACATTTATTTGTAGGAACTCTACAAATTTTGGATATTAATCTTTGGTTATACATAAGTATAGACAGTTACCCCATTTTGTTTTGTACCTACACTAGGATAACCAGTTTGTACTGGTACATTCCCTAGTGATCAGTGTAGTAGTGGATTAAGATCATGGCTTCTGGAGTCAGAATCCCTGTGTTTTAATGTCACTTTTTAACTGTATGATCTTGGAAAAATGATTAGAATGATCTCTGTAAATGTCACTTTCCTCCGCTATAAAATAGGGATATACCTACCTTATGGACTCTGGAATGATTAAATGGGATAATTCTGGCAAAGTACTTGTTAGTGCCTGATACAAATTATACATTAGATAAATGTTGCCTATAATTAATATTCCTCTAATTTCTCTCACAAATTTATGGTAAATATTCTTTTGGTAATAATATTATTGGTAAATAGTATTCTTTATTAATTTCAGTAAGTGTTTTGTTTGTTAAACATTAAAAAGTTGTAAATTAAAAATAAGTAATTTTTTACTTATTTTAACCATCCAGTGGTTAGGACTCTGTGCTTCTATGCAGAGGACCATGTTCCATCCTTAGTGGGAGATAAGATCCCACAAGCCACACAGTGTGGACAAAAAAAAAAAAAAGAGTAGAATACAGGAACAATTTGTGAAAAAGCTCCTTCAAAAATGAGGAAATTTAGGTAAATTATAAGTATTACAATACCTATAAACTCTAAGTCTCAGATATGACAAACATCATAGCTATTTGGACATATATATATATATATATTTCAGACTGAGAAGTGTACAGTGTAAACTCTGTTTATGTGAGGAAACATTATTTTCCTCTTTCAGATTTTGTTTTTAGCTCAATGGTAACACATTCTGATGACTTTGCACCTGTAATTCTTATATATGTAACTATCAGAGCTTCCTTCCCAAATTATTTCCTTGAAGTACCTTTCGTATGGATAAGATGATCACTATATAAGGAAGTTATTGCCAGCTTCTTAGTTAAGGATGCCATTTGTTATTCATAAAAATTGTCTCATATTTTAAAAGACATATATAATATATAGCATATGTAGTATCATTCCTACTTTTTTCTTCTTATCAAAACTAATAGAAATTTTCCTGTGAAAAAATCTTTGGTTTATTTTACCAGAAACCCCTTTCCAGCAAAACTCTTTAAAATCTTATTTATTTATACATTTTTTTCAGAGACTGCAGTTCCTGAGGAGGTCCTGTGACAGGAATTGGCTAAGACAGCTTGTAATAACATTACTTAGTATTTTTCTAGCACAGTAGGAAAGGGGTCCACAACATATTCCTGTGAAATCCTGTGGGATTTTATGTTCAGATTTTTGCAAGCCAGAAGCACAAGTCCCTGAAGGTAGTGGTTTTTACTCTAAGGAAAGGCTTTTCTTTTTGTGTGTGTGTCATATTAATAAATATGGAACGACCTCAACACCAGAGGGCAGTGTTTTACAGTAGTTGCCAAAACGTCCTCATAGTCTGTGTAATTATCTAATGGATTAAAAAAGATGTCTTATGTATATTTAGTGTTTTTCTCTGTTTTGCTATAAAATGCACTGGTTCTGAGAGTCATAATTAATATAGAATTTCATAAACTGCATGCTTAAAAAAAAACAACATTCTGTTTTGAGGAGTTAAACCTCTCAGAATTAATTTTCACATTAAGCTGTGGGGCTTCCAGGGGTTAGTCTGGTTGCAGGGCTGAGTGGCTTTCTCACAACACCACATGCCCCCAGCCCACGCCCACAGGAGCTCCTGCCCTTTTAGGGAGTAAAAGTCAGATTCCTTTGCAGCTAGCAGAGTGGGTTTGGCTTAAGAGGTGATCAGAATTTGTAAATTTATTTCCAGAAGAGTATCCTGATCTTATTGCCAAGAAAATAAGCTTTAATAAATGTGGAAGTTAGTTAACTCAGTCATTTCCGACTCTTTGCAATCCCATGGACTGTAGTCCACCAGGCTTCTCTGTCCATGGAATTGTCTAGGCAAGAATACTGGAGTGGGTAGCTATTTCCTTCTGTGGGGGATCTTCCCAACCCAGGGATTGAACCTGGGTCTCCTGCATTGCACGCAGATTCTTTACTATCTAAGCCAACATAGAAACCCTTAATAAATGTATTTAATGCATATTTGTACTTTTTTTTACATTTAACTTTTTTTATTATTAGTTTTTAAGTGGTTGGGATGACGTTTTAAAAAAATAACACTAATTCTCAATTTTGTCTCTTTATAGACTAATTATTATAATTTTTGGCTGTGCTGGGTCTTTGTTGAGGCTCACAGGCTTTCTCTAGTTGCTCTGCATGGGCTTCTGGTTGCAGTGGTTTATCTTGTTGTGGAGCATGGGCTCTAGAGTTCGTGGACTTCATTTGTTGCCATGTGCGAAGTTAGTGCTCCACGCCATGTGGGATCTTAGTATCTGGTCCAGGGATTGGCAGGAGAATTTTTAACCACTGGACCGCCAGGGAAGTCCTTAACTTTTATTTTACATAGGAAAGCATTTCTAGTGCTGTAGGCCTCAATATATTAATATTTAAAAGCCATCAAAATTTGGTGCTTAGCAACTCTGGATCATAGAAGCTTTTGTTCTTGAGGGCAGCAGAGCAACCCCAAGAAGGTCTTACAAGGGGATCGCTTTCAAGAACCCCATGTGAGGCAGCTACACCAGCAGCTAGAAGGTGGAAGCAAGTCTGACCAGCTAGCTGTCTGTAACTTCATCTCAAGAGGGGCCAGCCCCTCAAAGCTTCTGAAAGAAGCTGTGGGCTTCCAGCATAGGCCCTGAAGCACATTTCACTATCTACTGTCCATGACATAAAACTCCATTTCAGAGAAAAACACATTTCTACTTTTTGCAGTTTAAAAACAATGAACAGTAATGGGGACATTTCAGTATACTGTGATTCATTCCCCATCTCTTTTTGTTTGCTAGTTTCCATTCAATATAACCATATATTAAATCTTAAAGTACTTTCTTAGTATTCTAGTATCCTTGTTAAGACAGGGAAGCATACTTGCAATGACCAGGTAATTCCTATTTTCGCTCCTTAAGAAAAGATTTTCCCTGCTTGCTACACATTATTATAGAAAATAAATATAGCAAAAAAAAGAAAGTAAAAAAATACTTTAATCTCATCTCATAAATAAGATTTTGTTGTATATATCCTCTGCTGTTTTCAGTTTTTTTCTTAAAAATATAGAAGAAATCCATACATGCTATCTTATAATTTGTATTTTTACCACATGACAATGCAGTAGGCATCATCACTCTTTATGATTATTTAGTATTTTATAGTTGAATATATATGATTCATTAAATAACTTTACCCTCCTATCAGCAGTATATGTGAGAGTTTGGGTTATTCACACTCTCGCCGACTATGAATATTCTTACTATTTATAAACCCCCAGAGAACTTCCCTGGCAGTCCAGTGGTTAAGACTCCTCACTTCCACTTCATGGTGGGGGTTTTGAGGCCTGGTGGGGCTTCCCTGGTAGCTCAGCGATAAAGAATCTGCCTGCAGTGCAGGAGAAGCAGGAGACATGCGTTGGATCCCTGGGTCAGAAAGATCCCCTGGAGCAGGAAATAGCAACCCACTCCAGTATTCTTGCCTGAGAAATCCTGGGGACAGAGGAGCCTGGCAGGCTACAGTCCATGGGGTCGCAAGAGTCAGATACGACTTAGTGACTAAACCACCACAACCACCACCAAGACTAAATATTTTTTCATATGTTGATTTTTATGTGCATGGTGTGTTCATGTCCTGTGCTCATTTTTCTGATTGGGATGTTAGGGTTTTTTTGTTGTGATTTTAAAGAAGAATGTTTCTTTTGGAAATAATTTCACACTTAAAAAAAGTTTCAAAGAACTAGTATAAGGAACATCTGTATACACTTTACCCAGATGTACATACTATTATCATTTTGCCCATTTTTCTTTATTACCAATTCTCCATATACCTAATTTTTTCTTCTGAGCCATTTGAGAGTAAAGTTGCATATATCATGGCCTCTTACCTGTAAATACTTTTATGTATATTTCCTAAGAATAAAAATGTCCTTTCACAGTACCCTAGTGCAATAATCAACTTTGGTACATTTGCATAATATTGTATTTTAATATAATGTCAGCATTCCACTTTTGTCAACTGACCCAATAACCTTGTTTTCCTCCAAAACAAGATCCAGTTTAGATCAGATCTTGCATTTGGTTGTTCTGTTTCTTTAAGCCTTGGAGGAGTAAGTGGCAATCCACTCCAGTATTCTTGCCTGGAAAATCCCATGGACAAAGGAGCCTCGGTGGGCAGGCAATTGTCCATGGGGTCGCAAAGAGTTGGACATGACTAAGTGACTGAACACACACACACACACACACACACACACACATGCTCCTCTAACCTGGGAAATTCACAGGTTTTGTTTAAAAAAGAATATTATTGGGACTGCCTTGATGGTCCAGTGGCCAAGACTCTGTGCTTCCAATGCAGGGGGGCTGAGTTCAATCTGTAGTTGGGGAACTAGATCCCATATACCACAACTAAGTGTTCACATTTCACAGTGAAGACAGAACATCTCACATGCTGCAACTAAGACCTGGTGCAGTAAAATAAATAAAAATATTTTTTAAAAAGGATATTATTGTCTTAGTCCATTTGGGCTGCTATGACAAAATACCATAGACTGGATGCTTATAAACAACAGAAGTTTATTTCTCACAGTTCTGGAGATTGCAAATCCAATCTCAGGGTGCCAGCATGGTTGGATTCATGTGAAGGCTCTCTTCTGAGTTGCCGACTGAAGACTTCTTTGCTGGCTCCTCACCTAGCAAGAGGGTAGGATAATATCAGTTCTCTTTTATAAGGACACTAATTCCATTCATGAGAGCTCTGCCCTCATGACCTAGTCACCTCCCAAAGGCCCTACCTCCTTATTCCTAACACAGTAATTTGGTGAGGGACATAAACATTCAGACCATAGCACTTATGATCCCTTGTTTTTAAAATTAGAATGTCCCTCATTTTGGGTGTCTCTGATGTTTTTTTCATGACTAGATTTAGGAAATGCATTCTTGGCTGAAATACCATTTATATGGTGTGTGTCCTTAGCACATCCAGCTTGAGGCCCTCCATATCCATCTGTCCCACAATGATGGCATTCATTCAACTCATTCAGTCTGATCATCTAATCAAGTTCTATTTCTCCAGTGGATAGTAACTATTTCTCCCTTAAAACTAATACCCCATCTATTATTATGAGGAGGTACTTTAAGTCTCTGCAAGTATCCTATCCCTTATCAAAATTTCCCTCTAGGTTTTGTACCCATTGGTGATCCTTGCCTACAGTCTTTACTGTAGTTGCCATAGGGAAGGAAAGTTTTCCTTGATCCTCTTAGGGTTTGTGGCTGGATCTGAAAATTAAAGTGACAGAAACAGAGGAGAAAAGCATGCAAATTGTATTGAATTTTTTCCTCCAGTTCTCCTCCCATTCTCTTATGAAACCATTCCAGTCAGCTCTTCATCTTCACCACTCCACCACTACCACTCATGGCAAGGTCACCAGTGTCCAGGAACCTCTGTTTAGCTAGATCCAGTGGTCAGTTCACAACCTGATATTACTTGACCAGCCAACAGCATCGGATGGCTCATTACTTTCCTGATACTCTTTCTTCATTGGCTTCTGGAACACCACTCACTTGGTTTTCCTTCTGCCTTATCGGCTACTTCTCAGAGTCCTTTGCTACTTTCCCCCTTTTCCCTCCCATCTCTGAGTGCTAGAGTCTCCCAAGACTTAAACCTTGGCCTGTTCTTTATCTGGTCTTACTCCTTTGGTGATTTGGTGATCACATCATTCATTCTTAAGATTAACAAATTGTCTCTTCAGTTGGAACTCTAAGTTTATATCCTCTGTTGAGATTTCTCCTCTGAGCTCCAAACTTGTGTATCTACCTGCTTCCTTACATCTAATTCATTTCCAGCTAACATACCCCATTATTATTATTGTTGTCTATTTCTGTATTTGCTTTTTTCCACTAGTCTGCAAGTTTCATAAAGGCAGATTTTTAAAAATTATAGTCAAGGTTGTTTACACAGCTCCTGGAACAGTGCCTAGTGCATAGCAATTATATCTTAAATATTTGTTGAATGAATGAATGAATAAATGTCTTAAGTATTCAAACTGATATTTTTGATGTTTCTCCAATTTCTTACAATGAGTTTATTTAAAATGGAGTAATTGCCCTTATGTCATGGTATTGAATTTTTTAATTCTCTGACAATTTTTTGGCTCATCCCTATAGAGGGAATCATGTTTGGCCAATGCTTTAATAGTAATAGATTTGATCAGTTATTTATTATGGGTTTCTGTTTCAGTTATTTCAGATCAAGGTGAGAGGAGAAGAGAATAGTTTGGATTTTCTGGGGGTTTATTTTTTCAGATAGAGTTGCAATTGCCTGTGTAGAGTAAAAAGAGCTCACCTGGAAGCAGCCAAGGGCTGGAAACTTCCCTGTGGTGCTGAAGAGTTTTTTTGGCTTTGTTTTCCCCTTTAGTTACTGTTATGGAAGTAGCAGCAATAGAAATAACAGCAGTGAAACAATGAGGTTGATAACAATTGCTGGCATTTATAGAGTGCTTCACTACAATGCAGGAGACTCTGATCGATTCCTGGTGAGGAAGATCCCCTGGAGGAGGAAATGGCAACCCACTCCAGTATTCTTGCCTGGGAAATCGCATGGACAGAGAAGCCTGGCGAGCTATAGTCCGTGGGTTGCAATGAGTTGGACACGACTGAGCATGTATGCATTCACTGAGTACCAAGCACTGTGATGAGGTTTTACATGCAGTCTTTCACTTAAACCTCATAATGACCTTCTGAACCAAGTACTATTATTACTCCAACTTTGTACATGATAGATCTGAAACTTGGATAAATTAGGTAATGCAATAGCCACACTCCAAGGTGGTTCCGAATGATCATGACCTGGTCTTTACATTCTTGTGTGTCCTCTCTCACATTGTACCAGGGCTGGCTGGTCTGTGGGACCAATAGCACACAGAAGAAATGAGGATATGTTTCTTCTGAGATTAGGTCAGAAAAGACAATGGACATTGTTTTGTTCTCTTTTTCTCTCTCATTCTAATCATTTGTTATAGGGAAGATGTTGTAGGGATATCAGGCAGCCTCTAGGGAGGCCTGTGGGGTAAAGAACACTGCCAAACAAGTAACAAGGAATTGAGACCTGGCAACAACCACAGGACTGAGCTTGAAAGTGGATTCTCCAGCCCATTCGAGCTTTCAGATGGCTGTATCCCTGGCTGGCAGCTTGCCTGCAACCCCGTGAGGGCTCTAGAATCCAAACCACCTAGCTAAGAGGCTTCTGGATTCCTGATCTTCAGAAACTGTTTGATATAATGAATGATAATTATCTTAAGCTGCTAAGTTTTGGCATAATATGTTATGCAACAGTAGATAACCAATATATATAAATGATCAAGAACACACTATTGATAAGTAGTAGAACAAAAATTTGAACTTGGATCTGCCAAACTTCAGAGCCTGAGTTCTAGACCACTGGGCTCCATTGCCATGCGGATAGCTATGGTATGTATCTAGCCCTTTTATCCTGGGCCTATTGTGAACCACAACTGAGTCTTTGGATTTGCTGTGGCCTGTGAGACTAAGAACTGACCCTATGACTTCTAAGAGCGTCTTTTCCTCATTCCTAGTATGGATTAAGCTTTCAACTTATTTAAAAATTCCTCAGTGATTTCCATAAGCACTTATAGAGAGCACGTTTAAGGTAACCTCTACTTAAATTGGATGCCCAGACTTCCTACTTAGACCAGGAGTCAGGAAACTTTTCTGTAAATGGGCACATAGCAAACATTTTAGGCTTTGTGGGAACAGTGGAGTTTAAAAAAATGTTGCATTGACTGATTTTGAGGCTCTGGCTAGGGGCTGGTCAGCTCCTCTTCTTCAGTAGCCATTTAAATCCATGTCCCCCATTGACCTCTTTGAAGAGGCTCTCATACTCTGAGTGACTACATATTCACCTAGGGCTGGATACTTGACAACTAAGGATAGCCCCAATGCCCCCTGAGAGCCCCCAGAGCCCCCTGAAATGATTCAGATTAGCAAACCTTAAACCTGCTTACCCTGTATCATCCTTTCCTTTCTGTGGAAACCCTATTAAAGATGCTTGATCACAGTTCCCTGTGAAATTAAATATTTCCTGGTGTATCTCTAAACAAGAATGTCACAGCTATAAAGGATTCAAATCTTTCAAATGGGGCAGGGGGTAGAGCATGAACGTGCAAGAGGCAGCCATCTCCTACATCCACCACCCCTTACGGTAAACGAGGATTTAAGAATGTGAACAATCAAGATTAGGAAGTCAGGTGGGCCTTAGGAAGCATAACTGTGAGCAAAGCTAGTGGAAGTGATGGAATTCCAGCTAAGCTATTTCAAATCCTAAAAGATGATGCTGTTAAAGTGCTGCACGCAATATGTCAGCAAATTTGGAAAACTCAGCAGTAGCCGCAGGACTGGAAGAGGTCAGTTTTCATTCCAATACCAAAGAAGGCAATGCCAAAGAATGTTCAAACTACTGCCCAGTTGTACTCATGTCACATGCTAGCAAAGTAATGCTCAAAATCCTTCAAGCTAGGCTTCAACAGTATGTGAACTGAGAACTTCCAGATATACAAGCTGGATTTAGAAAAGGCAGAAGAACCAGAGATCAAATTGCCAGCATCTGTTGGATCACAGAAAAAGCAAGAGAATTCTAGAGAAACATCTACTTCTGCTTCCTTGACCACATTAAAGACTCCGACTGTGTGGACCACAACAAACTGTGGAAAATTCTTAAAGAGATGGGGACACCAGGCCATCTTAGCTGTCTCCTGAGAAACCTGTATGCAGGTCAAGAAGCAACAGTTAGAAGCTGACATGGAACTGGTTCAAAATTGGGAAAGTACTATGTAAAGGCTGTATATTGTCACTCTGCTTTTTTAACTTCTGTGCAGAGTACATCATGTGAAATGCCCTACTGCATGAAATCAAGATAGCTGGGAGAAATGTCAATAACATCAGTTATACAGATGATACCACCCCTATGGCAGAAAGTGAAGAGGAACTAAAGAGCTTCTTGATGAAAGTGGAAGAGGAGAGTGAAAAAACTGGTTTAGTTTTAACTCAAATTCATAAACCTAAGATCATGGCATCCAATCTCATCATTTCATGGCTAATAGATGGGGCAAAATAGAAATAGTGACAGACTATTTTCTTGGGCTCCAAAATCACTGGAGATGGTAACTGTAGCCATGAAATTAAAAGATGCTTGCTCCGTGGAAGAAAAGCTATGACCAACCTAGATAGCATATTAAAAAGCAGAGATACCACTTTGCTGATGACAAATATGCATATGGTCAAAGCTATGGCTTTTCCAGTAGTCATGTCTAGATGTGACAGTTGGACCATAAACAAGGCTCAGTCAGTCAGTCAGTTCAGTCACTCAGTTGTGTCTGACTCTTTGCGACCCCATGAATCGCAGTACACCAGGCCTCCCTGTCCATCACTAAGTCCCGGAGTTCACCCAGACTCACGTCCATCGAGTCAGTGATGCCATCCAGCCATCTCATCCTCTGTCGTNTTATCTGGGTCATGAAGATCTTTTTTGTATAGTTCTTCTGTTTATTCTTGCCACCTCTTCTTTATATCTTCTGCTTCTGTTAGGTCCATACCATTTCTGTCCTTTATTGAGCCCATCTTTGCATGAAATGTTCCCTTGGTATCTCTAATTTTCTTGACGAGATCTCTAGACTTTCCCATTCTATTGTTTTCCTCTATTTCTTTGCATCGATCACCGAGGAAGGCTTTCTTATCTCTCCTTGCAATTCTTTGGAACTCTACATTCAAATGGGTATATCTTTCCTTTTCTTTTTTGCTTTTCACTTTTCCTATTTTGACCGAGGTTCCGACAAATCAAGAAAACCATCCAGATGGGATACTTCTAAAGAAGAAAAGAAAGAAGATTCCATTAGTGAATTTTTAAGTTTGGCTAGATCAAAAGTTGGTCCAGCTAAACCAGAGCCCAGTCCATTAGTAAACAAAGAGGAAGAGTGTGCGACGGAATCAGTCTCGAATGAGGTATGCAGGGCTTTCAAGCTCTCTTTGCCAGGCTGACTGTGGCCTTTGCCTTTCCCAGTGGTGATGCTTTGCTGTTATTCGATAGCAGTGGTAAGCAAGCTTTTGCTGTGAAAGGCCAGATATTAAATATTTTAGGCTTTGTGGGCCATACAGTACCATAGCTATTCACCTTTGCTGGTGAGTGAAAAATAAACTAAAGGCAATATGGAAAAAAAAAAAAAAGAGTTCATCTGTGTTCTAGCTTTACAAAAACAGGCAGTGGGTTGGCTTTGGCCTATGGGCTGTAGTTTGTCTACGTCTGCTCTGCAGTTCAACAATTTCAGACATAGCCTTAATCATTTGAGGAGAGGTTATGAACATCTCTACCTGGAATGGCTTTCACTGAATGTCAGACACTGAAACAAAACTCCGTGTATTATATAGAAAATACGATTTTTTCAAGTAACAAGTTTCCCTTTTATGGAGACTATAGAGAAAATGTTCATTGGGTTTTTAAAAAATTATTGCTGTGGAAATTCCCAGGCAACCCAGTGGTTAGGACTCCACACCTTCATTGTCAGAGCTCGGGTTCAATCCCTGGTCAGAGAACTAAGATCACACAAGCCGTGAGGTGTGGCCCCCTGCAAAAAAAAAAAAAAAAGACTGCTTTAATAGTTAAAAGTTGAGCTTAATAAAAAGTTGGTTTTATTTCTGATAGCCTCACATACTTTAAACTTGACTGTTAAAAAGAAACATACGGTTCAGTGAGTTTTTGCACATACATAAATTCATGGAACCACCACCATGATCAGGATGCAGAGAGAGACCATCACCTCAAACCTTCCCTCATGCCGTCTCTTTGAGGCCATACCCTCCCATCACCCTAACCCATGTCACCTGCTGCTCTCAACTCTGTCTCCATAGTTTTGTTCCTTGAAGGATGTTATATACATGGAATCAGGCAATATACATACATAGCCTTTTGAGACTGGCTTCTTTCACTTTGTGTCACGCCTTTGAGATTCCTCAGTACTGGGTGTGTACCCTTTTGGTTGCTTAATATTTCACTGTATGGGTGCACCACTGGAGAAGGCAATGGCAACCCACTCCAGTAGTCTTGCCTGGAGAATCCCATGGAGGGAGGAGCCTAGTAGGCTACAGTCCATGGGGTCGCAAAGAGTCGGACATGACTGAGTGACTTCACTTTCACTTCTTCTTCTTTTCACAGCTATTTGTAAGGCCTCCTCAGAGAGCCATTTTGCTTTTTTGCATTTCTTTTTCTTGGGAATGGTCTTGATCCCTGTCTCCTATACAGTGTCACAAACCTCCATCCATAGTTCTTCAAGCATTCTATCAGATCTAATCCCTATTTTGTCACTTCCACTGTATAACTGTAAGGGATTTGATTTAGGTCATATCTGAATGGTCTAATGGTTTTCCCTACTTTTTTCAGTTTAAGTCTGAATTTGACTAGATGAACCTTTGTCAGCAAAGTAATGTGTCTGCTTTTTAATATGCCGTCTAGGTTGGTCATAGCTTTTCTTCCAAGAGCAAGTGTCTTAATTTCATGGCTACAGTCACCATTTGCAGTGATTTTGGAGCCCAAGAAAATACAGTCTGTCATTGTTTCAATTTTTTCCCCATCTATTTGCCATGAAATGATGGGACCAGATGCCCTGACCTTTGTTTTTTGTTTTTTATCTTATGTGAAGTTTTTTTTTTAATTCCTATAATTTGAGATTATGGCATATACTATCAATCCATGACAGGTTTGGTAGGCAGAAGGCCAATGTTAAGTTTTAAGCCAGCTTTTTCACTGCTCTCTTTCACTTTCATCAGTAGTGTAAATAAAGGTGAATCTTAGTTGATTATGTTAGTTGTTGTTGTTCAGTCACTAAGTTGTTTCTGACTCTTTGCAACCCCATGGACTGCAGCATGCCAGGCCTCCTTGTCCCTCACCATCTTCTGGTGTTTGCGCAAATTCTTATCCATTGAATCAGTGATGCCATCCAGACATCTCATCCTCTGCCATCCGCTTCTTTTGCTTTCGATCTTTCCCGGCATCAGGTTCTTGAAAGAGGAAGCTCTGAGTTGTGCTGTTTGATGATTTCCATGGGGTAAATAATCCCACCATGGCTAATTCCAATGGCTTAATTATGGTTAATATCAGTGGCTTAACTTAAAAAATTTCTGATATTTAACAATCTGCTACTGTGAGTTGGTACAAGCTGGCTCTAGCTCAGTAATGATCCTAAAGCTTTAGTTCTGATGTCAGAGAGTTGTCTCTGAAACTCCGAGGAATGTCCAAAGGTTATCATAGTATCTGTACAATAGGAAATACAGCATATAAACCTTAAAAGAAGTACCTCAGTTGTCAGGTTATCCTGAATCCTTCAGAATTCAGTGTTAACTGTGTTTACACACAGCTGCCTGTTAATATTGCAACTTTCTAAGAGAATCCTTTTATATCTTGGTAATTGAAGCATACTAATTTGTTAGCAATGACAAAATAATCTTTGAGGAAAGATAACTGTCAGATGATTTGTTTTTGCTAAAAAAAACTGCATCAAGTCAAACATTTATCATGAGATATTTTTGTTTTATTAAAATTAATTTTACTTGTTTCTTCAAAGTTTTAAAAAAATTAAAGTTACACATGGGCTCACATTATATTTCTGTTGGACGACACTGGTCTTAAAGGATGTAGTTTAGACAAAAGTGATTCCAGATGAAAGTCTGAGATGCAACAAGAAATGAAAAAAAGAAAAAATAAATATATGGTTAAACGTGGACATATATGATTGCATAAACAACAATAACATAGGTTTGGGGGTCAAAAAACAAGATAGAATAAAAATATTTGGCAGCAATAGCTTGTTAAGTCTTGGGCAGCAGTAATGAGGATTACAGTGATCTAAAGTCCTGTGTTCTTCTGGAGAATAGCCAAATTAGCTTTGGATAAGTAACTTACACATGTTAAAATGTCTAGAATATAGAGTATATGATTGACTAAGTAGCAGAGGAAAATGGAATAAAAATTAGAAAGCAGTTCCTTAAAAAAGCCAAGAAGGGAGAGCAAAAGCATGGGACTGATAGCATAAACTAAGGTTTGGGAATTAAATTTTTCTCTATAAAAATAGGTGCTTCCCTGATGGCTTTGCAGATAAAGAATCTGCCTGCAGTATAGGAGACACAGGAGATGTGGGTTCGATCCCTGATTCGGGAAGATCCACTGGAGAAGGAAATGGCAACCTGCTCCAGTATTTTTGCCTGGAGAATTCTTTGGACAGAGGAGCCTGGAGGGCTATAGTCCATGGGGTTGTAAAAAGTTGGATAGTGATGAAGCATGCACACACACACACACAGAGTAAGTGTAAATGTTCCAATTGAAAGAGATTATCTGACTAGATTTTTAAAATTATTTAAAAAATTAACCATTTATAAGAGGCACATCTAAAGCCTAAGCATATAGAAAGACTGAAAATGAAAGAATTGTACAAGATATATTAATATAATGCATATACCTAAAAATTTCAATAGCAGATAAGATAGACTTTAAAACCACAAAAAATTACTAGAAATAGATCAGATTATTACAGAAATTAAACCGTATCAATTCTGTCACAACCCTTCTCCCCACCTCAACATTATACTTTCAAGGTTTATCTACTGGTTCATGTTTTATTTGGATACCAAGAATCCCTGCCAGGGGCATCCTGGTGGCTCAGTGGTAAAGGATCTGCCTGCCAGTGCAGCAGATGGCTAGCTGTTCGATACCTGGGTCAGGATGATCCCCTGGTGGAGGGCATGGCAACCCACTCCAGTATTCTTGCTTGGAGAAGCCCATGGACGGAGGAGCCTGGTGGGCTACTCTACTGTCCATAGGGTCCATAGGGTCACAAAGAGTCAGACATAACTGAAGCAACTTAGCAGGCAGGCAGGCAGGCAATCCTTGCTAGATGCATGGAAGCCCCTCCCTCCCCCTTCAGGAATTTATGGATATTGGGATGCTGACATTGACTTGTAGGTTCTAACCTATATGAGATAGTTATTCATATTGTCAGCCTCAAAAATATTCCCTGAAAGGAAGAAGCTCCTTGACATTGGTCTTGGCAGTAGTTTCCTGGATATGACAACAAGAACACAGGGAACAAGAGCAAAAACCAAGTTGGACTGTATAAAACTAAAAGCTTATGCACATCATAAGAAACAATGAAATAAAAAGGCAACCTTTGGAAAGGGAGAAACAACTTGCAAATCGTATCTGGTAAGTTGATATCCAAAATGTACTTAGCAAAAAATCATACATTCAATTAAAAAGTGGGCAGAGGAACTGAATAGACATTTTTCCAAAAGATGTACAAATGACCAACAGGTGCATGAAAAGATGTTCTTCATCACTAATCACCAGGGAAATCCAAATCAAAACCACAATGAGATATCACCTGATACCTGTTAGAATGATTGTTATCAGAAAGATAAGAAATAACAAGTGTTGGTGAGGATGTGGAGGAAAGGAAGTCTTTTTGCACTGTTGGGAGTGTAAATTGGTGCAGCCACTATGGAAAACAGTATAGCGGTTTCTTTAAAAATTAAAAGCAGATCTACCATATGATCCAGCAATCCCATATCTGGGTGTATATCCAAAAGAAATAAGCACAGGATCGCAAAAAAAGATATCTGTACCCCCATGCTCATTTCAGCACGATTTACGATAGCTAAGATAGGAAACAATAATCTGTCAACAAATGGGTAAAGATGTAGTGTGTGGGACTTCCCTGGTGGCCCAGTGGTTAAGAATCCACCTTGTAATGCAGGGGACACAGGTTTGATCCCTGATGAAGAACCTAGATCCACTCGCCAAGGAGCAGCTAAGCCCACCCACCACAACTACTGAACCTGTGTACTCCGGGGCCCATGTGCCACAACTAGAGAGTCCATGTGCTGCAACGGAAGATCCCACACAGTACAAAGACCCAGTGAAGCCAAATAAATAAATTAATTAAAAAAAGAGAAGACATAGTGTTTATGTATACACACACACACACACACACGCTGTGGACTATTATTATTCAGTCTGAAAAAGAAGGAAATCCTGCTATTTCTGACAGCTTGGATAAAGCTAAGTAAAATCAGTCAGAGAAAGACAAATATTGTATGGTATCACTTACATGTGGAATCTGAAAAAGCTGAAACTTGGAAAAACCAAGGGTGGAGTCATGGTTCCCAAGCGCTGGAGGTTGGGGGCAATGGGGAGATACTGGATCAAGGGTATAAACATTCAGATTNCCTGCTATTTCTGACAGCTTGGATAAAGCTAAGTAAAATCAGTCAGAGAAAGACAAATATTGTATGGTATCACTTACATGTGGAATCTGAAAAAGCTGAAACTTGGAAAAACCAAGGGTGGAGTCATGGTTCCCAAGCGCTGGAGGTTGGGGGCAATGGGGAGATACTGGATCAAGGGTATAAACATTCAGATTTAAGATTAATAATTTCTAGGAAGTTAATGTACAGCATGGTGATTATAGCTAATACTCTTGTTTTATGTACTTGAAAGTTACTAAAAGGGGAGTTCTTAAATGTTTTCACAACTAAAAAGAAATGGTAATTGTGTGATAGGATGGAGGTTTTAGCTAAAGCCGTGGTGGTAATCATATTGAAATATATAAAGGTATCAAGTCAACACATTGTACACCTTGAACTCATGCAATGTTATATGTCTAATCTATCGTAGTAAAGCTGGGGAAAAACTAAGACATTGAAATGATAAAAACAAAGAAAAAGAGAGTAACGATGGGGATGGTGGCTCTGGTCTGTATTATGGTCAGGAAGTGAGATGGTTGGAGGGCTCCACCAAAGGGCCGGTTCAAACTTATCAGCCAACACCAAGGGAGGGTGCCTGGACTTTCTTATGGGTTGGCCTAGACATGACCAAAAGGGAAAGGGAGAACAGTGGGACTTAAATACTGTCAGTGGTCAAATATCAAAAATAGTCAGGCTCGGAATTCTCAGGTGATTCAGTGGTTAGGACTCAATGCAGTCAGTGCCAGGGCCTTGGGTTCCATCCCTGGTCAGGGAACTAAAATCCCATAAACTGAGGGCCATGGTCAAGAAAAGTCAGACTTCTTATTATGTCCATCAATCTAATTTGTTTTTTTAAACTAGTATATAGCATTCTGTCATTGATGTAGTTTTATCAATTTATACTTCCATGTCTTGAAGCAGCCAAGTTTGCATTTTGTTCAGAGGGTGAGGGGAGGCCATTAGAAGGCCTAAGTGTGACAGTGATATGATCTGATTAATAGAAAAGTAACTCTGGCTGTTTCTGGGGACTTGGGGGTGGTAAGTAAGAGTGGGAACAAGGGGAGAGTTATTATTGTAATCATTAGGATGGCAGACGTTGGATAGGGTGGTACTGGTGGAGATGCTGATGAATGGTTAGAATTCAGGATATACTCTGGAAACAGAGTTCATAGAATCTTTGATGGACTGGATATGGGCTGTGACAGAATGATTCCTAGTTTTTAGTCTCACTAATGAAATGGAGAAGACTGGGCAACAAGGGCATGGGGCAGGGGAATCAAGAGTTGTTTTGTCTGTATTAAATTTGAATATTGGGACTTACCTGGTGGTTCAGGGGTTACGAATCCACTGTCAATGCAGGGGACATGGGTTTGATCCCTGGTCCAGAAAGACTACACGTGCTTCGGGGTAACTAAGCCCCTGTGCCACAGCTACTGAATCCTGTGCGCCCTAGAGCCCATGCTCCGCAATAAGAGATGCAACTGCCATGAGAAGCCTGAGCACTGCAAGTAGAGAGTAGCCCCTGCTTGCTAAAACTAGAGAAAGCCCATGCATAGTTTTTTTTAAAAAAGAAAGAATAATAATAAAATAAATAAACAATTGAAATACCTTTTAGACTTGCAAGTAGAAGTGTGGAATGTGCAGCTTCTTATGCATACTGGGAGCTCAGGAAAGAGGTCAGAGCTGGAGAGCGACATTTAGGGTTCTATTTAAAGCCACAGGCTGGATGAGATTACCTGGGTATATAGAGAGAGATGAGAAGGAATTTTCAGGCCTCCCACAGTTAGCTATTGGGAAGAGAAGAGGACCTTGAAAGGGAAACAGAAGTGATGGAGGCCAATGAAAACATAAGTGACATCAGGAGAGTATGGTAGATGAGTCAGGAGCCACATGAAAACAGCACTTTAAGAAATAGGGAGTATTACTCAGCCATCAAAAAGAATACATTTGAATNAGACTCTGATGCTGGGAGGGATTGGGGGCAGGAGGAGAAGGGGACGACCGAGGATGAGATGGCTAGATGGCATCACTGACTCGATGGGTGTGAGTCTGAGTGAACTCCGGGAGCTGGTGATGGACAGGGAGGCCTGGCGTGCTGCGGTTCATGGGGTCACAAAGAGTCGAACACGACTGAGCGACTGAACTGAACTGAACTGATGCACCTGACAACAGAGCTTTGAAATACATGAAGTAAAAACTGGGATAGAACTTAAGGAAGAAATCTACAGTTATAGTTGGATACTTCAACACCTCTCTCAGTAATTTATATAACAAATAGAAACTAACAAGCATATAGAATAACTAATCAACACTATCAACCAACTGGATCTAACTGACATGTATAGAACACTCCACTTACCAACACAACATAACATTTTTATCAAACACACATGGGACATTCACCAAGATATATCACCCCTTGTGTCATAAGACAAATTTTAACAAATTTGAAATTAAAATCATATGAAGTATATTCTCTGAGGCAGAGTGGAATTTCATAGAATATAGGAAGAGAGACATTGTAGACTCTGATTAAAAAATTGTGTTTGTTCTCTAATGCTGAATGACAATATTATGACAAACTTCGTGGTTTAAAACATCACACATTTATTATCTTAATTTTCCGTGGGTCAGTAGTTCAAACATGGCTTAGATGAGCCCTGTGCTTAGAGTCTTACAAAGCTGCGATTATGTTGGTCCAACTGGGGAAGGATCCGTTTTGTTAACAATTTAGCTCCTTAAGGTTGTGGGACTGAGATCTTTTGTTTTCTCTGGCTGTTGGCTCAAGGTGTTCTCGGTTTAGAGAGGCTCCCTGCATTTTCTTACCACTTAGGATTCTCCAAAATGGCCATTTATTTAGTAATTTGTTCTTAGTGTGGAAACACCTCTCTATATTTGGTATCAGATGTGCAAGTAGAGAAATAATTTTCCTTTGGTATTTCTCAGTTCTGCTCTCTGGGGTCTTGGTTCTGCTCTCTGAGTCATTCTTCCCTTTTCAGGAAAGGTAGCATGTGTTTGCACCTGAGTTTTATTAGCCTGCTCCCTACCAAGAGAATACTGGGAATCCTACCACTTCCTTTCATTTTGTATTCTTTTTCCCTTTCAATCTAATCTCTTAGTTTCTGTTGAAATAATTTTCTCAGGAACTTCCTGGGCCTTCCATGGGTTTCACTTAGATTTACTCCATTCTAACAAAGTCACACACATACAGATCTTTTTGAGATAAGCCCTTCTCTACCTGCCCAGAGTGTTGGGGAATATCTTCCTAAGCGCCTACAGGCTGTAGGTTTGGTTGAGAGGCTCTATGAGACCTAGTCTTCACCTCTTGAAAGGGCACTTTGAGTGACTGAATACTCTGACTTTTTGGTCTTTCTGAGATTAAAGTAGAAGTTTGTACAGTCACACTCTCAGCTTTTTCTATAGAGCATAGGTTCCTGATAGTGCTTAGAAATTATTTGTTAGTATATTTGGAAAAATTGAGAATTTAAAAAATCATCAACTTCTGATTCGTTTTGTTTAACAATTCTTCTCTTATTTATTTCTTTCTTTTCTCATTTTACTGTAAGCAGCAATAAGAAACCAGGAAGCACCTTTAATACATTGCTTGGCAATTTCCATAGCTATATAGACAAGTTAATTATGTACAAATTTGGTTTTCCATATAACTGCAGAAGACAGTTTAACTAAATTTTCTGCCAGTGCATAACAAGGATCCCCTTCCTTCACTTTCCAATAATGTGTTTCTTGAGAATTTCCTTTTAACTGTCACTAGCAGTATCCTCCAGTTTCACATTTCTTCTAACAGACTGTTTCAGGAAATTTAGGCTTTCTCTATGATGCTTTTCAAAATTCTTCCAGGTTCTGTCCATTGCTTGGTTCCAAAGCCACTTCTTAAATTTTTAGATATTTATTATAGTAGCACCATACTCTCAGGTAACGAAATCTTTATTAGTTACCTTTTGCTGTTCAGTAGGTCTGGGTTGTCAAAATCTTGCCCATCCAAAGAAAGGTTTGGTCCTTGCCTGGCTCCTGGGAATATCCTGCCTGTTAAGAGTGGCTTTGTTTAGCCGAGGCTTGGGCTTCCCTGGTGGCTCAGAGAGTAGAGTGTCTGCCTGCAATGTGGGAGACCCAGGTTTGATCCCTGGGTCGGGAAGATCCCCTGGAGAAGGAAATGGCAACCCACTCCAGTATCCTTGCCTGGAGAATCCCATGGACAGAGGAGCCTTGTAGACTACAGTCCATGGGGTCGCAAAGAGTCGGACACAACTGACCGACTTCACTCACTTCACTCTGGGCCATGCTAGTTTATGCTAATTGTGATGTGTGTAGGTACCTTGGGCTACACATATGTGTTTGATCTCTGGAAAGGCTGGAGACTGAAGGTCAGCCATACAGGCAGTCAGCTGCGCCAATATAACCAACTCTCAATGAAAACCCTGAATACTGAGCTTCCTAGGGAATACTCTGTGCGTTGTCACACACCATTTGTGAGAGAATTAAGTAAGTTCTGTCCACATGACTCACTGGGAAAGGACAACTGGAAACCTATGCCTGGTCCTTTCCTGCATTCTGCTCTATACATCTTTTTCTTCTGCTGATTTTAATTTGTATTCTTTACAATAAACTTTAACCATGGTTATAATGGTTTTGCTAAGTGGCATGAATCCTTATGGACTTCCCAGTTTGGCTGAGTGGTAAAGAATCCGCCTGCTAATGCAGAAGACACAAGAGATGTGGGCTTGATCTCTAGGTTGGGAAGACCCACTTGGAGAAGAGAATGGCAACCCACTCCAGTATTCTTGTCTGGAAAATTCCATGGACAGAGGAGTCTGGTGGGCTATAGTCCACGGAGTCACAACTGAGTTGGACACGACTGAGCAACTGAGCATGCACACAGGCATGAGTCCTTATAGCAAATTATTGAACCTGATTGCAGTTTGGGGGACCCTTGAACACAGCTCTATTACAATTTATCACAAGCTTAGTAATTTAAAAGAAAGCACACTGGTTGCTCACAAGAATCTAGGCATAGATTAGCTGAGTCTTATGAGACTGCAATCAAGGGATTGACTGGAATATCTTCTTATCTGGAGGCTTGATGGGGAAAGAATCTGCTTCAAAGTTAATGAGAGTTGTTGGCAGAACTCATTTTCTTATAGTTGTTGGATGGAGGGCCCTAGCATCTTGCTGGCTGTTGGCTGCCTTCAGGCCCTAGAGGCCCCCTTTAACTTCTCAGCAAGAAAGCCATATGAGCCTCCCATCATGGCTGTTCATTTCTTCATAGCCAGCTGGAGAGAGAGTCCTAGAGTGAGTTTAATAGCAAGATGGAGTCTTACATCACATAATCATGGGAATGACATTCCATCAACATTGCCCTATACTGTTGATTAGGAGTAAATCACAGGTCTATTCGCAGTCATGAGGAAGGGATTGATCGAGAGTGTGATACCAGTGAATGAGATTGGGGGTTTGCTTTAGACTATGTCCAATATAACTCTTATGAGGAATCTCATCATAAAGGGAAAGAAAAACAGGGTATTAGCCAGAGGATAAAGTAAGTGAATCAGTTGTATATATACATATATCCACTCTTTTTAAAATTATTTTCCCATATAGACCATTACAGAATATTGAGTAGAGTTCCTTGTGCTATACACTACATTGTTATCAGGGATTGCTGAATGATATGGTAGTTCAACTTTTAGTTTTTTTAAGGAACCTCCATACTGTTCTCTGTAGTGGCCGTATGAATTTTCATTCCCACCAATAGTGTAGGAGTGTTCCTATATTCTTTTTAATATAAATGCAACAAAAATTCTTATTTTGTCTCTCTTGGATCACAAAACACAAGACTTAAGGTTTCTACTTTTCTTAAGTTAGAGTAGGGAATGTATATTCTAGGAAAATTCAAGGAAAGATGATGATTTTTCTCCCATATAAGAGCTTATATTTTGATTTTTTATGGCATCTTTTAACAATTTTTATTTTATGTTTTATACTCTATATGATATATCAGTACAATATTAAGAATAATTTATAAACAAAATGTACATAAATTTGGAAGCATGTTAACATTGTTTTTACTGATGTGGGAGCAAATAAAAAAATTTTATCAAGTGCTTTTCCAATCTTATAAATCTGTTTCATTCTATTTAGGCTTTTTGCAAAGAGATTCATAGAAGTGATCATTTAAAATAGTTTTCTGCTCAGGCCTCACATTTATGAAAAGATATCATTGGATTATGACAGACCACCTGTGACTTCAGTATTCTGTTGTTGTTGTTGTTCGGTGACTAAGTCATATCCAACTCTTTGTGACCCCATGGACTGTAGTACTCCCGGCTATCTCCCAGAGTTTGCTCAAACCCATGTCCATTGAGTTGGTGATGCCATCCCACCATCTCATCCTCTGCTGCACCATTTTCCTGTTGCCTTCAGTCTTTCCCCACTTCAGGGTCTTTTCCAGTGAATCAGCTCTTCGCATCAGGTGGCCAAAGTATTGAGACTTCAGCTTCAGCATCAGTCCTTCCAATGAATATTCAGGGTGGATTTCCTCTAGGGTTGACTGGTTTGATCTGCTTGCTGTCCAAGGGACTCTCAAGAGTCTTCTCCAGCACCACAGTTCAAAGACATCAGTTCTTTGGTGCTCAGCCTTCTTTATGGTCCATCTCTCACATCCATACCTGATTACTGAAAAAACCATAGCTTTGACTAATATGGACCTTTGTCAGCAAAATGATGTCTCTGCGTTTTAATATGCTGTCTAGTTTTGTCATAACTTTTCTTCCAAGGTTGCAAGTGTCTTTTAATTTCATGACTGCAGTCACCGTCTGCAGTGATTTTGGACCCCAAGAAAATAAGATCTGTCACTGTTTCCACTTTTTCTCCTGTTTGCCATGAAGTTGTGGGACTAGATGCCATGATCTTTGTTTTTGGAATGTTGAGTTTTAAGCCAGCTTTTTCACTCTCCTCTTTCACCCTTTTCAAGAGACTCTAGTTCCTTGTCACTTTCTGCCATTAAAGTGGTAGCATCTGCATATCTAAGATTGTTGGTATTTTTTCCAGCAATCTCAGTTCCAGCTTGTGATTCATCCTGCCTGGGATTTTGCATGAGGTACTCTGCGTAGAAGTTAAATAAGACGGGTGATAGGTTCTTCTATCCATGGAGTTCTCCAGGCAAGAATACTGGAGTGGGTAGCTATGCCTTTCTCTAGAGGACCTTCCTGACCCAGAGACTGAACCTGTGTCTCCTACATTACAGGCAGATTGTTTATCATCTGAGCCACCAAGGAAGCCCAAGTGATAGTCGGTCAGTCGCGTCCCATTCTTTACAACCCCATGGACTGCTGCCCACCAAGCTCCTCTGTCCACAGAATTCTCTAGGTAAGAATATTGGAGTGGTAGCTATTCCATTCTCCAGGAGATCTTCCCAACCCAGGGACTGAACCTGTGTCTCCTGCATTGCAGGCAGATTTTTTTACCATCTGAGTCACCAGGGAAGCCCCCAGGATCCGATACAATTAAAGTTTTTCCTTTTTGTAACATTTCAGTTCAGTTTAGTTGCTCAGTCATGTCCGACTATTTGTGACCCCATGAATCACAGCACGCCAGGCCTCCCTGTCCGTCACCAACTCCCGGAGTTCACTCAAACTCATGTCCGTCAAGTCAGTGATGCCATCCAGCCAACTCATCCTCTGTCGTTCCCTTCTCCTCCTGCCCCCAATCCCTCCCAGCATCAGATCTTTTCCAATGAGTCAACTCTTTGCATGAGGTGGCCAAAGTATTGGATTTTCAGCATCAGTCTTTCCAGTGAACACTCAGGACTGATTTCATTTAGGATGGACTGGTTGGGTCTCCTTGCAATCCAAGGGACTCTTAAGAGTCTTCTCCAGCAGCACAGCTCAAAAGCATCAATTCTTCAGTGCTCAGCTTTCTTCACAGTCCAACTCTCACATCCATAAATGACCACTGGAAAAACCATAGCCTTGACTAGACAGACCTTTGTTGGCAAAGTAATATCTCTGCTTTTTGGGATGCTGTCTAGGTTGGTCATAACTTTTCTTCCAAGGAGTAAGCGTCTTTTAATTTCATGGCTGCAGTCACCATCTGCAGTGATTTTGGAGCCCCCCAAAATAAAGTCTGACACTGTTCCCACTGTTTCCCCATCTATTTCCCATGAAGTTATGGGACCAGATCCCATGATCTTAGTTTTCTGAATGTTTAAGGTATAAAAATTATTTTTATAAAACAATTTTGCTAATACAAAGCATACTAATGTTGATATTTCAGCAATTGCAAGTTTCTATACACCTAATAATCCTATTTTAGTAATAATAAATGTGACATTTGATTGAAGTTATTTTGGCTGAATTTGTTTTAAATCCTGATAGTCGGGCCATTTTCTTGCATATTAGGGCAAGTTACTGACATAGCTGAGCCTACTTGGGTAATAATTTTGGTCCAGTAAGATATGAACTGAAGAAATCTAATGAGGAAGAGTTTTGTACCCTGTTTCTTATAATGTTCCTGCTCACTGAAAAGATTTCAGAAAGACTTGTTATTTCTGACTCAGCCCCATTTTATTTGTTTTTCTAAAAAGATACACTCCAGGCTTCATAGTACCCTACAGTGGATATTGTCACTGTAAGCACACATGGGGATACCCTATACACTATGTGGCCATCTATTTGTCTAGGATGGTAATACATATTTCAGTCTCCTGAAATATACACATTTCTCAGTCTTCAGCTTTTGAGTGGTTTTGCCTACAGAAAAACCCAAGTTCAGTGCCCCCTGCTGGTGAACGGCAGCTGTGAGTTTGCCTCATGTTAGTGATGGACAGAGTGGGTCCCTTTGCTGACACTGAGCCGGGGGTGATGCTGAGCCTGCCAGGTCATTTTAGATCAGGTCATTAAAGTAACAGAAGGTCGAGTCAGTATAAAATGAACAGCTCATGGTTTTCTCTACATTTTTTAGACATGTGAGGATTTGCTGTAGTTCAGTTTGGCTGATAAAATATGAACACTTCACAAAAATGTTTGTATTTCAGCCTCTGTCTTAGCTCATATAACAAGCCCTTTTGCTTTGATTTGTAGGAGCTGTATTCTTGTCCAGTAGGGAAACCTAACTTGAACCCTGGCAGAGAAAATTTTAAACATGTAATATTTTAGGAATGTTCATTTTGTCAGAAATTGGAAAAGCGCTTTAAACAACCCCTTTCTTTTTTATTTCATTGATGTAAATTAGTATTCATTTATTTTGGTTTCTAAATGATGATGATCGTGTTAAAGAAAATTAATTAAAACTAAGGACCAGATTCGTGTTTAGATTATCATTTTCACTTTGGCCTCTGGTGAAGGTAATTGTTTTTATAACGAACAACTATCAAATTATTAATTTTGCTTCCATAGTAGATGAGTTTAATTTCTTCGTATGCATCCATGATGGGTATGTTACAGTCCATGGGGTGTCAAAGAGTTGGACACGTCTAAGCAACTAAACAATAACAGCAATGACAACAAATCCAAGAATGTAGTACACATTAAGATTTAAATGCCTAAGGTTAATGAATACATGCCTTGTCTACTTAGGTATTTCCAGTGTGGTAGGAGGAAAACCAGGAGAATGTGTGTCCTCAAACCCAAGGGTAGAAAATGTATCAAGACGAGGGAGTGATCACTGTTGAATGAATACTGAGAACTGATCACTGTGGAGGCCACTGTAACCTTGTCAGGGGGGGTTTTGGTCGAGTGGTGGAACAAAGGTCTGATTAGAGTAGATTTATCAGAGAATGGGCTTTTCTTTGTCCTCATCTTATCCTTTCTCCCCACCTCTTTCTTTTCTTTCACTTCCTGAGCAAATCAGTTTAAAAGCTATTAGAAGGACTTCCCTAGTGACTAAAAAATCCATTTGTCAATGCAGGAGACATGAGTTTCATCTCTGGTCCAGCGAGATACCACATGCCGCAGAACAGCTATGACGGTAGGCCACAACTATTGAGCCTGTGCTCTTGAGCCTGGAAACTGAAGCTACTGAAGCCCAAGTGCCCTAGAGCCCATACTCCGCAAAAAGAGAAGCCACCACGATGAAAAGCCAGCACACTACAACGAAGAGTAGTCCCTATTTGCTGCAACTAGAGAAAAGCCTGAGTGTAGCAATGAAGACTCAGCACAGCCAAAAATAACAAATAAATAATTAAAAAACTCTGCAAGCCATTGGGCTTCCCTGGTGGCTCAGATGGTAAAGAATCCACCTGCAATGTGGAAGACCTGGATTTAATCACTGGGTAGGGAAGACCCCCTGGAGGAAGGCATGGCAACCCACTCCAGTATTCTCGCCTGGAGAATCCCATGTACAGAGGAGCCTGGCGGGCACAGTCCATGGGTCACAAAGAGTTGGACACAACTGAGTGACTAACAGCCACACATATAAGCTATTAGATATGACCAAGCAAGATAGGTATTCATGCAAGGTGGCAGGAGGTCCCAGTACCCTAAAGTAGGTGTTCAGTCATGTTCTACAAAGGCGGGTATCCACATAGTGGGGAGATTGCCCAGCATGGGGTCTTGGAGCCAACTAGGGGGAGGTGTGGTGGTCTGATACAGGGCATTGGAACCTTAATGGGATAAAGTGGATGAAAGACCTAGGATGGAGTGCAGGACATGGGGTGGGAAGGGCATTCATATAGAACGATATTGAGAGTGGGATGAGGAAGTTGTCTGTAGAGGAAAGCAGATTGGTGTGTGGTGCTGGAGCCTGAACAGGTAAGAGGGATGTCCACACAGGGTATCAGAATTTGAGCAAGGTGAGGAACATATCCACATAGTGGAGTAAGCTTGGCATGGGGTGTGGGATCCCTAATGGGATAAGGATGGCATCCATACCAGGTGGGCAGGTTGGTGTGGGGTGTCAGAGTCCAAGCAGAACAAAGAAGATATGTATATGGTGGGGGTGGAAAGGTCACTTGGTGGAAAGGTCAGAACTTGAATGGGAGAAAGATGGCTGGGGTAGGAAAGTATAAGATAAACCTGGAACATCAAATGCCAGAAAGTATACATATATTCGAAAAATGATGAAGACATATCAAACAGACACGAAAACTATATTGAAGGGCTTCCACTGGTTACTTTTGAGACAACTGAAGCATCAGAATATTGAGAGCAATGGATGGAAGAAAGTAGAAATCCTTGAGTTCACACTAGTATGAATGAATGAATGCATTGAATGTTTGATGAAGAACAAGATATTTGAAAATTTCAAAGTACTTTCCTACAAAATACTTGTTAATTATAGAGAGGAATCATAACTTTGCAATATGGAACTCTGGCAGACTCCTTTAATCAAGTGACCAAACAACATCTTTAAGTAATAGGCAAATAGAAATCATGTACTACTTGATAAGATGTAATGAGAGAGTCACAGCATCGCTATCCCAGAGATGCATAACCCAAATCTAAAGAGCCAAGCCCAAGTTGATGGACGTTCTACAATTTAACTGGCTTATAATCTTCAAAAATGTTCAAGTCATGGGGGTATCCCTGGTGATCCAGTTGTTAAGACTCTGTGCTTCCAATACAGGGGACGCAGATTTGATCACTGGTCAAGGAACCAAGTTCCCACATGCTGTGTGGCTGAAAAAGGAAAAAAACAGAGGAAAAAAAAAAAAATAGGTCATGGAAGTCAAGGAAAGACTATTCAGGTGACTAAAGAGACGTGACAGCTGAATGTCATGTGCAATTCTGAACTGAAATACTTTCTTATATGGGATATTATTGGACAAGACTTGAATGAGGTCTGAGAATTAAAGGGGAGTAATTTATCAGTCTTAATTTCCTTATTTTGACATTTTTCTATGGTTTAATATAAGGATGTCCCTTATTTTGGGAACTGTGGACTAAAATATTCAAGTGTGATGAAGCACTGTATTGGCCATTTTTTAGCAACGGTTTAAGAAAAATAAGTTCTATTTATTGTTGAGTTTATGTACAGATAAAACAGAGAGAGTAAGAGTGAGAGAAGAGTGGAAGATGAGGCTAGAAAAATCTTTCTGGAAGTTTTGTTGTAGAGGAGTAAAGAAAGAAGACAGTAGAGGGTGGAGAAAGATGAACTAGAAAGGACTTTCTAAGACAGTGCCAAAGAATACTCAAAAGTATTGTACTATTGTGCTCATTTCACATGCTAGCAAAGTAATGCTCAAAATCATTCAAGCTAGACTTCAGCAGTATGTGAACCAAGAACTTCCAGATGTACAAGCTGGATTTTGAAAAGATAGAGGAACTAGAGATCACATTGCCAACATCTGTTGGATAATAATAAAAAGCAAGAGAATTCCAAAAAATTTCAACTTTTGTTTCATTAACTACGCTAAAGCCTTTGACTGTGTGAGTGAAAGTCGCTCAGTTGTATCTGACTCTTTGCGACCACATGGACTATACAGTCCAGGCCAGAATACTGGAGTGGGTAGCCGTTCCCTTCTCCAGGAGATCTTACCAACCCAGGGATCAAATGCAGGTCTCCAGCATTGCAGGCAGATTCATTATCAGCTGAGCCACTAGGGAAGCCCAAGAACACTGGAGTGGATAGCCTATCCCTTCTCCAGGGGATCTTCCCAACCCAGGAATCGAACTGGGGTCTCCTGCATTGCAGGTGAATTCTTTACCAGCTGAGCTACCAGGGAAGCCCTTTGACTGTGTGGATCACAACAAACTGTGGGAAATTCTTAAAGAGATGGGAATACCAGACCATCTTACCTACCTCCGCAGGTCAAGAAGCAACATGAATCGGACATGAAACAACAGACTGGTTCAAAAGAAGTATGTCAAGGCTGTATATTGTCACTCTGCTTATTTAACTTATGTGCAGAGTACAAATGCAGAGCTGGATGAATCACAAGCTTGAATCAAGATTGCTGGGAGAAATATCAACAACCTCAGATATGCAGATGATACCACTCTAATGCAGAAAGCAAAGAGGAACTCATGAGTCACTTGATGAAGATGAAAGAGGAGAGTGAAAAAGCTGGCTTAAAACTCAACATTCAAAAAACTAAGATCATGGCATCCAGTCTCATCACTTCATAGGGTGAAAAAGTGGAAACAGTGATAGATTTTATTTTTTGGGGCTCCAAAATCAACATAGATGGTGACTGCAGCCTCAAAATTAAGAGACACTTGCTCCTTGGAAGGAAATCTATGATAAATCTAGACAGTTTATTAAAAAGCAGAGACATCACTTTGCCGCCTAAGTTCAGTATAGTCAAAGCTATGATTTTTCCAGTAGCCAGGTACAGATGTGAGAGTTGGACCATAAAGAAGGCTGAGCACTGAAGAATTGATGCTTTCAAACTGTGGTGCTGGAGAAGATTCTTGAGAGTCTCTTGGACAGCAAGAAGATCAAACCAGTCAATCTTAAAGAAATCAATCCTGAATATTCATTGGAAAGACTGATGCTGAAGCTGAAGTACTGATGCTTTGACCACCTGATGTGAAGAGCTGATTCACTGGAAGAGAGGCTCTGATGCTGCAAAAGATTGAGGGTGGAAGGAGAAGGGGCGACAGAATGAGATGGTTGGATGGCATCACTGAATCAATGGACATGAGTTTGAGTAAGCTCTGGGCTTTGGTGATGGACAGGCAAACCTGGTGTACTGCAGTCCATGGGGTCACAAAGAGTCAGACAAGACCGAGAGACTGAACTGAACTGAGGGAGTTAATGAAGGACAGGGGAGCCTGGAAGACAAGATAAGGATACCAGACAACCATGGAAGTTTGGATTCGTCATCTAGGGAAAGTGGCAGTTCATACTTCAGTAATTGCCAAGAAAACAATATCAAACACCTTTTTATGGATCTATAATTTCCAAAATCATCCCTACTTTCAGGAAAAACTTCTTTGTACCTAAGATAGTTTGGAATTGCTGTATTTAGAGCTTATTTTCTCTACTCTATGATAATAGAGAATAATTTTTGCCACATTTGTTGTATATATTTAAAATCAAGCATTATTACTCTTTAGCAATTATTTTGGCTTCATTTATTTATTTGCTTACTTTTTTTCTTTTGGCCAAGCTGCAAGGTATGTAGGCTCTTAGTTCTCTGACCAAGGATCAAACATGTATCCCCTGTATTGGAAGCAGGATTTGTAGCACTGAATCACCAGAGAAGTCCCTTAAACTTCCCTTTTAAATCCTTAGGCCATTTAGGTAATTTGTCCAAGAAACTTTTACTGAGTTTGACTGTGTGAAGGAAGAGGCTACTTAGTTTGGGTATAAAAACAGACATGTTCCCAGACCTCCCTAATCTGACAGCCTAGACAGCTTGTATTAAACAAAACAGTCATGGCATTGTGGTGAGTCATGTGAAAATAAACTATAGGAATTTAGATAAAATACAAAAGGAAGCTTGAATTTAAACTGAAGAGTCAAGGAGTACCTCCTTAAAGAAGTGCCAGTTGAACTGTTGATGTAAAGGGAAGGTCAGAATTGAGCAAAAAGCTGGGATAAGAGCCCTTCTGTAGCAGAACAAGCAGAGGTCCATGGAACAAAGGAGTGGAAGGAAGGCCAGTAAGGTCAGGGCACAGGTGGCCAGGGTGTGGATGACTGGATGGAGTCAGCGAGAAGAACACCATGAAGCTATTGAAAGGTTTTAATAAAAGGAATGGCATAATTAGATTTGTGCCCGAAGAACTATGGACAGAGGTTTGTGACATTTGTATAGGAGGCAGTGATCAAGACCATCCATCCATAAGAAAAAGAAATGCAAAAAGGCAAAATGGTTGTCTGAAGAGGCCTTACAAATAACTGAGAAAAGAAGAAAAGCTAAAGGCAAAGGAGAAAAGGAAAGATATAACCATTTGAATGCAGAGTTCCAAAGAATAGCACAGAGAGATAAGAAAGTTTTTCTCAGTGATCATTGCAAAGAAATAGAGGGAAACAAGAGAATGGGAAAGACCAATTAGTGATACCAAGTGAACATTTCATGCAAAGAAGGACACAATAAAGGCAGAAGTGGTATGGACCTAAGATATTAAGAAGAGGTGGCAAGACTATACAGAAGAACTGTACAAAAAAGACCTTCATGACCCAGATAACCACGATGGTATGACCACTCACCTAGAGCCAGACATCCTGGAATGTGAAGTCAAGAGACAGGGATCAAGACCATTTCCACGAAAAAGAAATGTAAAACAGCAAAATGGCTGTCTGAGGAGACCTTACAAATAGCTGTGAAAAGAAGGGAAATGAAAAGCAAAGGAGAAAAGGAAAGATATAACAATTTGAACACAGAGTTTCAAAGAATAGCAAGGAGAGATAAGAAAGCCTTCCTCAACAATCAATGAAAAGAAATAGAGGAAAACAATAGAATGGGAAAGACTAGAGATCTCTTCAAGAAAATTAGAGATCCTAAGGGAACGTTTCATGCAAAGATGGGCTCCATAAAGGACAGAAATGGTAGGGACCTAATAGAAGCAGAAGATATTAAGAAGCAGTGGCAAGAATACACAGAAGAACTGTACAAAGAAGATCTTCACGATGGTGTGATCACTCACCTAGAGCCAGACATCCTGGAATGTGAAGTCAAGAGACAGGGATCAAGNGCAAAATGGTTGTCTGAAGAGGCCTTACAAATAACTGAGAAAAGAAGAAAAGCTAAAGGCAAAGGAGAAAAGGAAAGATATAACCATTTGAATGCAGAGTTCCAAAGAATAGCACAGAGAGATAAGAAAGTTTTTCTCAGTGATCATTGCAAAGAAATAGAGGGAAACAAGAGAATGGGAAAGACCAATTAGTGATACCAAGTGAACATTTCATGCAAAGAAGGACACAATAAAGGCAGAAGTGGTATGGACCTAAGATATTAAGAAGAGGTGGCAAGACTATACAGAAGAACTGTACAAAAAAGACCTTCATGACCCAGATAACCACGATGGTATGACCACTCACCTAGAGCCAGACATCCTGGAATGTGAAGTCAAGAGACAGGGATCAAGACCATTTCCAAGAAAAAGAAATGTAAAACAGCAAAATGGCTGTCTGAGGAGACCTTACAAATAGCTGTGAAAAGAAGGGAAATGAAAAGCAAAGGAGAAAAGGAAAGATATAACAATTTGAACACAGAGTTTCAAAGAATAGCAAGGAGAGATAAGAAAGCCTTCCTCAACAATCAATGAAAAGAAATAGAGGAAAACAATAGAATGGGAAAGACTAGAGATCTCTTCAAGAAAATTAGAGATCCTAAGGGAACGTTTCATGCAAAGATGGGCTCCATAAAGGACAGAAATGGTAGGGACCTAATAGAAGCAGAAGATATTAAGAAGCAGTGGCAAGAATACACAGAAGAACTGTACAAAGAAGATCTTCACGATGGTGTGATCACTCACCTAGAGCCAGACATCCTGGAATGTGAAGTCAAGTGGGCCTTAGGAAGCATCACTACGAACAAAGCTAGTGGAGGTGATGGAATACCAGTTGAACTATTTCAGATCCTAAAATATGATGCTGTGAAAGTGCTGCACTCAATATGCCAGCAGATTTGGAAAACTCAGCAGTGGCCACAAGACTGGAAAAGGTCAGTTTTCATTCCAATCCCAAAGAAAAGCAGTGCCAAGGAATGTTCAAACTAATGCACAATTGCACTCATCTCACACGCTAGCAAAATAATGCTCAAAATTCTCCAAGCCAGACTTCAACAGTATGTGAGGTGTGAACTTCCAGATGTTCAAGCTGGTTTTAGAAAAGGCAGAGGAACTAGAGATCAAATTTCTAATATCCGTTGGATCATTGAAAAAGCAAGAGAGTTCCAAAAAAACATCTACTTCTGCTTTATTGAGTACGCCAAAGTCTGACTGTGTGTATTACAGCAAACTGAGGAAAATTTGAAAGAGATGGGAATACCAGCCACCTGACCTGCCTCTTGAGAAATCTGTATGCAGGTCAAGAAGCAACAGTTAGAACTGGACATGGAACAACAAACTGGTTCCAAATGGGGAAAGGAGTACATCAAGGCTGTGTATTGTCACCCTGTTTATTTAACTTATATGCAGAGTACATCATGCGAAATGCCAGGCTGGATGGCACACAAGCTGAAATCAAGATTGCTGGGAGAAATAGCAATAACCTCAGACATGCAGATGACACCACCGTTATTGTAGAAAGTGAAGAAGAACTAAAGAGCCTCTTGATTAAAGTGAAAGAGAAGAGTGGAAAAGTTGGTTTAAAACGCAACATTCAGAAAACTAAGATCATGGCATCTGGTCCCATCACTTCATGGCAAATAGATGGGGGAACAATGGCAACAGTGACAGACTTTATTTTCTTGGGCTCCAAAATCACTGCAGATGGTGACTGCAGCCATGAAACTAAAAGACACTTGCTCCTTGGAAGAAAAGTTGTGACCAATCTAGACAGCATATTAAAAAACAGAAACATTACTTTGCCAGCAAAGG
The DNA here is from genome assembly GCA_006410615.1 of Neotragus moschatus. Lineage (NCBI taxonomy): Eukaryota > Metazoa > Chordata > Mammalia > Artiodactyla > Bovidae > Neotragus > Neotragus moschatus. The sequence continues at coordinate 10,916,659 of SJYA01002795.1, read as the reverse complement.
TCCATATAGTCAAAGCTATGGTTTTTCTAGTAGTCATGTATGGATAGAAGAATTGGACTATAAAGAAAGCTGAGCACCGAAGAATTGATGCTTTTGAACTGGTGTTGGAGAGGACTCTTGAGAATCCCTTGGACTGCAAGGAGATCCAACCAGTCCATCCTAAAGGAAATCGGTCCTGAATATTCACTGGAAGGACTGATACTGAAGCTGAAACTCCAATACTTTGGCCACCTGATGTGAAGAACTAACTCTTAAAAAAACCCCTGGTGCTGGGAAAGATTGAAGACGGGAGGGGAAGGGGATGAGAGAATGAGCCTGATGTGCTGCAGTCCATAAAGTCACAAAGAGTCAGACATGACCGAGCGACTGAACTGAACTGAACTAGATGATGCCTTAGTTAATCATGAAGGAATTACATTTTCCTTAAATCACTTATTTGGGCTCTGTATCTGTACATTATAGTGAAAGGATGTTTTAAAATGTTTTATTTAAATTGATAAGGATTCTACCCTGCTGTGATGTTTAAAGAACAGTTTGGTGATCTTCTTCCCAATGGGGTGGTAACTTTCTGTGAGAGACACAGCTCTGGCGTGGTCTGGCCGGGAGGATGTGTTTGGCTCTGGGCAAATTGCTTCCATGACTGAACACCCTTCAGTTAACTCCATCCACCGGCCCTGGAGTTGGAGACTGAGGCATCTTGTTTACGCAACAAGAAGAGCACATATCTTTGTGTGTGGAAATGATTATTGTATTATTAGTTTTTGTAATTATAAAAATGTGAAAGTTGCTCAGTCGTGTCCAACTCTTTGTGACCCCATGGACAATACAGTCCATGAATTCTCCAGGCCAGAATACTGGAGTGGATAGCCTTTCCCTTCTCCAGGGGATCTTCTTAACCCAAGGATTGAACCCAGGTCTTCCATATTGCAGGTGGATTCTTTACCAACTGAGCCACCAGGGAAGCCCATAAAAATTAAGTCAATGGTTAAAAAAAGAAAAAAGGTGGATTCAGCACATGCATTTTCTTACAGTCCTATGCTACATGCTGGGCTCAGTTGCTCAGTCTTGTCCCTCTCTTTGTGACCCCATGGACTGCAGCCCACCAGGCTCCTTTGTCCATGGCAATTCTCCAGACAAGGATCCTGGAGTGGGTTGCCATGCCTTCCTCCAGGGGATCTTCCCCACCCAGGGATCAAACCCAGGTCTCCCTCATTGTAGATCGATTCTTTACCATCTGAGCCACCAGGGAAGCCCCCAGGTTCCCTCCTGAAGTCCACTGAAACGAGAGTAAAATGGTTTATTTTTCTTATTTTTTTATTCTACTTTTTAAAATTTATCTTCCCCCATCCTGCATGTAAGTAAGCATTTTCTTTCTTCTTTTCTTTCTATTTTTGGTGCTCTGGGTTTTTGTCGCTGCGTGTGGGCTTTTTCTAGTTGTAACGAGCAGGGTCTACTCTCTAGTTGTGGTACATGGGCTTCTCATTGAGGTGGCTTCTCCTGTTGCACAGGAACGTGGGCTTTAGTAGTTACAGCTCGCGGGCTTAGTTGCACCATGGTATGTGGGATCTTTCTGGACCAGGGATTGAACCTACATCAGCAGGTGGAGTCCCAACCACTGGACCATCAGGGAAGTTCAAAGTGATTTTTTTTAAGGAAAAATCCTCTAGGACCAACCCCTCTGCCAAGAAAACAAACAAACAAACAACCCCTCCCTCACATTCAACAACAATAACAAACAAAAACAAGAAAGTCTTCCAATATTTTGGAAGTTAAAAAGCACATGAATGAGCTAAAAAACACATAACTTACTTAGCAGAGAGAAGATAGCTGTAGTCTAAGTTGGCAGGGGAAAAGCCAAGAAGCATCCAATTTACAGGACAGAATCCTGCCAAGGCTTAGGAATAGGCAGACCAAGGTTGAAGGTGGGCCTAAGAACAGGGGAATTATATGATAAGCTGTCTGAGAGCCCCTGGAAGCTCCAGCTGTCACTGTTCTGTACTCCTAGGAGACTGCCCCCACTTCTATGCCAGCAGAGGGCAGCAGTTTTATTATCCAGGGTCAAGGCGTGGAGGACTTGAGCATCTGGTTTGTGGCCCGTTCTCTCTTCTGGGCCCTGCAGTTGTCCTGGAGTTCTTCAGGGTGCCCATGTACCTCCCATCCAACACTGTGACCCCATGGTTCCACTGACCTCCGCTACTCACTTCAGCCACTTCACCTTGAACTTGTCATCGCTGGGTCCTGCTATTTCAGACATGGTATTCTGAGCACATCTGCGTCTCCTTCTGGGTCAGCTGCCTCCACTGTGGCTGCTCTTTGACCAGGTTGGAGGCCATCAACTGCTCTGCTTTTTCTTAGACTTTCAGTCTCTTCCTTTCCTTCCCATCCCCCACCCTGAAATTTCTTGCAAATAGAAGTTGCTGGCGTTTGACATTCCATTTTCATATTCATATCAAGATATTCATATATCTTCCTCCTCACTTCTGGCCTCGTGGTCAAGCCTTGGTAATGGAAGGGATCTAAGAGGGAAGGGATGAAAGAAAGAAGAATCGGGGGTGGGGCGCCCAAATCAGAAGGAATCTCGTCTCTGATTTTCGCTTACAAGAGCATCCCATCCTCTGCTGCTTTGTTGCTGGTACAGCGGGCGGGGGGCAGGGGCTGTCTCTCTCTCTCTCAAACACTCTGTCACATGATGCCATTAACCCTGGCCTCCTCCACCTTCTCTAGCCTTGCCCGTCTCACATCAGTGGCTTCCACACTTTCTCATTGAACTCCGTGGTTACACTGCGTTCCGGTGTGCACGCAAGCACACACACACACTTCCCTTACAGGTTTCAGGAAGCAATCCTTATTTGAAAATTCTCTGATATTTTAAATTTTGTTCTGTTTTATTGTATCCATTCAGCTTAATGTTTAAAGTACTGGCCAATAAATTGATATTTCAACCATTGGTGGATCCTGGGTCACAATTTGAAAAATACTGCTGCAGATCATCCCTTCCTGCCCACCTCAAGCTGGATGTGTCTGTATTTTTAAAGAACCCTCCTCAACCTTCCCTGCCACATTCCAGAAGGAGCTGTCCATGCACAGGGTTCCATGTCCTCTTAGACCCCTTCCCTCTCAGTTCACCCAATCCTGACTACCTTTCAGCACCAGCCTTGCACTGGAACAGCCAGCGGGCATCTCCTTACTGGTTCTCAGTAGTGTCCAGCTTAGTGGATGCTCCTTTTCCCTGACTCTGGTGTCCCACCTCCCTCTCAGTGATCACTGAGGCTTCCCTGGTGGCTCAGACAGTAAAGAATCTGCCTGCAATGCAGGAGACTTGGGTTCGATCCCTAGGTTGGGAAGAGCCTCTGGAGAAGGGAATGGCAACCCACTCTAGTATTCTTGCCTGGAGAATCCGTGGACAGAGATGTCTGGTGGGCTATAGCCCATGGGGTCACAAGAGTCAGACATGACTGGGCAACTAACACACATCCTTACTTTGATCACACACCCACTGTGGCAGACCATCCACTGAGTGGCAGCTCTCGACCATCAGTCTGTCAACTTTGGATCTGATTTCTAGCCCTGCTTTGTCGCCACTTACATGTTTACTCCTTCTGTTTCTGAACACGCGTGAACCTGTTACCTTCCTCGTACCAAACCAACTGGTTGCTGGTTTTTTAGGTTTTTTTAAAAAAATGTTTTTTAATTTATTTGACTGTGTGCTGAATCTTAGTTGTGACCTGTGGTATCTTTACATGTGGTCTGGGGGATGTTTACTTGCAGCATGTGGAATCTAATTCCCTGCCCAGGAATTGAACCCAGGCTGCCTGCACTGGGAGCACAGAGTCTTAGCCACTGGACCACCAGGGAAGTCCCTGGTTTTTCAGTTGATGTGACTCTTTGGAATCTGTGCATCCTGAACATTTTCCTCTGTCAGGAGACAAAGCCATGGAAGGAGAGTCGTCTCCCCCATCCCTCTTTTATTATCTTTGCTCCTTTGATAACATTGAGCTTTCCACTAACATGTTCCCTCTCCTTTTATTATGTGCTTTGTGCCATTTCCCAAATCTCATTCTAATTTTCCCTGGAGGGCAGCCTTCATTACTGCTGTTGATGAGCACTGAGGAGGGAATGTAGGCGTGCAGTTTCCCTCTTTCTCTGCCATCCTCTTAAAGTGAGCACCGTTAGTGGGTGATCATGCAGCTGCTTAAGGCCACGGGCTGTTTCTTAACAGCATTACTCTTCTCAGGGGACTTCTGTGTTTATTCCTTGCTCTTGCTCTACAGTTTTCTCTCTGATCTGGGAGGGTCCAACACAATAAGGTTCTTGGAAGTCTAGGTAATATTAGGTTGTACATGAAGTAATTTTATTATTTCAAGTAGAGAGAGTCTATTTAAATACAGTAACCAAAAAAAATAACAGAAGGCTATAGAAGGAATTCCTTTGTTAATGTTCATTAAAGACATCAATATTCCCTTGATCTAAAATATATTCTCATATTCTGTTAACCTTCATGAAGTGCAAAGTGGAAAATCCAAAATCTCCAGTGGTGATCCCTGGAGATCACCTAGCAGGATTCCTTTCCCAGAGAAGCTGAGCCCCGGGTGACACGCTCTGACTCATGCATCATTCCTGGCCAAGTTCTGTCTAAGGCCTGTGTCTTTTAGGGCAAGCTTTTTCTATTGTGCCTTTCACCTCCTCATCAATGCCTTTCCCCCATTCTCACAAATACTTAAGTGTACATGGACACCCACACCCACATTCTCCTTTAATCATCATTTTGAGGAATGAGGAATTGTTTAGTGACAGTTTTGGTAACATGATCTTGGCTTTAATGCATATTAATTTTGTTATCATTATCCCTATAAAACATTTTCAACTGTATTCTAAAAGTTATTTTAGAGGCTTCCCTGGTAGTCTAGTGGTTGAGAGTCCGCCTGCCAATTCAGGGGACACAGATTCCATTCCTGATCTGAGAAGAACCCACATGCTGCAGGGCAACTAAGCCTGTGAGCCGCAACCACTGAGCCCCCTAGTCACTACTACTGAAGCCCGAGTGGATCAGACGGTAAAGAATCTGCTTGCAGTGCAGGAGACCTGGGTTCAGTTCCTGTGTTGGGCAGATCCTCTGGAGAAGGGAATGGCAACCCACTCCAGTATTCTTGCCTGAAGAATCCGTATGGACAGAGAAGCCTGCTGGGCTGTAGTCCATGGAGTCTCAAAGAGTCTGAGAAGCTAACACTTTCACTGAAGCCCAAGAGCTCTAGAGCCGGTGCTCCACGACAGGAGAGGCCACCACAATGAGAAGCCCATGCACTGCAATGAAGGGAAAGCCCAAGTGCAGCAACAAGACCCAGGGCAGTGGAAAATAAATAAATAAAATTTAAAAAGTTATTTCACATCAATGGGTCACGCATGTTTTATTTAACATATGCTTAAATGGCAACCCACTCCAGTGTTCTTGCCTGGAGAATCCCAGGGACGGGAGAGCCTGGTGGGCTGCCATCTATGGGGTCGCACAGAGTCGGACACGACTGAAGTGACTTAGCAGTAGCAGTAACAAATAGCATACAGATGACCTCTGAGTTGTTTTTTTTTTTTTTTAATTGAATAAGAGAATTTGGTAATGAAATCCCAAATCCTTTGGGAGCCTCAGTTATGTAACCGTAGGGTTTCACAGATCAGAGTATGCTCTAGGATCTTTTGAAACACACGGAAAGGGTTACCTTTGAATATGTAGTATCAGTTTTTACAGATTATTTTCTTTGATAGTTTTTTGAGGATGAACTTAACTTGGGTGTCTTGAATTTCTTTGAGGCTTTAGCTAAGTGATTTTTAGCATAATATATCTGTAGCGCCACCTGTCGCTTTTCCTTCGAAGGGTTGGTATTTCAGACCAGGGTCAGCAAACTCTCTCTTTAATGGGCCAGATAGTAAATATTTTAGGCTCTCTGGGCCCTCTGGTCTCTCACATGATCAGTTCTGCTGCTGTAGCGGGCGAGCAGCCGCAGATCGTTGTAAATGATTGGCCGTGGCTGTTCATGGAAACTACATTCACAAAAGCGGCCTGAGTTTGGCAACCTCTGATCGAACATAACGTTGAGCTTCTTTCCAAGTGCAAGTGGCAGTCTCTGCCAGCAGCTCCATCCCCCTCCCCAGATGGAGTTACCGAGGAACTGAAAGAATAACAAAAGCAGCAGTTGTGTTCCCACTTCTGTGCCTTTTCCAAACTTGGTCTCCCTGCCTGAGATGCTGTCTTTTCCATCTGCCTGAATGTTACCTAGGAGGCCTTTCCAGTCAGCTCCTAGTGCTCTCTCCCTGTTTTGAACTCTTTTGGCATGCTCTTTGCATGTCTCACTGGCAGGTCTGGTGGTATTTGTGTGTTCATGGATTTAGCGCTCCTTCCAAGTTCCCAGAGCACAGGGTGTTTGACAGGATGTTCTGTGTGCAGTGAGGGCCGAGGAGTGGCTGTCAGCACCCAGTACGAGTTCAGCTGCCCTACCCGCCTGGGAGGGACCGTCCTTTGAGGGATCACTAGGATAGGCGTGTTCAGAGTAGAAAGAACCACAGTTATTGTTTTATGGCTCTAATTTCTCAGAAAGGAGACAGAGTTCATTATGGAAATGGGGATGCTAGAAACCATAAAAAGTTTAGGGAGGAACCAAGACAGCATCAAAGAGAAGCCCAGAGCACTTAGGCAGCTTTCAGCCCTCAGAGAAGAAATGCCCCAAAGACACTTTACATGTTGGAAATAAAACCACCACTTCCTAGCTGAGGGACCACTGTGAATTAACTTGCTCAATTTCTCACCTGTACAATGGAGATGACAATAGTACCAACCTTAGAGGGATGATGGGGGCATTAAATGAGTTAAATCTGTAAAGGACATCACCTGGTAAATGTTGGCTCTAGTTGTCATTTGACAGGTGGAACCTGGTGGGAGTCTGCCTCACCTCCAGCCCAGGGATCATGGTTTAGTGCAATGATGAAGCAAGCTGAGGACCCCAGACTGTAAAAAGAAGCCTGCCATCTAGGCTGAGATGAGCACCATAAATATGCAGTTACCAAAAGATAACCATACTTCAGATATTTATTGAACTTAACACCATTTCGGATTTTTAAAAAGTATTTGTTTTTTTAGTTTGACTGCTTCTGCTCTTCATTGTGGCATGCTGAATCTCCAGTCTTTGTTGCAGGATTCAGGCTCTTTTGAAAAGCTGTGGCATGCAGAATCTTTAGTTGCTGCATGTGGGATCTAGTTCTCTGATCAGGGATTAAACCCAGGCCCCTTGCAGCGGATTCTTAGCCACTGGGCCACCAGGGAAGTTCCTCCATTTCGGTTTCACTGAAATTGATTGAGCCATTCTGTTTGCTATATCCTGGTGAGTGCGGAGGTTCTCAGACATGGCTGCTGACCTGGAGGACTTAAGAGTCAGGGAGACGCATAATTTTGACAAGATAGATAGTACTGTAAGGAGAACATTATCCTGCTTCAAGAGGATATTAAAGGGTGAAAGGATATTAAAAGCTTACATTAAGCTACAGAAATTCAGTAATGACATTGTTGATTCAAGGACACTGAAAAAAGCAGCTCCTGAATGGTTCTTGGGGGAGGCTGGCTGTGTGTCTGGGGAGTCTGCTGGTGTTTTATATGTAATGTGGGAAACTTGGGAGGTCCCTGGGTTCTGGTGAGGCTAACGGCATCTAACAAGAAGACTTGCTCTTCATTTGCTTGGCATGGTCGAGGGGCGGGGGGAAGAACCTGGACTGTGTCAGCCTGCAGCAGAGCTTGCTAAGTGCTCTGAAGGTGGAGAGGACTCTAACAAAAATGCAGATTCCATATGACCTGGGAGAAGTGAATCTCCCATCAGAGCAGGGGCAGGTCTGCAGTCTGTGAAGATATTAACTAACAAAGTCTACTTTTGCACTTTTAAAATGTTTATTTATTTGGCTGTGCCAGGTCTTAGTTGCAGCACTGGGGATCTTTGATCTTCTTTACCCACTTGTGGGATCTTTAGTTGCCACATGAGAACTCTTAGTTTAGGCATGTGGGATCTAGTTCCTTGAGCAGGGATGTCCCCTGCATTGGGAGTGCAGAGTCTTAGCCCCTGGACCACCAGGGAAGTTCCTCTTTTACATTTTATATAGCATTTTATGTGTCCTTTATTGCACATGAATAAAAATCTGATGTTGGCAGACTCTGTAGATATGCAGAAAGTGACTAATCACGTTGTTATGAAAGTTAGAACATCTCATTAAATTTTTCACTGTCACCATGGCAAGAGCTCCATTGGGTCCTATATTGGACACTGCCTGTGCGTGTACCTCTCACAATCATCACTGTGGCCGCAGTGGCAATCAGTTCTGCACACACAGGTGAAACCAGTCAGCACCTACTGGCAGCTCTCGATTACTGCCCTGAGGCTTCTGATCCTGTGATGTGGGCTGCTGCTGGGCACCTGTTCAGCACTCACACTTGTGCAACCATTTGAGCAACCTGGAAGTGCAGGGGAGATATGACCCCCAGGGAAACCTTTAATCCTTGGGGCACAGGTGCCATCACTTTTCTTCCCTGAGTGGGGAGAGGCTGAGGGTGGTGGTTCCTAGATATTTTATAAAGCGCCTGCGGTGGTCCCATGGGAGGGAGCCATCATGTCTGACGTGGTAGCCAATGTAAGAGTGCACCCTGAATTGGCTGTTCCTGTTTCACTCCGCCTGTACCAACAGTCTGCTACTCGCAATCATGAATGGATATACCTCACAGGTTCTGCTTTTGTGGGAACCCAGATCAAGACGGATTCCTTCTGAAATTTTCCTTAAGCTTTGGTGCTTCTTCATCACAGAAGGCTCTTCCTTACTTGTCCGGTGGAAACTTCTCTTCTGTCACAGTTTGATTCTTCTCTACCTGAGGAAGTGGTCTTCCCTAGGGTGAGTCCTCTCAGTTTGGATTATAGAGGAATTCTGGAGTTGGAGATCGGAGAAGCTTTTCTTTTTGAAGAAAACTCAGCCTTCAGGATATTGATCTTTCCGTTACCTTCAAAAACCTAGTTTTGCGATGGAAAGCTGATTGGGACCCATCTGTTTTTGGCTATGCCATTGATTCCTTTCCTGATACATCAAATCTTAGTTGATGCATTATGACAACAAGGGAATAAAAATTATGTCTTTTTAATATTTTAAAAACACTATACTTCTTTACACAGGCAATGGAATTAAGGCAAAAAGGAGTAATAAATGTGAATCTTTTATAGAGGTGCCAAAACAAATATTCATGACAAAATACACATCATTTAAAAAAATTAGCAAGACAATTTTTGAGTACCTATTATAATACTTGAGAATTTTAGGTTCATCCCAGTTTCTTGTATTGATATCATAAGCATATCTTGTAGACCCATCCTGGTATCTGGTGTTCATACTAGTGGTTCAGATGATCATATTAAACTTAAAATAATAATGAGAGATTCTGGGAAGATGGTAACAGTTGTAGTGGGAGAGTTTTCTGATCTCTCTAAATTTACACATAAAAATGGATCCTTGGATGGAAAAACCAAAGCCATGGATGACATTGGCAGCAAAACTAGTAACAAGGAATCTCCCATACCCTAAATCCCCAATGGGTGAAGACAAACTAACAACCACAGACCTTTAGAGAATCAGTCTCTCTGTGGAAAAATGCAGAGAGAACTAATGGGACATTTGATGGACTTAAGAATAATAGCACCCCCAAAATAGCCACATTCACCAGAATGTGAGTGGGACAACTTGAGAACCGTGGCAGAGATGGGGGATTCTGCACCTTTTGACCTGGGTAGGTCTGCAGTAAGGTCTGAAGGACTGGGTTAGACTAGGCTCACTGCTAGCAATGGAAATTATGTTGAGCAGAGTCGAACAATAGAGAGAAAGGAAAGTCCAGATAAAAGTGCTGAAGGGGAGCAGAGCCAGGAAATCTCTGAAAGCAGACCTCCATTAAAAAAAATTTCTATATTCTTTCACTTGGCTGCACCAGCTCTCAGCTGTGTCACTCTAAATCTTGGGTCTTGGTTGCAGCTTGCGGGGGGATCTTTTTTGTTGCAGCATGTGAACTCTTGGTTGCATCACGTGGGATCAAGTTCCCTGACTAGAGTTCTAGGACCTGCCTTGGGAATCTTAGCTACTGGACCACCAGGGAAATCCCCAAACCACCGTATTTTTTTTAACATATGGAGAAAACAACAGGAGTGAGTTCTCTGTGAAATTAAAAAAGCGAACCCCTTCTAAAATTATGGGAAAATGAATTTTATACAAAAGTAAGCAAGAAATTGAGGCCAGATCCTGCACTGTTATTATTATTATTTTAAAGAGAAATTAAAAGACAGAATAACATACTTTCAGACAATGAAACCACACATAAAAATATGCCCATAAAACAAATCCAAACTGTAACCTTCTGTTTCAACATAAGGTAAAAGATACTAAGAAATTATATAAGACATAAAAGAATAAATCAGAATTAGAAAGATATAAAAAGGTGTCAAAATTCTTTTAAAAATAAAAGTGAAAAACATTTTATTTAATTAATTTATTTAAAAGTTTTGTTTCTTTTAACTATTTAAAAAAATTTTAATATATACAAAATATATTAAAAATGATTTTTAAAAAATATTTATTATTTTGCTGTGCTGGGTGAGTGCTTTTGTGAGCGCTTTTTTCTCTAGTTGTGGCAAGCAGGGGCTACTCTTCTTTGTGGTTCGTGGGCTTCTCATTGTGGTGGTTTCTCTTGTTTCAGAGCACAGGCTTTAGGCATAGCGTGCAGGCTTAGTTGATCCATGGGATGTGGAATCTTCCCTGCGTTGCCTGCATTGGCAGGCGGATTGTTATCCACTGAGCCACCAGGGAAGTCCAAGAAAATTATTTTAGGAATGAAGACAAGTTAGAAGGAATATAAGGACAAATAAAACCATAGATAATGTCTTAAAATGGTTAAAAGGATGAAAATGTTATACATAAAAAATAAATGAGGAAAGAGATAAAAATATTTTAGAGAAAGTGACAAACGTTGAAGATATGCAAAGATAGTCCAATATATAAGTAATAAGATACCCTAAAGAAGAGGACTAAGCAAGGGAAGAGAATAAATGCTAAAATCTATAACTTCAGAAAAGTTGTCTAAAATTTAAAAATATTTGAAATTGCATATTGAAAGAACTCACCACATACCTAGAATATTGATTCAGAGTGAATATTAATCCAGAATGACCAATACCAAGACTTATTCTGCTAAAGTAACTAGACTTAAAATTCCTTTGACTCTCTAAGTGAGAAGAGCAAGTGACGTAGAGAGGGGGAAGTCAACGAAATATTGACTTCTTTTTACAGCAACATTTTATGCCAGAAAAAAAGGAGTAATATTGAGATATTCAGAGAGAGAAGATGGGAGCCAAAGATCTTATATCCAAGAAAACTGACTTTCAACTAAAAAGATTACTGTTATCAATTTATAGGAACTCAGAAAATAATGTTTCCATGTACCCTTCTTGAGGCGTCTACTAGAGAACGAGCTTCAGGCTATCCAAATGACTAGAAAGACACCAGTATAAGGACTGCTGGTAAATATAAGAAATTGAGGGCAAAAGGGAGAGACTGTGGTATGTAATGGCTGTATGCTCTGATGCTGTCAGTATAAACGTGATAGGGGAGAAAGAGGAGAGCATATACAAACTTTTGAAAACTGTTCTCAGTAATTAGATTGGTGGTGATAGTATTAAGTATTGTAATCTGAGACCATTGTGTGTATAATGTGGGATGAAGTAATTGAATAGTTTTGAGATATTCTATCATCTCTTGTGTTTTAGAGAACTAAGGTTCCTGGTGTGGAAGAAAGGAGACATAGATGGATGTAATAAAGAGAGACTGTATGAAACAGTAGTGGTCTTGAGTTTAAATGAGGAGCTATCAGTATGAACTCAAGAGCTATTTTATTAAAAAAAAAAATGTGTGTGCGCGAATGTATATTTCTAGTTCTGGCTAATGAGAAGCCCTATGAGTAAGCATTCTCAGTGCCCAGATTATATAGCCTTGTAATGTCACTTCCCATTAAAAGAAATCAGGGTATGGGCTTCCCTGGTGGCTCTGTGGTAAAGAATCTGCCTGCCAATGCAGGAAATATGGATTTGATCCCTGGCTGGGGAAGATTCTATATGCTGCAGAGCAACCAAGTCCATGTACCACAGTTAAGGAGCCTGTGCTCTAGAGCTCAGCAACTGCAACTATTGAGCCCATGCGCTGTGACTGCTGAAGCCCCTGCACCCTAGAAGCTGTGCTCTGCAACAGGAGAAGCCACAACAGTGAGAAGCCTGTACACCGCAACAAAGAGTAGCCCCCTGATTGCTGCAATTAGAGAAAAGCCCTCACAGCAACGAAGACCCAGCACAGCCATAAATAAATAAATAAAATTATATATATATAAACCAGGGCTTTTGGAGAAATGGCTGATTCCAGATCTGAGACCGAAAATGTGCAAGATGAACTAGAACATTGTAACAAATAGTGAGGAAGCTAGCAGAAACTATAAGGTCATGTCAGAAGGACTCAGGAGATGATTCGAAAAGAATTTTATTAGCCAAATTTGAGACCATTTGATCTACAATAAGAGAAGTATTTATAATGAATCAAAACTTATCAAATATGTTTAAATTCACGAATGTGTACTGATTTTCAAAATAAAAGCCTGGTTGGTCACCTTCAGATGATAGGAATCCAATTTATTATCTTGAAATTGATAAACAAAGGGAAAGATTCAAGTCTTTATTTTGACTTTTCTAAATGACCTGAGCCAGTGGTAAGAGGGGATGCATCTATTTATAAAAACATTCCAACAAATAAATAAGAAACATCAGAATTAGAATATCATCACTTTAATGGACTCGAGCATGGTGCATTGACAGCTGCTCACATCATAAGAAGAAAGATTCTCAGACTTTATGTGCCTTCTATTGAAAAAACTGAGCACCACTTGTCGTATTACCAGGGAGGTTGAATCTGACTCTCCTCCAGCCTCTAGATCCAGCTGTCCATTTGCAAGGAATATAGAGGAACATGTTGAATTATACCAATCAGCAAAACTAACTCTATAGGTCAAATGCACCAGATTTTCAACAGATAATGAAAAAGGGCTGAAGAGGGACCTGTAAAACTAAGAGAGACCCAAGACGTATTACTTTTTTTCCAAAGGGCAAGACAAGGTACACACTAGGAGTGCACACTTGGTGATACAATCAGACACACAGTGACTTCCCTGTTGGTTTAGTGGTTAAGAATCTGCCTTGCAACACAGAGGATGTGAGTTTGATCGCTGATCAGAGAACTAAGATCCCATATACCCTGGAGCAACTAAGCCCACGTGCTGCAACTGCTGAAGCCCACATGCTCCTGAGCCTTCGAGCCACAACTACAGAGTCTGTGCACCATAATAAAGAAGATCCCGCATGACGCAATGAAGATCCAGTGTGCTGGAACCAAGAGCCGACACAGCCAAATAAATAAATATGTATTAAAAAAAGAGAAAAAGAGCCAGACATACACATATACATATACACATATAAGCAAAACAGGATATTTGTTCCTTTTGGGGAGCAGGAGGGGCTTGAGAATGAGTTTATGAGGGAGTTTATTGAGAATGAGTTTATGGAGGGATTTCTGGAATTGTTGGTAGATTTGTATTTCTTGACTTTGGTGAGGGTTACAAGATTTTGGGTTTTGTTTTTTTTTTAATGATAATGTTTATTTTATTTAAAAAGGTTAAAAAAGAGAAAAAACATGATGAGTTGTCTAAAATATATCCATACTTTAGAAAATTTATATAGTGATTTTTGTTTTAATAAGCCCCTCATCTTAGGGATTTTCTTAGATCTAACCAGACTGGCAACCTACTCCAGTATTCTTGCCTGGATAATTCCATGGATAGAGGATCCTGGTGGGCTACAGTCCATAGGATTGCAAAGAGTTGGTCTCGATTGAAGTGACTTAGTAACCAGACATATAGACCCACAAGACCCAAATCAACCCCACTCAGCACTATTAACTCACTCCAGGTAGCTTAGTCTCTTTGTCTGCCTCCTCCTACCCAGTGACAGCCTGGGAACAAGCTGACATTACATTTTGACCAGGTTTCCAGAGGGGTCAGAGGTAGAATATTAACCCAAGGTCAAATTTGCCTATATGAAGGTGAAAGATTTGTCCATAAAGAAAGTGAAAGATTTTTTTTTTTTTTTGCTAGTTTGTTTTTTAAACCCATTACTTATACCTTCTGAGAATCAGAGCACTGTCGTTGCATTTTTTCCCACAGCATGCCTTTCAAGGCACTCATGTACAGATGAAAGCAGGTATAAATTAGGTGAGTATCAAGGCCTCCTTCAGCTCTGATATTTGGTATTTGAGGTAGAAATACATTAACTTCCTTATTCTTCGTATGGAGATGAGAGAAAAGAAGAGATTTAATGGAATTTTCCAGGTCACACAGGAAGCTGAATGCTCTGTTAGGTCACCTGACAAAATTTATTGTCAGTGTAATTTTTCTGTTTGTTTCTTTTTTAATGCCACAGGTTTTATTTACAATTTTCCGTTCCACCGCCCTCCTCCCTTACTCTTTTTGGCAAGGACCGGAGAAGTACGTCATTTCTGAATGGTAGTAATTAAAGGTATATTCAGAATGGTTTGTTCTCTGACTTAAATCCCTGAAAAACCAGAAGAGGTTTTGACAGAACTAGGACATGGGAAGCAAAAAGTCAATTAAATCTGATTTTTTTTTTCAAGAGCCACATAAATGTTATAAAAGTGCCACATACTTGAGCCATTTTAGCAGTTTTCCATCTGCTTTTGTTATCTCAAAAAGAAGGAAGTTTTCTTGGCATTTCTCTGAATTGTCTTAAGTGACTTTTAGATCATCACAGTGAATGGGGTGGTCCTAATTCTCAGTGCTCCGATTTGACTCTGAAGTTTAGAGCAGACTGCACTAATTCATTTGGTTAGTTTTGCCCCCTTTTGGCTTGAAAAAGAAAAGGCTGTGAATTCTTTCACTTGGCAGAGAAAGTAGCATTGTGGGTTGTCCTTCCAATACATTTTCCACAGGCACCAATCTCTTCTTGGGTATAAACAGGCTGTTGTTGAACAGACAGACATTCAGGAGATTCTATAAATTGAATCTTCCATCTTCTGCTAATATGGCTTTTGGCAATAAAGCCATTATCATGAAGTGCCATAAAAGACTTCTTTTTTTTGTTGTTGTTTTTTTTCATCTGTTGCCTACTCAGCATGGGGTTTATTGCTATTTAGAAGTCTGACTGCTAAATGCTAAACTAGGCAGGTCACCCTGCAGTAAATGGATAGATGAGTCTCAGATATGCCACCTGCTGTCCTTTGGGACAACAGGCACATTTTTTTGGTGGCAAGACCTAAAATGGCAACAGAGGCATGCTCCTTTGATTTTTTGATTGCCAATCGGACGTTGGCTAATTGGCACTAAAAGAGATCAGTAGGTGTGTATTGTATGAACTAAGCCAACTCAGATACTTAATGATTATCGATTTGGAGTCTGGTGCTGTGAAGATTTTAGAGCTAGATAAAATAGAATTTCTCCTCTTAAGGAGTTTATATCTAAATTTTGGAAATAATGCTGAACAATAAGAAGCAAATGTCAAAGTCTATTAATTCTTTAAATACTTGGCTCCATACTAGGGCCCTTGGTAAATGCTCCATAACTTTATTATTATTACTATTATTGTTGTTAGGAGCATAGAGGTAGGATTTTAGAGTGAGTGGAGGTTGGACTACAATATGAATGTCCAAAATAGGAGGCCTTTGGAGACTGGATGAGATTTGTATACATAGAAGGCATTTGAAAGTAGCACAGTGTAAATTAAATCAGTTCTCAGTTTAGGATCTGACATTCTTTTGTCTGTTAAGTCACTCTTCCACCTGCTTTCCACCTCCCAAAAGTTTATTGTTTGTTCTATTATGATTTATTTTCTTTGGGGTTATGTCTCCTTTTCTTGAGAAAATAGCTTTATTATAATTTTACTGAGGTTTTCAGAGTAAAGGATGCATATGTTTAAATTATCATTTTAACAGACTCTTGAAGAGAAATAACTTTATTTTTAACAAAGATACATACTCATTATTTTAACAAATCAAGCAATACAGAAAAGTACAAAGAAATAAGTAAAAGTCAATGAATACTCTACCATGCAGAAATTATTTTAATGATTTTATTAAAGTTCATTCCATTTCACAATATATGGACATACACACAAACACAAGAGTAGAAGGGTCATTTGTTTGTTGTTGTTGTGGTTGAGTTATAAAAGTTCTTTATATATTCTAGATATGAATCCCTTATCATATATATAATTTGCAGATATTTTTCCCATTCTTGGCATAAACCAAGATAACTTTTTACTTTCCTAGTGGTGTCCTTTGCAGATATGTTATTAATTTTTATAAAGCCCAGTTTATTTATTTTTTTCCTTTTGTTGTTTGTGCTATTGATACATGTCTAAGAAACCATTGCTTAGGGTCACGAAAATTTACACCTGTATTTTCTTCTAAGAGTCTCATGGTTTTAGCTCTTAAATATAGGTCTTTGACCCATTTTGAGTCAACTTTTTTGCTATGATGTGAGGTAGGGATTTCACTTCATTCTTTTGCATGTTCAGTTGTCCCTAGAACAACTCCGGGAGTTGGTGATGGACAGGGCGGCCTGGTGTGCTGCGATTCATGGGGTTGCAAAGAATCAGACACGACTGAGTGACTGAACTGAACTGAACTGATTCCTCTCCTATTGGACTGTCTTGGCACCCTTTGAAAATAAATTCACTTTAAATATGAGGATTTTTGATCAATAACCCACCATCTTGTTTACCATTCCTTTGTTGTTAACCTTTGAGGTCAGAAAATGTAAATCCTCCAATTTTGTTTTTCTTTTCAAGATTGTTTTGGCTATCTTGAGTCCCTTGCATTTCTGCATGAATTTTAAGATTAGCTTGTAAATTTCTACAAAGAATCCAGCAAGAATTCTGATGAGGATAGCACTGAATCTGTAGACCAGTTGGGGAAGTGTTGCTATCTTAATACAGTAAATATTAAACTTATTACCATTTATATACAAAACCTAAATATTAAGTCATCTAATCCAAAAACATGGGATAGCTTTCCATTTATTTTGATATTTTTATATTTCTTTCAACAATGATTTGTAGTTTTCAGAGTATAGTTTTGTACTCTTTTGTTAAGTAATTTCCTATGTGTTTTCTTCTTTTTTGATGGTATTGTGAATAGAATATTTTTTATAGATTTCATTTTTTTACTGTTTGTTGCTAGAGTATAAAAGTACAATTGAATTTGTATATTGATCTTATATTCACAACCTTACTGAACTCATTCATTATTTCTAATAGTTTTATGGTAGATTACCTGGGATTTTCCATATAAAATCATGTCATCTACAAATAAAACTTATTTCTTCCTTTCCAATCTGAATGCCTTGTATTTCATTTTCTTTTCTAATGTCCTTGGCTAGAACTTCTTATATAATGTTGACTAGAAATGATGAGAGTGGGCATCCTTCCCAGTGTTGGAGGAAGTCTTTCACAATTAAGCATGATGGTTGCTTAAAAAGTTTTTTTTGTGTGTGTATGCCTTTTTATCAAACATAGGAGGTTCCCTTGTGTTCTGAATTTGTGGAGAGATTTTTCAATAAATAGATGTTTAATTTTGTCAAGTGCTTTTTTATATCAATTAAAATTTTTAATTGAAAATTTTATTTATATGGTGATTATGTAGTTTTTCTTTTTTAGGTGGTTAAAGTGGTGGATTACATTGATTGATTTTCAAATGTTGGACCAGAATTGCATGCACAGGATAAACCCATTTGATTGTGGTGTTATTATTCTTTTAATATATTTTATATATCTTATTTATAATGTATTTCATTGTAATAATTCATTGCTAATATTTTATTAAAGATTTTTGTGTCTGTATCCATGAAGGGTATTGGTTTGTAACTTTCACTTCTTATATTGTCTTTGTTCGATTTTGGTATCTGGGTGATGCTGGTTCTCATGAGTTGAAAAATGTTCCTTCTTCTATGTATTGGAAAAGATTATAAAGAATTAGCATAATTTCTTCTTTGAATTTTTGGTAAAATTCACCAGTGAAACCATCTGAGTTTCCTTTTCCTAGAAAATAAATTAGGCATTCAATTTCTTTACTACTTATAAGACTATTCAGAATTTCTATTTAACCTAGAGTCAGCTTTGATAATTCGTGTTTTTCAAAAGTTGGCAGATTTTATCTATTGAATTTCTGCATGTAGAGTTGTTCACAGTACTGCTATCTTATCATTTTAATGGCTGTAGGATCTGTAGTGATATCCCCTGTTTCATTCCTAATATTGGCAATTTATATCTTTTTTATTTCTTGGTATATCTTGCTAAAGATTTATCAGTTTTATTGATGGTTTCAAAGAGCAGCTTTGATTTCATTGATTTTGTCTACTGTTCTCTTTTCAATTTCATTGGTTTCCACCCTAACTTTATTATTTCCTTTCTGCTGTTTGATTTGCTTTTTTCTTTGCTCTTCTAATTTCTTTTTTTTTTAATTAATCATTTTATCTTTGGTTGTGCTGGGTCTTTGTTGCTTTGTGAGGGCTTTCTCTAGTGGTGGCAAGCAGAGGCTTCACTTCAGTAGTTGTAGCACATGGGCTTAGTTGCTCCATGGCACATGAGATCTTCTTGGATGACAGACTGAACTCATGCCCACTGTAATGGCAGGCAGATTATTATCCACTGCCCTGGAAGAGGGAAGTCCCTCTTCTAATTTCTTGAAGATAAGATTAGATTATTGATTTAAGAACTTTCTTTTCTAATATAAGCCTTTAATGCCATGTTTTCCTCTAAGCACTGCTTTATCTGCACTTGACAAATTTTGAAATGTTTACTTTCATTTTCTTCCAGTTCAAAATATTTTCTAGTTTCCCTTATGATTTTCCCCTTGATTCATGGATTACTGGGAGAAGGCAATGGCAACCCACTCCAGTACTCTGGCATGGAAAATCCCATGGACAGAGGAGCCTGGTAAGCTGTAGTCCATGGGGTTGTGAAGAGTCAGACATGACTGAGCGACTTCACTTTCACTTTTCACTTTCATGCATTGGAGAAGGAAATGGCAACCCACTCCAGTGTTCTTGCCTGCAGAATCCCAGGGACAGCGGAGCCTGGTGGACTGCCATCTATGGGGTCGCATAGAGTTGGACACGACTGAAGCAACTTAGCAGCAGCAGCAGCATGGATTACTTGAGGATCATATTGTTTAATTTCTAAGGTTTGAGGAGGAGATTTTCCTGTTACTTTTTCATTACTGATTTCTGATTTATTCAATTATAGTCAGAGAATTTGGTTTGTATCATTNGACTGCCATCTATGGGGTCGCATAGAGTTGGACACGACTGAAGCAACTTAGCAGCAGCAGCAGCATGGATTACTTGAGGATCATATTGTTTAATTTCTAAGGTTTGAGGAGGAGATTTTCCTGTTACTTTTTCATTACTGATTTCTGATTTATTCAATTATAGTCAGAGAATTTGGTTTGTATCATTTTATTCTTTTAAATACGTTAAGATACATTTTATCACCCAGGATATGGCCTAACTTGGGGAATGTTCCCTGTACACTTGAAAAAATGTATGTTCTGCTACTCTTAAATGAAGTATTCTATAAATGTATATTTAGGTTAATCAGTTGATGGTATTGATTAGTTCTCGTATAACCTTGCAATTTCTGTTTGCAAGTTCTATCAGTTACTAAAAATGTTGACATTTCTAATGATAATTGAATATTTGTTTATTTCCTTTCAGTTTTCTGTTTTTGCTTCATGTATTTAGAGGTTCTTTTGTTAGCTGCATACATATTTAGGATTATTATGCTTTAAATTGATCCTTTAATCATTATGTAATGTCTCTTTATTTAAGGTAATTTTTTGGTCTAAAATATACTTTGTCTAATATAATCATTGCCATTCCAGCCTTCATTTGATTATTGCCATTATGGTATACATTTTTCCATCCTTATACTTCTAATCTACTACTATTATTATATTTAAAGTGAATTGCTTGTAAACGACATTTAGTTTCATCATTTTAATTCATTCTAAATATTTATCTTTTAATTGGTTTATTTAGATGTTTACATTTAATGTACTCATTGATATATTGTAATAGCCTCTCATTTTGTTGTATTCTATTTCTATTTTTATTTCCTGTTTACCCTTTCTTGCCTTCTTTTGAGTTATTTTTTAAATTTTTATTTATTTATTTATTTTTATTATTAGGTCTATTACTAGATCTTTGTTGCTATGAGTGGGCTTTCTCTAGTTGCAGAGTGTGGGCTTCTGATTGCAGTGGTTTCTGTTGTTGTAGAGCACTGACTGCAGGGTGCTTGGGCTTTAATAGTTGTAGCCCATGGGCTCAGTAGTTGCAACTCATGGGCTCTCAAGCATGGACTGTATAATTGTGGTTCACAGGCTTAGTTGCCCAGTGGCATGTGGAATCTTCCCAGAGTAGGGATCGAACCAATGTCCCCTGCCTTGACAGATGGATTCTTAACCACTGGACCACCAGGGAAGTCCTCTTTTGGGTTATTTAAACATTTTTAAAAAGCTTACATTGACGGTTGTAAGAAATAATGGCAATCCCTTGTTCACTTTGCTTCAGTTCAGTTCAGTTCAGCCGCTCAGTCATGTCCGACTCTTTGCGACCCCATGAACTGCAGCATGCCAGGCCTCCCTGTCCATCACCANGTACAGCCACTATGGAAAACAGTGTGGAGATTCCTTAAAAAATTGCAAATAGAACTGCCATATGACCCAGCAATCCCACTGCTGGGCATACACACCGAGAAAACCAGAATTGAAAGAGACACATGTACCCCAATGTTCATTGCAGCACTGTTTATAATAGCCAGGATGTTAAAATGTTATTTAAATGGAATTGTATAGCATATAACCTTTGGGATTGATCTTTTTCACCCAGCATAATTTTCTGGAGATTCATCTATGGTGTTGCATGGTTAATATTTTGTTCCTTATTATTGCTGGATAATAATTTGTGGTATACTGGTACCACAGGTTGTTTAACAGTTCACCTGTTGAAGAACATTCTAGGCCAATCTCAGTTTTTTTACTATTACAAATATATTTGCTATGGATACTTATGTAATGTTTAAATTTTTTAGTATTCAATATTAGTTTATCTCTTTTTTTGCATAATATCTCTTAGAATGGTTTTATTGCTCTGAGGATTATAAAAGACATAGTTAACTTTTCATTCCACTTAGAATCAAGTAGAATGTAGAAACTTACCATCATATAGGGCATATTATCCTTATCCCCTTTATTTTATGGTTTTCTTATTAATTATTTAGTGCAATTTATTTAATATGACTTGTTATAGTTGTTCACTTCAGCTCAGTTCAGTCGATCAGTCATGTCTGATTCTTTGCGACCCCATGAACCACAACACACCAGGCCTCCCTGTCCATCACCAACTCCCAGAGTTTATCCAAACTCATATCCATTGAGTCAGTGATGCCATCCAACAATCTCACCCTCTGTCGTCCCCTTCTCCTCCTGCCTTCAATCTTTCCCAACATCAGGGTCTTTTCAAATGAGTCAGCTCTTCACATCAGGTGGCCAAAGTATTGGAGTTCCAGCTTCAATATCAGTCCTTCCAATGAATACTCAGGACTGATCTCCTTTAGGATGGACTGGTTGGGTCTCCTCGCAGTCCAAGGGACTCTCAAGAGTCTTCTCCAACACCACAGTTCAAAAGCATCAATTCTTCGGCACTCAGCTTTCTTTATAGTCCAACTCTCACATCTATACATGACTACTGTGAAAACCATAGCCTTGACTAGATGGACTTTTGTTGGCAAAGTAATATCTCTGTGTTTTAACGTGCTGTCTAGCTTGGTCATAACTTTTCTTCCAAAGAGTAAGTGTCTTTTAATTTCATGGCTGTAGTTGCCATCTGCAGTGATTTTGGAGCCCAGAAAATTAAAGCCAGCCACTGTTTCTACTGTTTCCCCATCTATTTGCCATGAAGTGATGGGACCGGATGCAATGGTCTTAGTTTTCTGAATGTTGAGCTTTAAGCCAACTTTTTCACTCTCCACTTTCACTTTCATCAAGAGGCTCTTTAGTTCTTCTTCACTTTCTGCCATAAGTGTGGTGTCATCTGCATATCTGAGGTTTTTGATATATTAAAGTTGTATTAAGACTTTATGTACCCAATTGGCTTCAGGCTACAAGTTCCAACCAGAGCTATGGGTTATGGTTCATTTGCAGAACCTTTGCAGTGCTATTGGATCTACCCCAGGAAGGTACCACTAGCAGTCAGTCTGGAATTTGGGCTGTGGCTTATCCCTTCACAAAGTCTATGGTAAGCAGTTTAGGACTCGGCCCATGCACGCACAGTCCAGGGATTTGTCCATGAGTTCACAAATGGCTTTATGGGGTCACTTTTCTGCCTTTTCATACTCTCTCAGATACTTTCATATTTCCTAGGTGTCCTCTTTTTACTACTCTTGGTCAGAAAGCTAAGGCTTTATTTATCCTGCTCTTCTGCACACTCGGCGGGGAGTGTGAGGAAATGGAGAACAAAAAGGGAATGATGTTTCTCCCATTTACTTTGAGCATTAGCAGACCCCTTTCCTGATCTTCAAACCAGAACAAGGACTGTGTGCTGCCCATTCCAGGTTTCAGCTGTGTTGTATCCAGGGTGGGGAAAAATGTGATTTGGTGACTTTGAATTGTGTCTCTCCCCCAGTCTATCATGTCCATTTGAGTCCTCAAATACCTGATCCCGTCATTCTGTCTACAGTGTATAACTGCATTCAGTGGGAGAGACAGAGTGGAGTGTACTTTTTCCTTCTTTCTTCATCCATTTTGTCTATCAAACATTTGACACATCAGTCTAAAGGTGTTTCTTTTTAGGTCTCTTTGTCTTCATGAACTTGTGTTTTTGTTCTTTACCAAAGCTGTTTATAGCTCTGGTGAGAGCTGGACTGTGAAGAAGGTTGAGCGCTGAAGAATTGATGCTTTGGAACTGTGGTGTTGGAGAAGACTCTTGAGAGTCCCTTGGACTGCAAGAAGATCCATCCAGTCCATTCTGAAGGAGATCAGCCCTGGGATTTCTTTGGAAGGAATGATGCTAAAGCTGAAGCTCCAGTACTTTGGCCACCTCATGCGAAGAGTTGACTCATTGGAAAAGACTCTGATGCTGGGAGGGATTGGGGGCAGGAGGAGAAGGGGACGACAGAGGATGAGATGGCTGGATGGCATCACTGAGTCGATGGGCGTGAGTCTGAGAGAACTCCGGGAGTTGGTGATGGACAGGGAGGCCTGGCGTGCTGTGATTCATTGGGTTGCAAAGAGTCGGACACGACCGAGAGACTGAACTGAACTGAAAGTCTTAAATTAAGAAAAAGAGGAGATGGTCAATCTTCTGTCTTTGTTTTATGGATTCTAACAAAATTGTGTTCTATGCAAACTTTGACTATTTTTTTCTCGCTTTTCTCTGTTAGTATTAGTTGCTGTTTCAGTTCCATTTCAAGCTCTTACTGTTGTTGTTGTTGTTTTGTTTTCTTTTATAACAGGTAACAGAGGCATCTATTAGAAAGTTGGAAGAATTAATTGGAAATCTGCTGTTTTGTTTTTTTTCCAGCTGGCTAGAATAGAGCCTCCCTCTAATTGTAGAATGTATATATGATACATGAAATATATGATAAATAAGACATTCAGATTTTCCCCTTTCTTTATGTTAACCAAAGAAAAATATTTTAATTTGTTCACTGTTGTTTAGTCACTAAGTCATGTAAGACTCTGTGACCCCATGAACTATAGCATGCTAGCTTCCCTGTCCTTCACTGTCTCCCTGAGTTTGCTCACATTCATTTCCATTGAGTCAGTGATGCCATCCAACCATTTCATTCCCTGTCACCCCCCTTCTCCTCTTGCCCTCAATCTTTCCCAACATCAGAATCTTTTCCAAACTGTGACAATAATAACCCTTTACATCTGTATATTGCTCTCATATCTTAACATTAATTCTTTAGTTAGATTTGATAATTACAGGTTTGCATCAACTTCTACCATATTTTTTGAGAAGAATTATTTTTATTTCACTTTCTTTGGGATTTTGCTACCTGTCTTTACTAATTAAGTACCAAAGTGTTCTCAGAATTGTGAAACCTTTGCTGAGAGAAATATCTATTCTAGTTTAGTTGGTTTTTTCTTAAAATTATATTCAACCTTCATTGTTCCTTTTAAGGTTGTCATAAACATAGACCTTTAACTTTATGTGATAAAGGAGAAATGGGTTTGAAACTAGATTTTATCCATAGGTACACTGCTTTTAACTTTCACTTTTTTATGAACGAAGCTAATGTGAANAAATATCTATTCTAGTTTAGTTGGTTTTTTCTTAAAATTATATTCAACCTTCATTGTTCCTTTTAAGGTTGTCATAAACATAGACCTTTAACTTTATGTGATAAAGGAGAAATGGGTTTGAAACTAGATTTTATCCATAGGTACACTGCTTTTAACTTTCACTTTTTTATGAACGAAGCTAATGTGAAAGCAAAGTGTTTTCTGTTGCCAATTTAACTTCTTTAATTAAAAATGAAAGTTATAAGGTAATAGTGCCATGGGTGAAGTTCTAATGTTATCAGAATGGGGAAAATGGGTTTAAAATTGAAACGATTGACATGGTGGTGACTATAGTACAGCATCAGGAGTTTTGACACTTTTATTTAATGGAAAAAGGATACCAATGCCTTAAACTCTTTTAGTATTAACTTTAAAAAAAATTATAAAACTATAAGAGGCATGACTATGAGAAAAGCACTGATGAAAGCCGAGGGTGCCCTGGGAAGGTACGAGTTTGAAAGATTAAAGCATGAATACTCGAGGTTTCAGACTGTAAAAGAATGTGTATCCTGTGCCTAAATGAGGTCAGGCAAACGAGAATTCCTCCTCACTTTTACCAGCCTCATAAAGTTGACAAGTGTTTGAAACAAACAATCATTCTGGAATGTGCTGAACCTGATTGTAGCAAAATCCCTGTGAAAAAAATCATGGTCTACAGTCTTTGTGCCAGTGGGAGTGGCTTGAGGAGTTAGTTAATTTCCTTGATGACAAAATAAGGTATTCAGAAAAGTATTTTTATTTATGGAGAGTCTTAAGATCCCTCTCTCTAATTTCCATTTATATCAGAAAGTGTGTTTTCAAACAAGAGTTTCCCATTCATGAGGACCTCAGCCTGTTGAGATCAGTGCACCTGTCATGCCTGTGCAGTTCACCCAGTAAAATGTCTAATATTTTGTAGAATTATGTTCTCCACCCCCAACCCACAGAAAAAGCCCAATGTCATACCAGATACATCACTTTACAAAATATTAATAGATTTCCCCCAGTATCAGTATTATACACAGAGATATTTCAGGCATACAGCATGTTACATCTACAAAGACTTTAACATAAAAATGTCCTTGGCTCAGGACTCACAGTAAAAGTGTAATAGTAAAGCTAAATTAATTTCATGGTAATTTATCATCCCTAAAATTTAAAGTGGGAAAAGGCGAAGGGTCTTTCAGTCAAGTACCTGCCCCGTGTCTTCTGACAAGAACCGAAACCTGAGAATTAGTGAAAACAAACTAAAAGATGGTAAATCTGGGTAAATTTATGAGAAATTTTTTCCTTGTAAGTCCATATACTTGACAAAGCCAAAAGACATTGAGTCCCAACAACACTGATACTTTTAGAAGATTCAGTTTTTACATGAGCAACTGTGGCTGATGGAGGGGACCTCTTGAAAGCACCAGGCATGTTGGAATGGCTGTCTAGGGTGAGTGCGACGGCCACATCCCACTGGCCTTCAGAGCTCAGAAAGCTGGGGGTACCCCATTCCCTCCCACATCAGACCTCTGTGCCCAGCCAGCTATGTGAACAGGAAGAGGCCATGGGGCCCCTGTCCTAGCCTCATGAAGCAGAGGGGACCATACATATCAGCAGCCATTACATGGCTTTCTCCATAAGCATCTCCAGCCTTCCCAAAGCTCCCCTCAACTTCTGTTCTATTGTTTCATAGACGGATCCAGGAGGGAATTTTTCCTCTTTACAGCCCCTTCTTGGGATGGCTGTAAAATTATCTCCAACTGTTTCACCTGGAAATCTCCAAGAGGACATGCAGCTCCCGTTGACATCCCATTGTGTTTTCAGTAGCTTTGCAGGTTTGTCTGTAGCGTGTTTTCCAGTCCTGTGCTTTCCTTCATTCTCCCCAAGTGATTCATTAGTATGTTTCCTATTGTAGAGGGTTATCATTAATACACAAATTAATAGTCAAGGAAGTATCCAAATTTAGGGCAGCGATTTTTTTATATACATATAGGAAATTGGGTTAGTTACTTTCTTTCCTAACAAAACCTCATTTTGCTAGATTTTTAGTTTTTAAATTTTTTCTTGAAATAGCTTTATTGTCTTCATGTGTTTATAAAGTGAAATACACTCTCTGCAAAAGGTTAAGAAGATCCTATAGATAAAAGAGGTTAGCAAAGACTACCTGTAATTCCATTTCCTGGAGATGGCCTCTCTTTCCACTTGATTTAAATCCTTCTGGTCCTTTTTCAGTTCAGTTCAGTCGCTTAGTCATGTCCAACTCTTTGTGACCCCATGAACCGCAGCACACCAGGCGTCCCTGTCCATCACCAACTCCCGGAGTCCACCCAAACCCATGTCCATTGAGTCAGTGATGCCATCCAACNCCCTGGTGGCTCAGACAGTTAAGCGTCTGTCTACAACGTGGGAGACCTAGGTTCAATCCCTGGGTGGAGAAGATCCCCTGGAGAAGGAAATGGCAATCCACTCCAGTACTGTTGCCTGGAAAATCCCATGGACAGAGGAGCCTGGTAGGCTACAGTCCATGGGGTCGCATAGAGTTGGACACGACTGAGCAACTTCACTCACTTATATGTGTGGTGCACAACTACCCTCACTCCTTAGAACATTTCCAATACCTTGTCCCTCCTGTTTGTTCAGTAACACCCAAACTTGGTCCAGCTTTAATTTTATGACCAAAAACCTCACGAGGACCCTTAGCACAGCTCAGCAAGGTGAGTCCACTTCCCCAGTTGGTTCATCCTCCCACTCTCTAAGACCACTGTTTTATGCTGCCTTTTCTTTCTCCCAATCTTTACCACCCTTTCCTTCCCTCTCATTCAGATGATGACCTTGTTTCTTATTTCAGAGAGAAAAATAGAAGCGATACAGGGAAAGCTGTCCATTGCCCAGCCATCAGCTCACACCCACCAGCCTTCTGGCCACTGCTCCCACTCTGACTCTGCTCTTGCTGTGAGCAACCCCCATACAAGCTCCGCATCCCCTCCCTTCTCCTAGTCAGGGGTTTTGCTTCTGACGGGGTTTGACCATTCCTTCGTTCTTCCACTCATCAGGTTTCCTCTCAACGCCTTCATTCCCAGTAGCACAGAAGCGTGCTGTGCGCTCAACCATCTTAAAAACACGTCCTATTGTCTGTATCACCCACAACCACATTTCTCTGCTTGCCTTTATGGTAGAATTTCTCAAGAGCTGGTTGACCATTTTCACTTTATATTGACTATATTTTCTTATTTTTGGTATTCTTGATGGTTCAGTGTTTGGGGTCTTGATCTTGGGAAACTGCCCCTCCCAGAGCTAGCTAATTCCTGGAATTAGCAAAGGACTGTCCTGCAAGCACCTTTGATATACAAACTAACCAATTCAGAGCTCACATCCCAATCATCTCCTGTATCAAACTCTCACACACGAAAACAATATTTCCCCTGCCCTAAGTCACCCCAAGGCCGGATACTGGACAACTAGGGGCCATTCCTTTAGCCCACAGCCTGCTGAAATTATCCAGACAAGATAATCATAAACTTAAACCTACCTACTGTGCCTCATCCATTCCTTCCTTTGAAAATCCCAGTAAAGTTTTTGCTCTGGGCCGTGTTCCCCTCTCCCCTTCTGCCTCCTGGCTGACATGGGTTCTTCCCCATATAGCCCTGCAAGGTACGCCAGGCCTCCCATTTCTGGGGATCCTACTGGATTTTTTTCTTTTTCCACTTTCTCTGTCAAGCAGAAAGAGAGTTGCACTGAGTGTGAGCGAGGACATTCCTTGAGCTGAACACTGCAAGTGAAAGTGAGAGTCGCTCAGTCATGTTCTGCTCTTTGCAACCCGGTGGACCATACAGTCCGTGGAATTCTCCAGGCCAGAATACTGGAGTGGGTTGCCTTTCCCTTCTCCAGGGGACCTTCTGAACCCAGAAATCGAACCAGGGTCTCTTGCATTGCAGATGATTCTTTACCAGCTGAGCCACAAGGGAAGCCCATTTCTGGGGATCTGTAGATACAAATTTCTTCATTCCTGACAGTCATTTCCATGTTTGTGTACCTTACCAGATCTGATTCAAACAAATCCTGGGTACACACTTTAGAATACACTCCTGCCTGGGTTTTCTGTTTAAATGACTGTAATCAGATGTTCGTCCCCAGCATTCCTCTGAAACAGATCTTAGAACACTTGCTTCTTGCCAAACTCAGTGGTTAATTCTTGGTTCTCCTAGTAGATTACTTGAGCTCCTAGTAGATTTGGTAGATGCTTACCATCTCCTTTTTACTTTTCTAAAAATATTTAGGAACTTACTTGCCTGCATTGAGTTTTGGTTGTGGCCTGAGGGGTCTCAGTTGCCGTGCCTGTGGGCTTCTCTTTTGTGATGGTAGGCAGGCCCCGTAGTTGCAGCAGTCTGATTCAGTTCCCCAGGGATGTGGGATCTTAGTTCCCTGAGCGGGGATCAAACCTGTGTCACCTGTGTTGGAAGGCAGATTCTCAGCCACTGGACCACCAGGGAGAGTCCCTCAGTTGTCTTATTGTTAGCCATTACCTCTCCCCTGCATTTCTGTCACCTATATACAACTTCCTACTTGATACTGTCTCCTTGCTCTCTGATACACAGACTTTGTGTGTCCCAAAACACACTCTTGAGTTACTCCTTATACTCGCCTGATTTTCCCATTTCCAGATATAACACCACCATTCACCTAGTTCCTCACTCCAAAAAAAACTAGGAAATATGTGGTTTTTGTTTTCTGCCTTCATTTGTTTCTCCCCACTACCTCTCTCTTTTCCTGTTATTTCTCTTCCTACCAGTTTCATACAACAAAGCAAGGAGGCTTTGGTGATGGCAGGAAGGAGGGAGCAATGAGACAAGCCCCCTGATCTTGTTTGGCAGATCTTGTCGTTACTGGAATTACGGTAGCTCAATGGTTAAGAATCTGCCTGAAATGCAGGAGACGTGGATTCTGTCCTTGGGTCATGAAGATACCCTGGAGGAGGAAATGGCAATCTACTCCAATATTCTTGCCTGGAAAATTCCATGGACAGAGGAGCCTGGCGGTCTATAGTCCGTGGGGCTGCAAAGAGTTGTACATGACTAAGCATGTATACACCTCATTGTAACTGGGAGAATCTGGTGCAGCTTGTCAAAAGAAGGAAAAGCAGGCAGTTTCTACATCAGAAGCTGCATGAACAGCCGTATGCGTGATGGGGAGGGTCCAACCACTGCAGCCAGGACTGAGACGGGCAGCAGTCATGGAGCAGCCTAGGGCTCCTCTCTTGGGAGAGAAGGTAGTAGTTTAGTTGTTCAGTCGTTTCTGACTCTTGCAGCCTCAGACTGTAGCCTGCCAGGCTCCTCTGTCCATGGGATTCTCCAGGCAAGAATATTGGAATAGGTTGCCATTTCCTTCTCCAGGGGATCTTCCTGACAGAGGAATCAAACCTGGGTCTCCTGCATTGCAGGCATATTTTTTTCTGACCGAGCTACAAGGAAAGCTGAGACTGGGAGAGAAGGGGCTCCCCATTAGTCCAGCATCAGGAGGCTCTTTCTGCAAACGGTAATGATGTCTCTCCCCTGCCATCACAACTCCTCATTGGTGTCAGTGTCCAAATTCAGGTCCCTCTGATGGTCTCTGTCACTGTTCTCTGTTTAAGTGGGTGTATTTTAGCTTTAACATGTCATTCTTTTCCTTTTAAAAAATATCTCTATTTATTTGGCTGTACCTGGTCTTCGTTGTTACATGTGGGATCTAGTTTCCTGGCCAGGGATCAAACCTAGGCTCCCTGCATGGGACTGTGGAGTCTTACCCACTGGACCACCAGGGAGGACCTTAGCATGTCATTCTTCATTCTGTCTTTTTCAACGGTTTTGCCAATAAATATTGGATTAGGACCAGGCATTTTTTTTTTTCTTTTGGAATTTCAAATAGAATATTTAAAATTTTTATTTGCTACTTCACTTTAAGCCCCAAGTATGTCAGCACATGCTAACCAGCATGGATGGAGGGAATCTTGCCTTATGTTGCTGGCATTTTTCTGTGATAGATGTGCAAAGATCTGTTAGCAATTAAGGATTGATTTCATTGTCCAAGAGATTTGGGGACTGAAAGCTTGGCATCACAGGCTATTTCGGGATCCAGGAAGTAGGACATGTGAATTTCACATACTTCTTTATCTCCTGTGTCGAGGCTACTTCTCCATCAGATGAGTTGGGCTTCCTGGAAAGAAAAGATTTGGGGGCATAATTGTATAGAGGGTCTAATTAATGTGGAAGGACTTGGTGTACAGCATTTTGAATACCTAAAAAAGAATGGAAGCTTGTTTTGAAACTTAAGAGTGAGCAATATTATAAGTAAAGTGGGTTGATTTTTTTAAACCTACAGTAGATTTTATTTAAAACTGAATATTTAACAGCTAATTGGGTAAGCCTAAAGGCTTGAAATTACACGTCTATGAATTTAGGCCTTGCGTTTTTGACACCTTGGATCCTCTTCTCCCTCCTTTGCTATTTTTAACTTACTGCAACAGATGAGGGGCTCTTAAACCATCTGTTAACCTTTCTTTCTCCTTTTTTTAACCATGTAGAGTTGCTCAAGGCAAGAAGACCCAGAGACAGTTAAGACTGAAACAAAAAGCAAAGGAGGTAGGCATGGCTCGAGATCATTGGGTTTGACATTTCAAGGCTTTTGCCTATTAATTTTTTATGCCTTGCTACTTGTATATCGTTAATAAAAATCTGACGAAAAACTTTTTAGGATGTATTTGTTGCTTTGGCTTTGATCTTAATGTTTGCAAACTAATACATTAATACATGTGAAGCCTTAAGGAGTTTTTCTAAGAGAATATTTCCATACATTATGTTTTCATTTCCATTTTAGGTAGCTGAGCCTCTGTGGGGTTGTTGATGGTGGTGGCATTCGATTTTGGTTGGGAAATGTATTTCTTTGCCTGCCATTAAATGTGACATTCGAAGCATGTGAAACTTTGTCATCAATATTTTACCTAAATTCACTTCGGTAAGGTCTCGCACTTCTAAGGAGTGTTTCCGTTTCAAATTCTTCATTTTGGAAAGATGTGTGAAGCTCCATTCGGTTATTTGTAATAGTAAAACTCATCCCAAATCATCTAATCACAGGGCTTGCTGTCTGGTTATTAAAATTTCACTTAGGTTAGGCTACAGAGATCAGCTCAACTGAATGTCATTATCTTTGCTCCCTTTAAGGTGCCTGCTTCCTAGAAGTGGCAGCCGTGTCTGACTAATTGAGTTGCAGTAAAGCCAGTTGTCCAGAAACGTAAGTCATGCTAGCTAAAACATGTCATCTTGTTCCTTAACATAAGTACAGGTCCCCCAATGCAAAATGTAGTCATAACATGACAAAACGTCCACCTAAAACTTCGAAAGAGTATTTGAGATTCAAGGATCCAATGAATAACTAGATCACATTTGAAATTTTATTTCATGAAAATAAGTAGATAGGAAACTTGAATGATTACTCATTGGAAAATGATTGCTCACCCCATTTTGAATGCCTTGCAGTGACACATGGGTGAACAGGCTGTTGAAATGGCCCTTTAAGTTGTGTTTTACTCAAAAGTGACTGTGAAATTCTTTAAATATTTATGATTTATGCTGAGTATCATACAACCTTCAATAGCTTTCAGATTTTTATGCTTATAAGTAATGTTTGAAATGTCTATCATATTCTGATTTCTGAGTGGTTAATTATTCAGGTAAATGTTAAATACCTTTCTCTAAGAGGAGAGGGAATGGGAAAAAGCATACTGCACAGGAAAGCAAAATTAATTCACCGTGGTGATCAGTAAGATAACCATTGATCAGGGTCATCGTTACAGAAATGTCTTTTACTATTGTTCCCCAAAAGATGAAATCGTTAACAACCATGGTTATTTTTTAGATCCACTAGAGGGAGTAATGTTGTACAGATAGGTACTTTTAAAAAGATCTGTTTGTCATTGAGTTGGTAAATAAATTTGTGGTAATAGTATTATCAAAATTTAACAGCCGTGATATTTTAAGTCTCTTTTTATTTGCAAATGTTGCTAGGTGGTTGATTTAAACCCCAAACCAGCTTTTTGGTGACAGAGGAGAATGCTCTATACTTTCACACGTTTGTCCTACTTCTTTCTCTTCCTTCTAATGTAATTCCTTAATTTTCTAATTCTGCTTACTGTCCTGAGGCAATTTTGATATGCAAATAAGCTTTAGCATTAAGAAAACCGGAAGCTTTTGAAATTCTGACTTTCATTTTTTGAGAGATTGTGTGTTTGGTATGGAAGCCCCACAACAGGGAATAAATGATTACCATTTCATTTCTACTGTGGCTTTCAAGAGCATGTGTCTGTTCCTGGCTCTCCTGGTGGTCTGTCTGACCAGTGCTGTGGCTTGGTGGGTAAGTGACACCCTCCCAGATAGAAGATGCCATCTGGTCTTCTCTTTTCCATGAAGTGATAATAAGATGAAGCTTCAAATGTAATGTTTTATTTTCCAAAACTTACAGAATTTAAAGTAATTAACACACAGTGTTTTACAAACGTTTAGAAGTATTGAAGGGCTTGCAATGGAAGTGGAACCCTGGGCTCGTCTTCCGTTCCTTTCATACCACTCCTCAGAGCGATCACTTGATAAAAGTAAAATTTACATACACTGAAACTCACACTTGAAAGCCTTCAAGTAAATTGGTTTTGATTAATTGGTCCAGTTGTGTAACTACCACCACACTCAAGATACAGGCCATTTCTGTCATTCCAGAAAACGCCCTCATGCCCCTTCTTGTCATAAAAATTTTTTTTATTTGTCTTTGTTGTATTTTTATTTGGTTAAATGTTTTCCAGTGTGTTTATATGTATATATATTTATTATTTTTTTCTAGCTGTGCTGAGTCTTCATTACAATCCATGGGCTTCTCTAGTTTCGACTCACAGGCTTAGTTGCCCCATGGCATGTGGGACCTTAGTTCCCGGACCAAGGATCAAACTTGTGCTCCTGTATCAGAAGGCATATTTTTAACCACTGGACCACCAGGGAAGGCCCAAAATTGATTCACCATAGTGGCTGTTAAAATAACCACTGATTAGAGTGATTGCTATAGAAATTTCTTTTACTATTGTTTCAAAAAAGGTGAAATAGTTATAAATGTGGTTATATTTTAAATCCACTAGAGGGAGTAATGAAGTTCAATTTAGCAGTCTTTAAAGAAATTTTATCTTTTATGCTTTTCATATCATTTCTAAGAAATCATTGCCTAACCATGGTCACTAATAATTATTCCTCTGTTTTCTTCTAAGAGTTTTGTAGTTTTAATTTTTATGGTTATGTCTTGATGTATTCTGAGTTACATTTTATGTATGGTGTGAAGTAATTGTCCAAATACAACCTTTTGCATATGGCTCTCCAGTTGTCCCAGCACCATTTGTTGAAAAGACTGTTCTTTTCCCTACTGAATTATCTTGGTAGCCTTGTCAAAAATCACTTGGCCAGGAATGTAGTCTGGAGTCTCGATTCTCTTCCATTGACCTAACTGTCTATCCTTACGTCAGTACTGCACTGTCTTGATTTATGGTAGCTTTGTAATAAGTTTTGAAATTGAGATGTCTAAGTTCTCCAACTTTGTTCTTCTTTTTTCAGATTATTTTAGCACTTTCGTGTCATTTTGTATTTCCATGTGAATTTTAGAGCAGCTCATCAATTTCTGCCAAAAAAAAAAGCCCAGCTGGGACTTTGATAGGGATTATATTGAGGCAGATCAGTTGGCAGAAAATTGCCATGTTAACAATATTGTTTCCCAATCCATGAAGATGTAATTATCTCTCCATTTGTTTAGATCTACTTTAATTTCTTTCAGTAATGTTTTATAGTTTCAGAGTATGTTTTACACTTCTTTTGTTAAATTTATCTCTAAGTCTTTTATTCTTTTTGATACTATTATGAATGGAACTGCTGTCTTAATTTCACTTCAGATGTTCATTGCTGGCATTTAGAAGTACAATTGATTTTTGTTTATTGATTTTTTTTTCTGCATTGATCTTCTATCCTGCTAACCTGCTGTACTCATTATTAAGTTGTAGTCTTCTTTTTTCTTTAAACTTGATTTCATAAGGTTTTCTATAGACTTAGATTATATTTTCAGTCTGGATGCCTTTTATTTCATTTTCTTGCCTTATTTCCCTGTCCAGACCTCCAGTATAGTGTTGAATTAAAATGTTAGGAGTGCACATTTTGTCTTGTTCTCAGTTTTAGGAGGAAAGCATTCTGATTTTTGGTTAAAAAATAATTAATTTTGATGAAGTGCATGTTATCAATTTTTAAATTTTATAGTTAGTGTTTTTTGTGTTCTGTCTTAGAGATCTTTGCCTATATTTGTCCTGCACCCCAATTCCAATGTTGGTTGGGAGTCTTTCCCACACCAACAAACAAAGTGCCTTCACCAACTAATGTCCTACCCTCAACTCAATTCTGATGCTATCTGGAGATAGGGTCAGATTACAGCTTAATCCCACAAGGTTGCCCTCCGCTTCAGGTGCCAATTGTAAATTCAGATTGTTATCTGTGCTTCTAATTGACCAAACCAGCTACAGACGGAAGGTTCCCACAACCATATTCTTGGGTTTGATTAATCTTTTAAAAGAGTGGCTCACAGAACTTAGAAAACCCATTTATTCTCTAGAGTACTGGTAAACCACTTCAGTATTATTGCCTTGAGAACCCCATGAACAGTATGAAAAGGCAAAAATATATGACATGAAAAGATGAACTCCCCAGCTTTGTAGGCACCCAATATGCTACTGGAGAAGAGCAGAGAAATAGTTCCAGAAGGAATGAAGAGCCTGAGCCAAAGTGAAAACAACGCCCAGTTGTGGATGTGTCTGGTGGTGGAAGTAAAGTCTGATGCTGTAAAGAACAATACTGCATAGGAACCCGGAATGTTAGGTCCATGACTCAAGGTAAATTGGGAGTGGTCAAACAGGAGATGGCAAGAATGAACTTTGACATTTTAGGAATCAGTGAACTAAAATGGTTTGGAATGGGTGAATTTAATTCAAGTGACCATTATATCTACTACTGTGGGCAAGATGTCCATGCTCTCTAGAGAAGTTTGGTGGTCTATCTTAGAAGTTTATGTCTATGATCCATTTCAAATTAATTTTTTGTGTAATTGTTGATTTCTGCCTTTATTTTTGTCATTTTTGCTTTATGAACCTTGAAGCTCTGTTACTAGGTATATACACATATAGGATAATTATGTCTTCCTGATGAATTGCTCCTTTATAATTATGAAATTTTCCATTTTTTCTCTAGAAATACTCTTTGTCTTGAAGTCTGCTTTTCTGACATTAAAATAACCATTGAAGCATTCTTATGCTTGCTATTTACATGATATATATGTTCCCACACTTTTACTTTCAACCAGACTTTTATATTTAAAGTGCATCTTTTATTGGTAGCGTATAGTTGAATATGGCTTTTATATGTAGTCTGACATTCTTTGCTGTTTAGTTGCAATAAATACTTCATTTATATTTAGTGCAGTTATCGGTGTGGTTTGATTTTAAGTCCGCTGCCTCATGATTTGTTTTTTATTTTCTTCTTTTGGCCTTCATACTTCCTTTTTCAATATCTTGCCTTCATCTGGAGTAATTTAATGTTTTTGTATGTTATTTCTTCTATCAATTTTTGAATTGCAAATTTGGAAAACTCAGCAGTGGCCACAGGACTGGAAAAGGTCAGTTTTCATTCCAATCCCAAAGNTGGAGAAGGAAATGGCAACCCACTCCAGTACTCTTGCCTGGAAAATTCCATGGATAGAGGAGCCTTGTAGGCTACAGTCCATGGGGTCACAAAGAGTCAGACACAACTGAGTGACTTCACTTCTTCTTCTGAAGGAAGTAAGGGGGTAATCCACGTGGATATTGGGGGAAAGAGTTGTAGGCAGTAAGTACGTGTACATTATAAACAGTAAGTATTGTTTGCCATAGAACTGAGAAGGTATTATGACAACATTCCTTCCCAGTGCTTCCAGGGACCCCACTCTTTGTTACTCACAGAAGAATGTTCAATAGAATTTGTTCTTGTGCTTGGCTAATTGCTCATAGTCACATCATGTTTTTCTTTACATTCTATTTATTTATTTAGATGCACTGGGTCTTAGTTACAGCATGCCAACTCTTAGTTGTGGCAAGTGAGATCTAGTTCCCGGACAGGGGTTGAACCTGGGTCCCCTGCATTAGGAGCGTGGAGTCTTAGCCATTGGACTACCAGCGGAGTGTCCTACATGATATTTGGATCATACTTTTCTTGTGTATTTTCCCCACCACCTTTGCTGTTACCTTTCTTTATTCTTGATAAAGAAGAAATCTATTTTATTCATTGTATGTACCTTCCAGGTTATTTTCTCCATTACTTAGAACTTCAATTCTTTTTTCATATCTATTGACTTCTGCTCAAATCTGCTCTAATTTTACACTATTTTGTTATAACTCTGTGATGCAGTTGTTAATTTTTCCTAGAGGTTTCTAGGTATCTTTCCCTTTATTTACCTTTCATTCTGTGCATTTTTAAGATCCTCAGTTATTATAAAGTCCCATCATATATGCCTGTGGAATCCTCCCACATCTTTTCCTGGTCACCTTCCTTCCAAACCTGATATCTTCCTAGTCCAGATAGGGCTGCTGGCATCTTCAGCTGCTGTGTAGTTGACATTCTGGTACCTCCCTGTCCTCCCAATTCCATATCTTCTTCTGTATCAAACCCCTAAACACAGAATTAACTCCTTAAGTGACTCCTTCAGAAGAGGTATATGGGAGGGAAACTCAAGTGTTCACATGTTTGAAAAGTGCTTTTGTTCTGTCCTCAGATTTGATTGATAATTTGGCTAGGTATAGAATCCTAGATCTAAATATCTGTCAGCAGTTTGAAGGTTCTGCTCTATTGTCTTCAAATATCTAGTGTTGCAGATGAGAAATATAATGTGAGTTTGATTCTGTCGTCTTTTTTTTTTTTAATAGTTAACTCTTTGTTTCTTTCAGGAGTCTTTTCAAATATTTCTTCTTGGTATTCTGAAATTTAACAGGGATATATTTATGTTGTCTTTTACATTCAGCTTCCTGAAACTTTGAGAGATCCTCTTACCTTAAAGGCCGACATTATGTCCATATACTCAAGGGCAGAATGAACACCTGACTGGTGGCTTTTTTCCATTTGGATTTGAGTAGGCAGAAGGCACATCATTCAGAATACAGATCCTTTAATTAATTTCCTTATTTCCAGCCCCATTGCTGACTCTGTGGGTGTGAAATTTGACCTGTCTGAGTCTAGAACCTCTTACAGCTGATTTCCTACCCACAGCTCTAGGCCTCCTACCTATGTTCAAATTTTAACTTTCTCTGCCCTTCCTCCCCAGCTAACTCACATTGTCCATCCCTTTCAACCAAACCTTTGACCCACCAGTGATCCCACCCTGTTCTCTGCATAGTATAGTGTGGATGAGTGAATCTTTTTTATTTGCCTACTGTCTTTCCTTGGGAGCTCAGGAGGAAGAGTATGTCACATGTCTTCCATTTACCACCCCTTACCATCCACTCCTCACCCTCTCCTGTCCTGACCTTTGTTCCAGGTGGCTGACCTGTAGAGATACATTGACTACCATCCTTGCCTTCTGTGTCTGATTGGATCCAGCTAATGGGGACCCTAGCAGAGGATCAGAGGAAGGAAAGAATGAAGCCATGGGATTTATTCCTTCAGCTCTCTCTCTGTGAAGTTGTCCCAGGCTGAGCCCCCTATTAAAAGCCACAGCTTTTGCCAGGTGGCCCTCTTCACATAGGCCTGTGGTTCCTCTGGCTCCTCTGGCCTCCGCAGTAGCCTTGCTTCTTCAGGCAGATATGGCAAAGAGCCCTTCTTTCTGGCCCTAGGGCACCACCCATCCTTTATGGGTTTCCCTACACCCCACCCACAACTTTGTAAATAATCTCTCTATTAAACTTTTTGATTGATCCCTTTTAAATATTGTTTTATTTCTCAGTGGGACTCTCTATAATACAAAAAGAACAAAAATCAGATCTGCCTGGCCCACTATATTGGGTCAGGGAATCTCAGGTAGTTTTGAAAGCACATAACTTGGGACTTTCCTGGTGGCCCAGTGTTTAGGACTCTGCACTTCCACTGCAAGGGGCATGGGTTTTATCACTGGTTGGGGATCCCACATGTCACATGGCACAGCCAATAAATAAATAAAAGCACTTAACTTTTCCATGTAGACTGTTTCTATTTATTTATTGCAACCAGACTAAGACTTTTGGATTTCCCTGGTGGCTCAGTGGTAAAGAATCCGCTTGCCAATGCAGGAGATGTAGCTTTGATCCCTGAGTTGGGAAGATCCCCTGGAGAAGGAAATGGTAACCCAGTCCAGTATTCTTGCCTGGGAAATCCCATGAACAGAGGAGCCTGGCAGGTTACAGTACATGGGGTCGTAAAACAGCCGGACACAACTTAACAACCAAACAACAACAACTGCTAAGACGTTAAGGTCCTAATCCTCTGTTACCATTCTGGCTCATTGTTTGTTAGGAATCCTGGAATTTTCCTATAATTTCACAATATTTATTGGTCATAGAGGCCTTTAGAGAGCAGCGTTCTCAGTATGGGATGCTGTGAGTTAGCACTGCATTGGACTGAATTTTCCGGGCATACCCTTGAGTCTGTTTCTGGTCTTGAAGGTTTTTAGCTTACAATTTTGGTACCTGCTTCCCGGTGGCGGTGCCTTGTTATTGACCACTGACCAAGCAGGAAATGTTTCCTCAGATGAATGGTGACAAACCAACTCTTGAATTGTGTCTCTTTCACCCACAAGGAGCTCAGGAATCCTTTGTGGCACATCTGCCTCTTCTTCCAGACTGATGTCCCTAATGGCAGGGTCCATGTCCTCGTTAAGTTTGTGTTGCCAATAGCTAGTCCAGAGGCTGCCCATAGCAGGAGTGAGAACATTATTTGTAGAATGTAGGAAGCTGTCCTCAGAGAGCTATAAAACCACAGCTCCAGTTGAACATCTCTTCTACTCACCCCGTCTAGTTTTGCTCCATAAATAAATGACTAGGGGGCTGTGAAATCTCTATGAAGGGTATTCATCTTAGTCCCCGTGTAAAAGAAATGAAGCTTCCCTTTATTCCCTTTAAATCAAAATAAATTGAATTCTGAATTCCTGCATGGCTGGGTTGAGGGAAATTTGATCACATTCATCCTGGGGAGTGTGAATAAAGCGTCCTTCTTCCTAGGACCTGAGAAGCTTCCTTGGTGCCTGGACAATGAGGAAGGAGACCCATCTTCAGTCTCTCAGTCCCCCAGTGACCTCATTTCCAAGCTCCTTTGAAGGAGGTAGCTCTGCTGCTTCTCCCATGAGCTTGGTCCTGGAAGAATGGCCGGTGCTGGGAGCCTGGGTTTCAATTTCTAGCCTCTGGGCTACACTGAGCTGGGACCTCTCAGTGAGGCCTCGTTCTCTCCACTGGTATGGCACCTGCTGACTCAGTACCCCGCCCTGCCTGCCTCACCACCATGTGTGCTTGTCCTCTGTTTGTGCCCTGCTCCATCCCTCCATTTTTAGCTTTTGCCCCATTGTGTTTTTTTCCCTACTCATAATCTCCATAAGGAACTCAGGCTTTTGGAAGGCCAAAGCCAGAGAGGTAACTTGCATGTAATAAACTTCTGGTTATGCTTTAAGACAAAGTGTGAGTTCATTTCTCTGTGGATTTCCCCACCACTTGTCTGGGCAGGATTGGTAATTGGCCAGGAGGCTCTCACCAGTCTATGGTTAAATGTTTTGGGTTTACCCCTGCATCTGGGCATTCGTGTTGAAGTCTTTGCCTTTCGCCTCTGCAAACCTGGGCTCCTGACCATAGCCTAACTGTGATGAAATAAATGGCAAATGAGTGATTACTAATAAACGTTCATTCCTTACCTTTTCCCTTCTTTGCCATGATTTTATTTTTCCCTACTGCATTGCAAATCCCTTCTTAGAACTCTATTTGTAGCTTCTGTCCCTGGCAAATAGCAAGTAATCAATGTTTGTGGAATCCGACCTGCTTTCTTACCTGGATGTTTGGTCGAACTAAGCCTCTACCCACCCCCACACCCCTTTATTTTACTTTAGTTTATTTTGACAAATGATGACATTTTATTATAGAAGAAGCACCCCAAATATAGGATTTCCTAAACAATGGTAGGAGAACTTTAAATGTAAATATAAAGTAAACAGGCAAAAACCTACAAGAATTTTGCTTTAAGAGGAGACGTAACGTTCTCCTGCAGTGGTGATCCCACCCAGAGCACATGGGCTCCATCTCTCGTAAAGGCATCAGGTTTGCTTTCTGAACTGTGCCCAATTTAATAATTTCAAAATGATGGCAAGGAGTGACATGGAATAAGTCACTAAGACTGATTCTTATATTGACTATTACTTGAAAAGTCTCCCAATGACACATTGGCCATTTGTAGCCAGTGCTCTGACTGTTTTTGTTTACAGAAAGACCCGTGGGAACATTACCCAGCCTTCCTGGGCTTATTCCACAGCATTTTCATATGCCTGTATACATTGGGTATCACATGGAACTTAGTTTAAAATAATATTGGCTATTGCATATCGTGCTGTTATCCAGCTACTTTCTAGCTTCCTCATCTTTTTTACTGTCATCTTTCTAGTACCTTTTCTCCACTTTGGAAGCTGCCATTTTGACCTCTTAGGCAGAGTCAGGAAAGATCTTCCTCCACTTTGAGTTCTCTGCTTAAAGAAAGAAAAAGAAAAGCTTAAATTACTTGCTATTTGCCAGGGACAGAAGCTACAAATAGAGTCCTAAGAAGGGATTTGCAATGCCGTAGGGGTTCTGGATCCTGTCTCAGTGGTGGTTTGGGCTGTCACTCTGTCTGGTGATATGGAGGCTGGACCCACTCTTCCTCCATAAGACGATTCCTCCAGTCCCCAGGGAGTCATGTCCTTAACTCACTACTCCCTCTAGGAAGCTCACATGTATTTCTCAACCTCTTATGAACTGTTAAGGGGGAAAATCTGCTAACTTGGAAATGAATATGATTCAGAAGTTCTGAATTCAGCAAAATATAGCCAGGGACTTTTTTTTTTTTTTTTTTTAATGTGGACCTTGTCTAAAGTCTTTACTGAATTTGTTACAATATTGTTTCTATTTTATGTTTTGGTTTTTTGGCCAAGAGGCATGTGGGATCTTAGCTTCCTGACCAGGGATCTGACCTGCACCCCCTGCATTGGAAGGTGAAATCCTAACCACTGAGACTCCAGGGAAGACCTTAGCCAGTGACTTTTAAAAAAATAATTATTTTATTTTTTATTTTTGGCTGTGCTGGTCTTGCTGCACAGGCTTTTCTCTAGTTGCCAAGAGTGGGGGCCACTCTCTAGTCGCAGTGTGTGGGTTTCTCATTACAGTGGCTTCTCTTGTTGTGGAGCACGGGCTCTAGCACAGGCTTTAGTTGTTGCGGCTCCTGGGCTCTAGAGCGCTGGCTCAGTAGTTGTTGTGCACGGGCTTAGTTGCTCCATGGCATTTGGGATCTTCCTGGATCAGGGACTGAATCCATGTTTGCTGCATTGGCAGGCAGATTCTTTACCACTGAGCCACCAGGAAAGCCCTACAAGTGACTTCTTGAATATCTTTCCAGATAAAATAATATAAAAATAGTATAATTCATTATGGAAAACTTGAAAAATACATATATATATATGTTTATATGCATGTACTGTTATTTTCTGCCCACTCATCACCTTCACCTGGATGTCTGATAAGCATCAGCCTGAACCACCCTGTGTCCTGTGCCTCTGCAGGCTTGCCCAGCTCAGGACTCATCTTGAGTTGCTCAGTCATCCTGGAATTCACTCCTTCTCACCCACACATCTAATTCAGTGGCAAATTCTGTTGGCTATTCCTTCAAAATCAGCTTAAATCCAGGTGCTTTTCATAGAAACGCTGCCCTCCTCCTACACTCCTCTGTTCCAAACTCTTGTCTGGATCACAATGGAGCCCAGAGACTAAACCCCCTACAGTTTATTCTCTGAAAGCAGCCAGAGAATGTCTGTTTTTGATATAAGGAAGATGCAGGACTTGATTTACCACCTTGCCACAACTAGAAAACCTATCAAAATTCATGAAACAACTGTTTTAAGTACACAAATTCATACTAAATTTGTACATTTGCATGGATCTGATTATGAACTTTCTATTTTATTCCATGGTTCTTTGTAATCCTCTACCCCTAAAATAATTATTGAAACTATATCATACATATCATTATTTGGTATAGTAAATCTCACCCCATTACCTTTCTTTTGCAAAATGTTCTTGGCTGAATCAGGTGTGTCTTTTCCCAAATATAGGAAATTATAGGAATTGTTTTATATTTGGAGATTTATC
The DNA here is from genome assembly GCA_006410615.1 of Neotragus moschatus. Lineage (NCBI taxonomy): Eukaryota > Metazoa > Chordata > Mammalia > Artiodactyla > Bovidae > Neotragus > Neotragus moschatus. The sequence continues at coordinate 10,873,776 of SJYA01002795.1, read as the reverse complement.
TGAGGATTCATGGATTTCTTCCAGTATTAAATACTACACAGCCTTGATTACTATAATTACGTAATAAGTCTTGAAATTGAGTAAACTGATTCATCCCACCATATACTTGTTTTTTGAATTGTATTAGCTACTCTAGTTTCTTTACCTTTCCATATAAATTTTAAAGTAAGCTTATATATATCTACAAGATTTAGTCCTCAGTGAAGTTTTATGGTTTTTCTCACATAACACCAGCACATTTACTGCTGAGTGCATTCCTAGATATTTTATTTTGTTTATTGTTTCTGTGAATAGGATTATTTTCGTACCATAGTTTGTGTGAATGTTGTTATTGCTTTTTACGTATTTATTTTATAACTGACCAATTTACAGATCTTTTATCAGCTATAAAAGTTCTTTTCCCGCCATGGTTTCAATTATTTTAAATTTGTTAAAAATTTTTTCATGGCCTTTGATATGGTCTATCTTAGTATATGTTCCATAGACATTTGAAAAGAATGTGGATTTTCCTGTTGTTGGGTGGAATATTCTATAAGTGTTGTTTAGACTCTGTCGGTTGGTGGTATTGTTGGCTATATTCTTACTGATTCTCTGTCTAATTTCTCTACTGTTGAGAGAGAGATGTTGAGGTCTCCAACTATAATTGTGAATTTGTCTCTTTCCCCTTCTGTTTCTATCAAGTTTTGCCTTATATATGTTCTAGTTCTCTTATTTGGTGCATGCACAGAATTGCTGTGTCTTCTAGATGGACTGACCCTTTCATTATGTAACGAATCTCTGTCTCTGGCAGTTTTTTGTTTTGAAGTCTACCTTACCTGGTATTAACACAATCACTCCTGTTTTCTTTTGAGTAATGTTTGCATGGTGTAGCTTTTTCTATCCTTTTACTTTGATTGTGCCTGCCTCGTTGCTATATTTGTGTCTCTCCCAAATTCACAGATTATGACCTAATCCATGTGTTTATTTGCTCGGCTGTGTGCAACTCTTTGCTCAGAGGAATCCTCCAGGCTCCTCTGTCCATGGGATTTTTCAGAAAGAATACTGAAGTGGGTTGCCATTTCCTTCTCCAGGGGATCTTCCTGACCAGGAGTCGAACTCACATCTCCTGTATCTCCTGCATTAACAGGCAGATTCTTTACTGAGCCGCCTGGGAAGCCCAGCCTAATCCACAGTGTGTTGGTATTTGGAAGTGGAGCCCTTGGGAGGTGATTAGGTCATCAGGGCTCTGCCTCATTAATGAGATTAGTGCCTTTATGAAATAAACCCTAGAGAGGTCCCTTGCCCATTCTTCCATGTAAAGATACAGTGAAAAGATGACTGTCTATGAACTTGAAAGTGGGCTTTCCCCAGACACCAAATCTATCGTGCCTTCATCTTGGACTGCCCAGCCTCCAGAACTGTAATAAATAAATATTTTTTATTTGTAAGCCACTCCTTCTATGGTATTTTGTTGTAGCAGCCCAAATGAACTAAGGCAATTGTCATGTTAGAAGTGAGTTTCTAAACCATACATAGGTGGGTCATCTTTCTTTTATTTAAGTGTATTATAGGTATACAGTGTAGTGATTAGTTGGGTCATCTTCCTCGATCCACTGTAACAGTCTCTACCAATCTTTTAATATATTTAGGCCATTAACGTTAAATGTAATCACTGATATAAGTTAACCCTTTGGACAACATGAGGGTTGGAGCACTGACCCTCCATGCAGTTGAAAATCCACATGTAACTTGCCGTTGGCCCTTCACGTTTGTAGTTCTGTGTTTATGAGGTTCTACATACACAGATTCAACCAGTACAGGTGATATAGTACTCTAGTATTTACTCTTGAGAAAGATCCACATATAAGTGGAACTATGCAGTTCAAACTCACATTGTTCGAGGGTCAACTGTATTAGGGCTTGAGTCGACTATTCTGTTTTTTGTCTTCCGCTTTTCATTTTTCTGTTTTCCTATGAATTTTTTAAGAATTCCATTTTAATTTATTTTTAATACTTTCCACTGTATTTCTCTGTATAGCTTTCTTAATGGTTGCTCTAATTATTACATTATATAGGTAGAACTTATCATGTTTTACCAGTTTAAGTGAAGTATAGAAACTTTATCTCCTTCTATGTCTGTTTCAGTTCAGTTCAGTCGCTCAGTCGGTCTGACTCTTTGTGATCCCATGAATCGCAACACTCCAGGCCTCCTGTCCATCACCAACTTCCAGAGTTCACTCAAACTCACATCCATTGAGTCAGTATGTCTGTTTACCCTCCCTTATTTATAATTGTCTTAAGATTTTCATGTGTATATATTTAGAATCACATTAAACAGTATTCCTATCTAACTCCTTTAACTATCAAACAGATTTTAGAAGACCTAAGAGGAGCAGGAAAATTGTATTTCACCATATTTTCATTCATTCTGTTGTTTTTCCTCCTTTCCTGATGTTCCAAAATGTCTCCTTTTAAAGTTTCATTTCTTTAGCCATTCTTTTCAGGTGATACCAGCAACAAATTCTCTTAGTTTTCCTTCACCTGAAAGTGTTCTGATTTCCGCTTTCTTCCTAATGAATATTTTCACTGCATATAGGATTCTGGGTTGAGAGTCCTTTTCTTTCAGCACTTGAAAACTGTGCCACTTTCTTCTGGCCTGCATGGTTTCTGTCAAGGGGGCATCCCTGGGTGGGTTCAAACACAATGCTTTGTGTTAACAGCTGAATGAGCCAACTGATTGTGTGACAGAAACTCCTCCATGATTTCTGATGAGAAATCTGCAGTCATTCAAATTGCTTTTCCCCTGTAAGTAAGGGATTGTTTTTCTCTCACTGCTTTGAAGACATATTCTTTGTCTTTAGCTTTAAAAAGTATAACTATGAGGTGTCTTGATGTGTATTTCTTTAGATTCATCCTAGTTGGGATATTTTTCCAGCTTCTTCAATCTATAAAAGATTTATATCTTTCCCAAGTTTGGGGATTTTTAGCCATTCAGTTCAGTTCAGTCATTCAGTCGTGTCCAACTCTTTGTGACCCCATGGACTGCAGCACACCAGGCCTCCCTACCCATGACCAACTCCTGGAGTTTACTCAGATTCATGTCCATTGAGTCGGTGATGCCATCCAGCCATCTCATCCTCTGTTGTCCCCTTCTCCTGGCCTCAATCTCTCCCAGCATCAGAGTCTTTTGAAATGAGTCAACTCTTCTTATCAGGTGGCCAGAGTATTGGAGTTTCAGCTTCAACATCAGTCCTTCCAATGAAAGTTCAGGACTGATCTCCTTTAGGACGGACTGGTTGGATCTCCTTGTAGTCCAAGGGACTCTCAAGAGTCTTCTCCAACACCACAGTTCAAATGCATCAAGTCTTTGGTGCTCAGCTTTCTTTATAGTCCAACTCTCACATCCACACATGACCACTGGAAAAACCATAGCCTTGACTAGACGGAACTTTGTTGGCAAAGTAATGTCTCTGCTTTTTAATATGCTGTCTAGGTTGGTCATAACTTTTCTTCCAAGGAGTAAGCATCTTTTAATTTCATGTGCTTCACAATTAGATAAGAGGAATATAAGGTATATTAAGTTATATTAAATCTATGGGCCTATCTTGGACTGCAGATGGTGACTGCAGCCATGAAGTTAAAAGACACTTGTTCTTTGGAAGAAAAGTTACAACAAACCTAGACAGCATATTAAAAAGCAAAGGCATCACTTTGCCAACAAAAGTCTGTGTAGTCAAAACTATGGTTTTTCTAGTAGCCATGTATGGATGTGAGAGTTGGACCATAAAGAAGGCTGAGTGCCAGAGAACTGATACCTTTAAATTGTGGTGCTGGAGAAAATTCTTGAGAGTCCCTTGGATACCAGGGAGATCAAACCAGTCAAAGGAAATCAACCCAGAATATTCATTGGAGGCACTGATGCTGAAGCTGGAGATCTAATACTTCGGCCACCTGCAAAGAGCTGACTCACTGGAAGAGACCTTGATCCTGGAAAAGGTAGAAGGCAGGAGGAGAAGGGGGCAACAGCGGATAAGATGGTTGATTAGCCTCATCAACTCAATGGACATGAATCTGAGCAAACTCTGGGAGATAGTGAAGGACAGGGAAGCCTGCCATGCTGCAGTCCATGGGGTTGCAAGGAGCCGGACATGACTTAGCAACTGAACAGCAACATCTTGGTTAGGACTCTAAGTGTCAAGTTATAAAGTTCAAGCTAGGAGAAGTAAATGGAGGGTACTGCATTCATTGTACAATAGAAGGCCAGAGTCTCAGTTCTCAGGAAGTAGGACATGTAACTGAGTCTCAGTTCTCAGGAAGAACTGCAACCAGGAACCCCCAGGACCTTTTGGACTCTTGTTCTCTCATGTTCTTTCCCTCTCCCTCTGTCTGCTAGGGAATTCCCTCTCCAGGTCTTTTACCTCCACTTCTAGAGGGTTGCCTTCATTCTCTTTCTCTGCCTCAGAGGCTGTGATAGACACACCCCAGGTTCTAGGTTCATGTCCTGTCATTCAAGGAAATAACCCGGGCAGAACCAGCTCCTCATTCTCAGCATCAGATTGGTTCAACTGGATGCTTGTCCACTCATCGTCTGGCTGTGGCCAGAGAGCCTAGTTATGTGGTACAGACACAGCAGCTAAGAGTTCACCTTTATATCAGAGGTGGGAGACACCCCAAAAGATGGAGTTCTTTTCATGCTTTATTACTTTGTTGTAATAGAATGAAGCTATAGGGACTAAATAAAGAATCATTATGTACATGTAACAGTTATAACTGCACAGAATGGCTCTCCTTACTTGGGGCTCCAAATTAGGGCTTTTGTAAATTGCCATGAGAATGTATGGCCTGAGGTTGTGCCCTTTCCTGGTTTGGATAGTACAGTTGCATCACTCATGGATTATTCCTTGCCATGGGTCATGTTAAGGCTTATAGTGGACTCTGTGTCTCTAATTTATATTCACCTCCACTTCTTCTTGGGCTTATAGATAAATCCCATACAGAAATTCACAAATGCTTTCAAATTAACGTCCTAGCCAGCAACATTAAGCCGTGAGTTCTATTATTACTGGGTGAATCTAATCTCCCAAATCTTTACTCTTTTTCTTGTATCAGTGTAGTAAAGAAATATTTGGTGTAGTTGAGAATAGTAACTGGTTGCTTCCACATCAACTCTGGTTTTCATGTACAGACATCTGCTTGATTCCTGAGAGAGGCAGCTTGTTGTCGTTTTCCTCTCTGTCTCTTTTTTTTCCCCTCACTGCTGCTTCCCTTTTTCCAAGAATAATATTCAGTTAAATTAAGTATTAAAATTCCACCATTTTAATCCTGGACTCTTTCTCCAGACTATGCTTCTGACATTTTAGATAGGCAACGGCCTTCCTCTACTACCTCCCTGGAGACCTGCTCCTACCTCATCTGGCAGAATTACATTGACATCAACTTCCAGGACTCAAATGGAAGAGTCTGAATCCTTAGATGGCACCAGTGGGAATACAAAACAGCTGGGAACAAAAGATATCATGTGTCCACTGGTGAAGTCACCACTCGTGTCAGTGAGAATGGCCTATCTAGCCACCCATATCATTGGTTTAGTATTCCAGAGATCTTCCAGGAAATCAAAGCGAGTCAAGATTGCCAGGAGAAGGACTTCCCTCATTTCTCCCTGGTGGTTCAGTGGTTAAGACTCCATGTTCCCAGTGCAGGGGACATGGGTTTGATCCCTGGTCAGGAAACTAAGATCCTGCATGCTCTGTGGAGTGGAAAAAAGATTAAAAAAATAAAAATAAATAAAATAGAAAAGAATGTGCATGTTGTTAATACTCAGATAATGATAATATTGGTAGTGATAACATGGACTTTTGTGATATCTGAACATGAGACACTGAGTAAGAGACAGTGAAACTGAAAGTCGCTCAGTCATGTCTGACTCTTTGCAACCCCATAGATTATACAGCCCGTGGGATTCTCCAGGCCAGAATCCTGGAGTGGGTAGCCATTCCCTTCTCAGGGGATCTTCCCAACCCAGGGATCAAATCCAGGTCTCCCGCATTGCCGGCAGATTTTTTATCAGTTGAGCCACAAGGGAAGTCCAAGAATACTGGAGTGGGTAGCCTATCTCTTCTCCAGTGGATCGTCCCTACCCAGGAATTGAATTAGGGTCTCCTGCATTGCAGGTGGATTTTTACCAACTGAGCTATCAGGGAAGCCTCACTGAGTAAAGACTACCCATTTTAAAAAAAGAAAAGATTGCCAGGAGACACAGGCAGATTACATATCTAATACCATCAGGAAAAGGTTACCAAAAGTTATTGTTGAATAACTTCCACCTGTATAGTTCAAGCTGAAAGATTTCCATAAGCCCAGGTGCCATAATTTTTTATTTCTTTGATTTCAAAATTAATTTTAGAAGGCATTATGCCTATAAAAATAAAAGAAAGCCCTGGCAAGTTTCATTTGACATCAGCTCAGTTCAGTTCAGTTGCTCAGTCGTGTCCGACTCTTTGTGACCCCATGAATCGCAGCACGTCAGGCCTCCCTGTCCATCACCAACTCCCAGAGTTCACTCAGACTCATGTCCATGGAGTCAGTGATGACATCCAGCCATCTCATCCTCTGTCGCCCCCTTTTCCTCCTGACCCTAATCCCTCCCAGCATTAGAGTCTCTTCCAATGAGTCAGCTCTTCACATGTGGTGGCCAAAGTACTGGAGTTTCAGATTTAGCATCATTCCTTCCAAAGAACACCCAGGGGTGATCTCCTTTAGAATGAATTGGTTAGATTTCCTTGCAGTCCAAGGGATTCTCAAGAGTCTTCTCCAACACCACAGTTCAAAAGCATCAAGTCTTCGGCACTCAGCTTTCTTCACAGTCCAACTCTCACATCCATACATAACCACAGGAAAAACCATAGCCTTGACTAGACAGATCTTTATTGGCAAAGTAATGTCTCTGCTTTTGAATTTGCTATCTAGGTTGGTCATAACTTTTCTTCCAAGGAGTAAGCGTCTTTTAATTTCATGGCTACAGTCACCATCTGCTGTGATTTTGGAGCCCTCCCCAAAAGTCTGACACTGTTTCCACTGTTTCCCCATCTATTTCCCATGAAGTGATAGGACCAGATGTCCTGATCTTCGTTTCCTGAATGTTGAGCTTTAAGCCAACTTTTTCACTCTCCTCTTTCACTTTCATCAAAGATGTGTATAAGAGACAGGAGTAAAGACTACCCATTTTAAAAAAAGAAAAGATTGCCAGGAGACACAGGCAGATTACATATCTAATACCATCAGGAAAAGGTTACCAAAAGTTATTGTTGAATAACTTCCACCTGTATAGTTCAAGCTGAAAGATTTCCATAAGCCCAGGTGCCATAATTTTTTATTTCTTTGATTTCAAAATTAATTTTAGAAGGCATTATGCCTATAAAAATAAAAGAAAGCCCTGGCAAGTTTCATTTGACATCAGCTCAGTTCAGTTCAGTTGCTCAGTCGTGTCCGACTCTTTGTGACCCCATGAATCGCAGCACGTCAGGCCTCCCTGTCCATCACCAACTCCCAGAGTTCACTCAGACTCATGTCCATGGAGTCAGTGATGACATCCAGCCATCTCATCCTCTGTCGCCCCCTTTTCCTCCTGACCCTAATCCCTCCCAGCATTAGAGTCTCTTCCAATGAGTCAGCTCTTCACATGTGGTGGCCAAAGTACTGGAGTTTCAGATTTAGCATCATTCCTTCCAAAGAACACCCAGGGGTGATCTCCTTTAGAATGAATTGGTTAGATTTCCTTGCAGTCCAAGGGATTCTCAAGAGTCTTCTCCAACACCACAGTTCAAAAGCATCAAGTCTTCGGCACTCAGCTTTCTTCACAGTCCAACTCTCACATCCATACATAACCACAGGAAAAACCATAGCCTTGACTAGACAGATCTTTATTGGCAAAGTAATGTCTCTGCTTTTGAATTTGCTATCTAGGTTGGTCATAACTTTTCTTCCAAGGAGTAAGCGTCTTTTAATTTCATGGCTACAGTCACCATCTGCTGTGATTTTGGAGCCCTCCCCAAAAGTCTGACACTGTTTCCACTGTTTCCCCATCTATTTCCCATGAAGTGATAGGACCAGATGTCCTGATCTTCGTTTCCTGAATGTTGAGCTTTAAGCCAACTTTTTCACTCTCCTCTTTCACTTTCATCAAGAGGCTTTTTAGTTCCTCTTCACTTTCTGCCATAAAGGTGGTGTCATCTGCATATCTGAGGTTATTGATATTTCTCCTAGCAATCTTGATTCCAGCTTGTGCTTCTTCCAGCCCAGCGTTTCTCATGATGTACTCTGCATATAAGTTAAATAAACAGTATACAGCCTTGACGTACTCCTTTTCCCTTTTCCTATTGACATATTGATCCTTAAAACATTAAAATGTGGGGGAAATGTATCTTAAAATTGAAAAATCACATTAAAATCTCATATTATCTCAAGAATCAGATTACAAAAGTTGGCTCAGTTGAAGTCCAGTTGTATGTAAAAACAGAAGTGACTCAACCTTTTGCAATCCTTTAACATCTTGTGGTTGTTCTATTGCAATTTGAGTGCAAATAACTAAAACCCTGAATGTATTACAAGGCTAGAGCTAATATTCTGATTTAGCATTCTGTACGGAGTAAATACCACTACAAAGATAAAGAACATTAAAGATTTAAACTTCCAGGGGGGGAAAAGTAACCTAATTACTATATTAAAATTTCCCTCTGTCTCAATGAGGAAAATCAACAAGTAAAATTCCTAAACTGATGATCAATTCTATTTCCTTGTAATTATATAAAAATCCCAATGCCTTCCCCTTTGTGGATCACAGCCTTGTCATGGCAAAGGGGCTTGCATAACTCAGTGAAGCTATGAGCCATGCCATGGAGGGCCACCTAAGATGGATGGGTCCTAGCGGAGAGTTCTGACAAACTGTGGTCCCCTGGAGGGAGGAATGGCAAACCACTCCAGTATTCTTGCTATGAGAACCCCATGAACATGAAGAATATGAAAAAGCAAAGAGATAAAACACAAGAAGATGAGCTCCCCAGGTCAGAAGGTGTCCAGTATGCTACTGGGGAAGAACAGAGGGCAATTACTAATAGCTCCAGATAGAATGAAGTGGCTGGGCTGAAGCAGAAATGATGCTCAGTTGTGGATGTGTCTGGTGGTGAAAGTAAAGCCTGATGCTGTAAAGCACCATATTGCATAGAAAACTGGAATGTTAGATCCATGAATCAAGGTAAATTGGAGGTGGTCAAGCAGGAGACAGCAAGAGTGAACGTCAACATTTTTGGAGTCAGTGAACTAAAATGGGTGAGAATGGTCAAATTTATTTCTGATGACCATTATATCTACTACTGTGGGCAAGAATACCTTAGAAGAAATGGAGTAGCCTTTATAGTCAACCAAAGAATTCAAAATGCAGTACTTGGATGCAATCTCAAAAATGACAGAATGATCTCTATTGTTTCCAAGGAAATCATTTAACATCACAGTAATCCAAGTCTGTGCCCCAGCCACAGATGCTGAAGAAGCTAAAGTTGACTGGTTCTGTGAAGACCTACAAGATCTTCTAGAACTAACACCAAAAAAGATATGCTTTTCATCATAGGGGATTGGAATGCAAAATTAGGAAGTCAAGAAACACCTGGAATAACAGGCAAGTTTGGCCTTTGAAGGGCTTCCCTTGTAGCTCAGCTGGTAAAGAATTCACCTGCAATGTGGGAGACTGGGTTCAATCCCTGGGTTGGGAAGATCCCTTGGAGAAGGGAATGGCTACCCATTCCAGTATTCTGGCCTAGAGAATTCCATGGACTAAATAGTCTGTGGGGTTGCAAAGAATTGGACACAACTGAGCAACTCTCACTTTGGCCTTTGAATGAAAATGAAGTGGGGCAAAGGCTAACAGAGTTTTGTCAAGAGAATGCACTGGTCATGGCAAACATCCTTTTCCAACAATACAAGAGATGACTCTATACATGAATATCACCTGATGGTCAATACTGAAATCAGATTGATTATATTCTTTGCAGTCGAAGATGGAGAGACTCTACACAGTCAGCAAAAATAAGACCTGGAGCTGACTGTGCCTCAGATCATGAACTCCTTATTGCAAAATTCAGATTTAAATTGAAGAAAGTAGGGAAAACTACTAGGCCATTCAGGTGTGACCTAAATCAAACCCCTTATGATTATACAGTGGAAGTGACAAGTAGATTCAAGTGATTAGATCTGGTAGACAGATCTAATCTGGCAGACAGACTGCCTGAAAAACTATGGGAAAAAGTTTCATAACGTTGTACAGGAGGCAGTGACCAAAACCATCCCAAAGGAAAAAAAATGCAAGAAGGCAAAGTGGTTGTCTGAGAAGGCTTTCAGACAAATAGCTGAGGAAAGAAGAGAAGGAAAAAGCAATGATGATACCGCTCTAATGCAGAAAGTGAAGAGGAATCAAAGAGCTTCTTGATAAGGGTGAAAGAGAAGAGTGAAAAAGCTGGCTTAAAATTGAGCATTCAAAAAACTAAGATCATGGCATCCTCTTTATGGCGAATAGATGGGGGAAAAAATGGAAACAGTGACAGGTTTTATTTTCTTGGGCTCCAAAATCACTGTGGATGGTGACTGAAGTCATGCTCAAAGACTGCTCCTTGGAAGGAAAGCTATGACAGACCTAGACAGTGTATTAAAAAGCAGAGACATTCGTTTGCCAACAAAGGTCCATATAGTCAAAGCTATGGTTTTTCCAGTCGTCATGCATAGATGTGAGAGTTGGACCATAAAGAAGGCTGAAAAACTGATGCTTTTGAACTGTGGTGCTGGAGAAGACTCTTGAGAGTCCCTTGGACTGCAAGGAGATCAAACTAGTCAATCTTAAAGGAAATCAACCTTGAATATTCATTGGAAGGACTGATGCTAAAGCTGAAGCTCCAGTACTTTGGCCACCTGATGTGAAGAGCCAACTCTTCACATTAGGGAAAGATCTAATGCATTAGGGAAAAGACCCTAATGCTCAGAAAGACTGAAGGCAAAAGGAGAAGAGTATGGCCAAGGATGAGATGGTTAGATAGCATCACCAACACAGTGGACATGAGCAAACTCTGGAAGATAGTGAAGGACAGGGAAGCCTGGCATGCTGCAGTCCATGGGGTCACAAACAGTCAGACGCGACATAGTGACTGAACACAACACACAACACACACATCCCAGTGTCATTAAATGACATTTCCTCATTCTGGCATAGCATTCCTTCTTGTTGAGGTTTGAGTGCAAACAAAGGATACCCTTGTTCCCTGCCTGAGTTCCAACCAACTAAGAAGAGAAGTGAGAATTCAGATGGAGACTGAATATTACCTCTGTTATAGCAATGATATATTGAAAAGAGTGGCCTGAAATTCAGGCCGGGTGAATTCTCTGACTCCCTGCAGACAGTCTAAACCTTGGAACTGTCCATCTAAAGGCAAGTTTGGGTCTGCAGAGTGGACTCACTTAACCATGATTTCTGCCATGAACTAGTTCAAATAGAAGAGAACATTCCTACTTGTAAACCTAAATATATTAATTCTATCCAGTAAAGAAATATGGGTCATTAGTTGTCACCCATCATTGTACCCCATTTCTAGCTAAGGCAAGTACTAAAAGTTGGGATAAGAAGCCAGGAGTATTTAAGGAGAACTCTCCTCGTGATAAACAGGGCACAGACGTTTCCTAAAGGACATCTCTATTCATTCCTTTGATGTGACAACCTGCCTCCAAAGATGGTCTCCAATGATCCCCCACCTCCCCATAGTCGTACCCAGATGTAGTCAATGGCTATATCGTACTAGAGTTGGCCTGTATGACCAGTAACATGTGGCAGAAGTGAGGATGTATTACTTCTAAGATTAGAAGGCTTTCTCTTGCTTTCTCTGGGGGAAACTAGTTGCCATGTGGGCAGTACTAAGGAGAGCACTATGCAGAAAGTAACTGGAGCCCCCAGTCAATAGCCAGTGAGAAACTGAAACACAATAACAAGCATATGAGTGAGCCTGGGAGTGGATCCCGCAGTTCCAGTCAAGGCCCACAAAGATGGAAACCCTGATAACAGGTTGACTACAACTTCATGAGACCTTGAGCTAGGACCACCCAGCTAAGCCGATCTCAGATTCCTGATCCTCAGAACTTATATAAGATAATACATGTTTTTAACCTCCCAAGTCTTGGGGTGATTTGTTAAGCAGAAAAAGATGACTATTAATAGAATATTTAACTAACATTTATTTCATAATGTTATGAGTTCACATGTATTTATCAGTTTTTATAATATGCCAAGCACTATGGAAGTCCCTATCCCCAGCATCTGCCATTTAGATGGGGGAATTGTGATGTGGACAGCTCTTTGTGAACTTTCTTACAACTGAGCGAAGCTGATGACCAGATTCTGATTTTACAGGTGAGGGAACTATGACTCAGACAGATTAAACACCATGGTTCGTCAGTTGTTGTTGTTCAGTCACTAAGTCATGTCTGACTATTTGAGACCCTATGGATTGCAGCATGCCATGCTTCCCTGTCCTTCACTGTCTCCTAGAGTTTGTTCAAACTCATGTCCACTGAGTCAGTGATGCCATCCAACCATCTCATCCTCTGTTGCCCCCTTCTCCTCCTGCCCTCAATCTTTCCCCTCATCAGGGTCTTTTCCAATGATGGCTCTTTGCATCAGGTGGCCAAAGTATTGGGGCATCAGCTTTAGCATCAGTCCTTCCAATGAATATTCAAGGTTGATTTCCTTTAAGATTGAGTGATTTGACCTCCTTGCTGTTCAAGGGACTCTCAAGAGTCTTTTCCAGCACCACAATTCGAAAACATCAGTTCTTTGACACTCAGCCTTCTTTATGATCCAACTCTCACATCCATACATGGCTACTGCAAAAACCATAGCTTTGAGTATATGGACCTTTGCTGGCAAAGTGATGTCTCTGCTTTTTAACATGCTGTCTAGGAGATCAAATTGCCAACATCTGCTGGATCATGGAAAAAGCAAGAGAGTTCCAGAAAAACAATCTACTTCTGCTTTATTGACTATGCCAAAGCCTTTGACTGTGTGGATCACAATAAACTGTGGAAAATTCTTCACGAGATGGGTTTACCAGACCACCTGACCTGCCTCTTGAGAAATCTGTATGCAGGTCAGGAGGCAACAGTTAGAAGTGGACATGGAACAACAGACTGGTTCCAAATAGGAAAAGGAGTGCATCAAGGCTATATATTGTCAAGCTGGAATCAAGATTGCTGGGAGAAATATCAATAACCTCAGATATGCAGATGACACCAGCCTTATGGCAGAAAGTGAAGAGGAACTGAAAAGCCTCTTGATGAAAGTAAAAGAGGAGAGTGAAGACGTTGGCTTAAAGCTCAACATTCAGAAAATGAAGATCATGGCATCTGGTCTCATTACTTCATGGGAAATAGATGGGGAAACAGTGGAAATAGTGTCAGACTTTATTTTGGGGGGCTCCAAAATCACTGCAGATGGTGAGTGCAGCCATGAAATTAAAAGATGCTTACTCCTTGGAAGGAAAGTTATGACCAACCTAGATAGCATATTCAAAAGCAGAGACATTACTTTGCCAACAAAGATCTGTCTAGTCAAGGCTATGGTTTTTCCTGTGGTCGTGTATGGATGTGAGAGTTGGACTGTGAAGAAGGCTGAGTGCCGAAGAATTGATACTTTTGAACTGTGGTGTTGGAGAAGACTCTTGAGAGTCCCTTGGACTGCAAGGAGAGCCAACCAGTCCATTCTGAAGGAGATCAGCCTGGAGACTGCTTTAGAAGGAATGATGCTAAATCTGAAACTCCAGTACTTTGGCCACCTCATGAGAAGAGCTGACTCATTGGAAAAGACTCTGATGCTGGGAGGGATTGGGGGCAGGAGGAGAAGGGGACGACAGAGGATGAGATGGCTGGATGTCATCACTGACTCCATGGACGTGAGTCTGAGTGAACTCCGGGAGTTGGTGATGGACAGGGAGGCCTGGCGTGCTGCGATTCATGAGGTCGCAAAGAGTCAGACACGACTGAGTGACTGAACTGAACTGAGCTAGGTTTGTCATAGCTTTTCTTCTAAGAAGCAAGTGTCTTTTAATTTCGTGGCTGCAGTCGCAGTCCATCGTGATTTTGGAATCCAAGAAAATAAAATCTGTCACTGTTTCCACTTTTTCCTCATCTATTTGCAGTGTAGTGATGGGACTGACTGCCATGATCTTAGGCTTCTGAATGCTGAATTTTAAGCCAGCTTTTTCACTCTCCTCTTACACCCTCATCAAGAGGCTCTTTAGTTTCTCTTTGCTTTCTGCCATTAGAGTGGTATCATCTGTATATCGGAGGTTATTGATATTTCTCCTGGCAAATCTTGATTCCAGCTTGTGCTTCATCCAGCCTGGCATTTCGCATGATGTACTCTACATGTAAGTGAAATAAGTAGGGTGACAATATACAGCCCTGACATGCTCCTTTCCCAATTTTGAACCAACGATACTGAAATAACTAAGAAAAGTTAAGTTTGGTTGCCTGTATTGTGTCTTGAGTTTCTTTAATTTCTAGATATGAAAGAGAGAAAACAAGGCTTATACTGATATTCCATTGGGAATGCAGATGTAGTAAAGTTTCATTGCTACGGGCTCCAGAGTGACAAGCTGGCATGTGGGCCTTGCCAGTAGCAGGGAACTGAGCCTCTCTCTGCATCTTGGGATGCCCTCTGGAGAACAGTTGTCTTATCCTTGCCTTCATGGGTCATGGGTCTTCTGAAAAGCCTAGGGTGGTATGAAATGTTGGCGGGGAAGTGGGCACCTACTCATGATTCAGAAATCCATTTTAAAGCTGCTTCCATTTAAAGATAGCCTTGGCACCTGGCAGGGGTTGAACTGCCAGATGTCTCGAGGAGATTGGCAAACAGAGTGAATAACTATGATTCAGCATCATTTAGCCTTGATCACACCATTTTATAATGGTCATCACTTGGATGTTGAAGTTGCATTACTTGTTCTTGGTTTTTAGTGAGTAGCAGTATAGAAATTTTAATATATGCAAAATTTCATTTAAAATTAAAAAAATTTTTTGGCAATGCTAGGTCTTTATTGCAGTGCTCAGGCTTTCTCTAGTT
The DNA here is from genome assembly GCA_006410615.1 of Neotragus moschatus. Taxonomy (NCBI): domain Eukaryota; kingdom Metazoa; phylum Chordata; class Mammalia; order Artiodactyla; family Bovidae; genus Neotragus; species Neotragus moschatus. Next base: position 10,858,649 of record SJYA01002795.1, on the reverse strand, counting down.
GTGGTGTGTGGGCTTCTTATGTTGTGAAGCATGGGCTCTAAAGTCCATGGGCTCCTTAGTTGTGGCATGTGGGCTTAGTTGCTCTGTGGCATGTGAGATCTTTGTTCCCCAACTAGGGATCAAACTCAAGTCCCTTGCATTGGAAGGCAGATTCTCAAACACTGGACCAGCAGGGAGGTCCCCTGTATACAAAGTTTTAAATACCATCAAATGTATAGAGCTTTGTGGGGATGTTATAGTAACCACCAGATAAATGTATTAGCACAATAACTGAATGGTATTATGTATCCTTAATTAATTTTGACCCAATTGTATAGCATGAAAACACACTAATCCATCCCCATATTACCAAATTAAGAATTTTTACCTTCACCAAAATGCAGAAGATACTGTAAGTTAAAAAAGATTCTTTCCAGCCACTGATTACTAATTGCATTTAAGAATTTTCTAAGGTTGGAGGAATTTACATGTTTAGACAGATGGTTATATCAGGTTTGATTATTCATATTTTTGCTATGAATATATTTATTTATGAATAAATAGGTTGTATCAATTAACAGTATAACAGCTGGAACAATAACAGTGAAAATGAATGTCTTTGCATATGATTTTTTGTCTCAGTTGGAATTTTTGTTTCTGGGGGGTTTTAGATTTCAAATTGGACTGTTTTGGTTATCGTGGAGGGTGAAAATGCAGCTAGTAGACAGCTCTCTAAAGGAGGGGGAAAGTAAGGACAATAACCAGTATTAGTAAAGATGGATGCTACTGACTAAATTAAATTTAGGTCAACTCTTAGTACAGATCAGTCATCATGTATATAAAAAGTACCATATCTCCTCCCACTTCCCCAATTCTATCCCATCCCTCAGCAGCAGTTTTTCCTTCATTTTGCTCTGCTCCATGAGACCTGACCTGCTGTCTTTGTTTTTCTAAGCAAGTCAGAAATGGGTAAGTCTGTGCTACTCAGAATTTTGTTAGAAAGATGCAAGCCTATGAAGACAATGCTTCTTCACTTTAACTGCCTTAGGTTTTTCTACAGAAATATTTCAGAATATATGATTTGTGAGAAAATTTAAGACTGAACTTTTTGGAAAATTAGTGTCAGATTGTGGTGCATGCTAAGTTGCTTGTCATGTCCAACTCTTTGCAACCCTATAGACTCTAACCTGCCAGGCTCCTCTGTCTGTGGGCTTCTCCAGGCAAGAACACTGCAGTGGGTTGCCATGCTCTCCTCCAGGGGATCCTCCAAACTCAGGGACCAAACCCATGTCTCTTACATTTCCTGCATTGGCAGGTGGATTTTACCACTAACACCACCTGGGAAGTCCCTAGTATTAGATTGTGTGTGAAGTCACTTTAGTCATGTCTGAATCTTTGCAACCCGATGGACAGAGGAGCCTGGCGGGCTACTGTATTGGATACTGGAGTGGGTTGCCATGCCCTCCTCCAGGGGATTTTCCTGACTTAGGGATCGAACCCTTGTTTATGTTTCCTGCATTGGTAGGTGGGTTCTTTACCACTAGCACCACCTGAGAAGCCCCAGTTGGGAAGTATCAGATTAAGGTTATCCCAGTCTTTTCTAAATTCAAGTCTTATGAAGTATTCTGGCTAAAACCTCCTACCCTAATGAAATCTTCTTCGTCCATTCTAACACTGTAAACTCTGAACCATAACAATAATGGTTTATTTGTTCATTCATTGAAGAAACACTTGTTGAATACCTGTTATAGGCTAGAGTCTATAAGGCTAGAAAAATATGTTCTGTGGTTTCTATTGGTACTGATCTAGCAAACAAATGATTTATAGTACAATGAGGATAAGCATTGTAATGTTTTTGTGAACAGACTGAGAGCATGTACCCAGACTGGAAAGCTGGTGCCTAAGCTGAGAGAAGAGATTACATACAAAAACAGGGAGATGTGAGAATGTTATGGCAGATAGAGAGGTGAGCAGGGGCCAGGTCTTTGAGTATCAAGCTAATGAGCTTCCATGTGATTGTGAAAGCAGTAGGAAGGCATATGGATGTTTAAGGAGTAAAGTGAAATGATCTCGTTGGTGTTTCAGAAACATCAATCTAGAGGATATCTACAATTAGCAGCGCAATGGATGAGAGACCCTGGCTAACCTTCCTACTGAAAACAACTAGAAATGCTAGATGAAAACAATTTTTTTCTTTGTAATTTGTTTTTTTTTTTAATTGAAGGATAATTGCTTTACAGAATTTTGTTGTTTTCTGTCAAACCTCAATATGAATCAGCCATAGGTATACATATATCCCCTCCCTTTTGAACCTCACTCCTGTCTCCCGCCCCATACCACCCCTCTAGATTGATACAGAGCCCCTGTTTGAGTTTCCTGAGCCATACAGAAAATTCCCATTGGCTATCTATTTTATGTATGGTAATGTAAGTTTCCATGTTATTCTTTCCATATATCTCACCCTCAGCTCCCCTCTCCCCATGTCCATAAGTCTATTCTCTATGTCTGTTTCTCCACTGCTGCCCTGTAAATAAATTCTTCAATACCATTTTTCTAGATTCTATATATATGCATTAGAATATGATATTTATGTTTCTCTTTCTGACTCAACTTCACTCTGTATAATAAGTTCTAGGTTCATTCACCTCATCAGAACTGACTCAAATGTGTTCCTTTTTATGGCTGAATAATATTCCATAGTGTATATGTACCACAACTTCTTTATCCATTCATCTGTTGATGGACATCTAGGGTGCTTCCATGTTCTAGCTATTGTAAATAGTGCTGCAATGAACAATGGCATACATGTGTCTTTTTCAATTTTGGCTTCCTCAGGGTATATGCCGGAGAAGGCAATGGCACCCCACTCCAGTACTCTTGCCTGGAAAATCACATGGGCGAAGGAGCCTGGTAGGCTGCAGTCCATGGGGTCGCTAAGAGTCGCATATGACTGAGCAACTTGACTTTCACTTTTCACTTTCATGCACTGGAGAAGGAAATGGCAACCCACTCCAGTGTTCTTGCCTGGAGAATCCCAAGGACAGGGGAGCCTGGTGGGCTGCAGTCGATGGGCTCGCAGAGAGTTGGACACGACTAAAGAGACTTAGCAGCAGCAGCAGCAGGGTATATGCCTAGGAGTGGTGGTTTTATTCCTAGTTTTTTAAGGAATTTCCATAACATTTTCTATAGTGTCTGTACCAATTTACATTCCCACCAACAGTACAAGAGCATTCCCTTATCTCCACACCCTCTCTAGCACTTATTGTTTTTAGACTTTTTGATGATGGCCATTCTGACCAGTGTGAGGTGATATCTCCTTTTAGTTTTGATTTGCATTTCTCTAATAATGAGTGATATTGAGCATCTTTTCATGTGTTTGGTAGCCATCTGTATATCTTTGGAGAAATGTCTATTTAGGTCTTTTTCCCACTTTTTGATTGGGTTGTTTGTTTTTCTGGCATTGAGTTGTATGAGCTGCTTGTATATTTTGAAAAATAATCTTTTGTTTCATTTGCTATTATTTTTCCCATTCTGAGGGTTGTCTTTTCACCTTGTTTATAGTTTCCTATATCTCAAAAATGACAGAATGATCTCTGTTCATTTCCAAGGCAAACCATTCAATATCACGGTAATCCAAGTGTATGCCCCAACCAGTAATGCTGAAGAAGCTGAAGTTGAACAGTTCTTTGAAGACCTACAAGACCTTTTAGAAATAACACCCCAAAAAGATGTTCTTTTCATTATAGGGGACTGGAATGCAAAAGTAGGAAGTCGAGAAACACCTGGAGTAACAGGCAAATTTGGCCTTGGAATGCAGAATGAAGCAGGGCAAAGACTAATCAAGTTTTGCCAAGAAAATGCAATGGTCATAGCAAACACCCTCTTCCAATAACACAAGAGAAGACTCTACACATGGAAATCAGCAGATGGTCAACATCGAATTCAGATTGATTATATTCTTTGCAGCCAAAAATGGAGAAGCTCTATACAGTCAACAAAAACAAGACCAGGAGCTGATTGTGGCTCAGATCATGAACTCCTTATTACCAAATTCAGACTCAAATTGAAGAAAGTAGGGAAAACTGCTAGACAATTCAGGTATGACCTAAATGAAATCCCTTATGATTATACAGTGGAAGTGAGAAATAGATTTAAGGGCCTAGATCTGATAGATAGAGTGCCTGATGAACTATGGAATGAGGTTCGTGACATTGGACAGGAGACAGGGATCAAGACCATCCCCATGNGACCCGCCCATCTTGGGTTGCCCCGCAGGCATGTCTTGGTTTCATTGAGTTAGACAAGGGTGTGGTCCTAGTGTGATTAGATTGACTAGTTTTCTGTGAGTATGGTTTCAGTGTGTCTGCCCTCTGATGCCCTCTTGCAACACCTACCATCTTACTTGGGTTTCTCCCACCCTAGGCGTGGGGTATCTCCTCACGGCTGCTCCAGCAAAGCACAGCCACTGCTCCTTACCTTGGACAAGGGGTATCTCCTTAAATTTATATTAAATGTATGTGTGTGCATGTGTGCTAAGTCGCTTCAGTCACGTCCAGTTCTTTGTGACCCTATGGCTACTCTGTCCCTAGGATTCTCCAGGCGAATACTGGAGTTGGTTGCCATTTACTCCTCCAGGTGGTCTTCCTGATCCAGCAATGGAACCCACATCTCTTACATCTCCTGCATTGGCAGGCAGGTTCTTTACCACTAGTGCTACCTGGGAAGCCCATTAATACCCACACACATAGTCAAAGTAAATAATGAGAGGGAAGAAAATTCTAGTGTTTGATAGAAATTGTAGTTGAATTGAAATTCTTGAAAGAGCCTACATATGGTTCATCCAGGACACAGACTTATTGTGGTCCCATGCCAAAGTGATGGGAGTCTCCCATCACTAGTTACTTCCATCGCTAGTCTCCCTACTTGGCAGGCCTGAACACCAATGCCTCTCATGCTCAAGGCTGACAAAATTGTAGCTTAATTCTTGGCTTCTCAGTTTTTCCATCTCAGAACAGGCAAATGCCTCTTGGAGAAAGTGGCCCCAAATGTATGCTCTACTCACAGAGTCTCCCTTTTTACCCAGATCCTAATTCTTCCCTTATCCTGGTAATTCTTTACTATCATGGTAGAGCTCTTTAGTGTGTTCAAGCAGGTTTATTTTCATTTTCCAGATTTTCTAATTAACTTCTGTGGGTTAGTAGGACTTAGCCCACCATTACCTGAAGCGGGATTGCTCTGCTTAGTTTTTTCCCTTGAAAACTGTCTTGTCTTTAAAAAAATAAAAGTCAACCTTTGCTTCACTTCATATGCAATAATATACTCAACATGAATTAAAGGCCAAAATAAAAGTAAAACCTTAAGAATTTTAGTAGAAAATAGAGGATCCTATCTTGATATTCTTAAAGCAGAAGTATCCAGAAAACATCTTTTAAAAAACAGCTGACAAATTAGACCAAATAAAATGTAAAGTTCATAAGAACAAAAATCACCAAAACTAAGGTTAGAATGCAAGTCCATTTCAGAAATAATTTTTAAGCCTCCATAACTGACCAAAGATTTGTATCCAGAATAAATATATTTTAAAAAAAGAAAGAAAGAGACCCTATAGGGGAAAATGGCAAAAGATATAGACAATTCTCTGAAGAAGATGTAGTGACCAGTACATATGTGAAAGATGCCCAACTCTCCAGGAATCAGGGAACTCAAAGCAATGAAGTGTTTCATGCCCATCATATTATCAAAATGTAAAGAAAATCATATAATTCTTTAAAACATATTGGAGAGACAAGAAGTCACTCTGTGAGTCAGAGTACAAATGAGAGCAGCTAATTATAATAGGTGATATCTATTGAAAGTCCAATACATGTACTGTTTTTGAGCCAACCATCCCCAATCTAGTTATAAACTCTTGGGGTATTGAATGTGTGCACAGGGAGACATATCAGGGTCTGTTCTGCAGCACTATTATGGTGATTAAAAAGGAAAGCAAACTATGTGTCCCTCAATAGGAAAATGAGATTAAAACTGAGGTGTTTTGTATAATAGCTTAGTACAAAGCAGTTGATATTATTCACCAGATCTATGTGCATCAACATGGATAAATCTTGAGAATATCTTTGATGAAAGGAAGACCATGTTGAAAGGTGATGTACAGTATGACATAATGCAAAATGTGAAAGTAAGAGAAACAGGGCTTTCCTAGGGGCTCAGTGGTAAAGAATCCGCCTGCCAAGGCAGGGGACACGGGTTTGATTCCTGGTCTGGGAAGATCCCACATGCCTTGGAGCAACTAATCTTGCACCACAATTACTGAGCCTGTGCTCTAGAGCCCAGGAGCCGCAACTACTGAGCCGATGAGCCATAACTACTGAAGTCAGTGCACCCTAGAGCCATGCTCTGCAGAAAGAGAAGCCACCGCAATGAGAAGCCCACGCATCACAACTACAGAGTAGTTTCTCTAGCCCACAACTAGAGAAAAACCCACTCAGCAACAAGACCCAGCACAGCCAAAATAAATTACATAAGAAGAATCTTTTGCTAAATACATAAGGGAAATAATGGTATAAGCTCTTTAAAATAGGTATATGTGCACAGAAGTTGTAAAGATGCAGCGACATGAACAGGAAGGATGCACACCAACTTCCAGTCACCAAGAAGTGGAGGTTGGGATGGAGGAATAGAACAGGGACTTCATCTCTAGTAGTAATGTTTTATTTCTTACACAACAAAAAACAAAAGAAAAAACTTGAAGCAAATAATATGGCATCATGTTAAATTTTTTTCATTAAAAACTAATTAAATAAGAGCTCTAACAGTTCCCAGCACATAAAAAGTCACTGAAGTAAAAAAGGGAAGGAGGATTGAGGCAGGCGGGAGGGAAGGAATCAGACTCGGGATGTCCCTGGGTATCATAAGCAGCTGCAGGGCTCAAGGTGGTGACACTGGCAACGTTTCATGTGGAGAAGGTTTTTAAAAGATTCATCCCAATGAGAGTGGGGACTGATGTCTTGGCATGTAGAAAGCTGGCTAAAAGACACATGAGGATAGAGATGAGCCACCAGGAGCCTTACTGGTGTCAGTTACCTTAAAAAAAATATATCCATAATCTGGAGATCACAGAGCACAGGGACCTCTGGGTTTGGAAGGAAGCCCTTCCCAGGTGTGAGATTTGAGGTTGGTGTCACTGAGATGTGGAGTAGACCAAGAAGGGGTAGGTAAGATGGGGTCATGTGAACTCTCCTAGGTGGGCACTCAGTGATGCTGACATGAAGAATGGTGCAGGCCTAGCTGTCATCGGGTGGTCCATCAAGAACCACTGAGAGCCCCAGCTGAGCTGTGACTTACCTTGGGCAGGTATTCAGGAAGGAGAGAGGGCTTCCCAGGTGACACTAGTGATAAAGAACCTGCCTGCCAGTGCAGGAGATATAAGAGACACAGGTTTGATCCCTGGGTTGGGAAGATCCCCTGGAGGAGGAAATGGCAAGTTCACTCCAGTATTCTTGCTTGGAAAATCCCATGGACAGAGGACTCTGGCAGGCTATAGTCCATAGGGTTGCACAGAGTTGGACACGACTGAAGTGACTTAGCCACACACATGCATACTCACAGGAAGGAGAGTAAATATGGCAGGTCCAGAAGAGGCAAGGCAAGGTGCGGAGAGCATCTGATCAGTCTTCCTAATGTTGAATTAATGTTCTTATTCCCTGAACCCTAGAAGGTAGAATACTTAAGACAGAGAAACCTAAAATAAAGTAAAAGAAACTCTAATTTGTACAGATCTTTCTAGCTTCTGTTCCCTAAGCTGGTGGTGCCCAATGAAAGGTAAAAATAGATAAAAGATTTTGTCTAAATTGAGAATTTTGGATCCAGCCTTGACCTATGAACTTGTTTGGACAAGCCATTGTAGATAAAACCAAGTGTGACTAAGGACCTCAGTTGAGCGTTCTGTGGTGTTAAGACTGACTTTGATCGGTCCTTTCCTTTCAGGTAGGGCACATAGCATGGTTGCATCTGTGATACTGTTTTCCATCTGTGCAGCCAACTGCCCAAAGATATGCAAAAAATCCCATTTTCCCAAAGTATCAAAAACCTAATGCCAAGCAATATATAGTTATATTCCCCCAAACTCAGCTTATATGTAAATTAAGCAGCATATCACTAATTGGTGTTGAGATGACTAAAGAATCCTTGTTTGAATATCTATTTTTAATTTCTAATTTGCGTGGGAAATACCTTACCTTTCAACCTGTTAAAGAGCTTTCTGATTTATAAGGATATCATCTTAATTGAATAATGATATGCTGCTTAGCATGTTGTTAAAAATGTTTTCTCCCTCTAGTTACATTTTTTAAAGTAAATAAGTGCCATTTAAAGTAAATAAGTGTCAATAGTACGGTCACTTTTCTCCTAAATCTCTCTTATAGTGAGTGAGCTTGTAATTTGAGAGTTGGAAGGAATTCTTTATGTGTTTTGGAGGGTCTACTAAAATTAACTGGAGCTTTCCCAGTGGCTCAGCAGTAAAGAATCTCCCTGCAATGCAGGAGAACGCAGGAGAAGTGGGTTTCATCCCTGGGTCAGGATAATCCCCTGGAGGAGGAAATGGCAACCCACTAACAGTATTCTTCTCAGGAAAAACTCATGGACAGAGAAGCCTTGGGGGCTACAGTCCATGGGATCACAAAGAGTTAGACATGACTGAGCACTCACTCATTTACTCCTTCACTCACTAAAATTGATTAGGATTTCAATGTGGGACTTCTGAAAGTAGTGAAAATATGATAAGTCTTTCTTTTGATCAGATACTGGTTGTGTTCAAAATGAACTGATAAATTTTAGTATTTCTGTTTACTATTCTTCTAAAAGTCAGTGGTAAGTTACAGATTGTTTATCTTGACTCTGGCTAAATGAAGATAATTAGTGATTAATAAATATTCATTGCTTAAATTTTCTTGATTCTGTATAGATCTAAAGAATAAGTAAGTTGGTAGTCAGTGAAATACAGATTTATTTAGCAAACACAGATGGGCTGGCATCAAAAGGCGAAATAACCCTCCCTACTCCTGTCCCCACTTCTCTTCTCTTAAGTCTTGACTCATTGGAAGCAAAAGGGTTCATGGGATCTTTGCATCTTAGAGATGGTAACAGCAGACAAAAAAAACCAAAACTTTAGCTTGTAACAAAGAAGTACATGTGTCACCCTGCTGGTGCAGTGGTTAAACTCCATGCTCCCCGTGCAGAGGGCCTGGGTTCAACCCCTGTTCAAGGAACTAGATCCCACATGCTGCCACTAAAGAACCCACATATCACAATGAAGACGGAAGATCATGCTGCCTCTAAGACCCAACAAAGCCTAATGAATGAATTAATTTTTTAAAAAAAGCACATGAAAATCTCAACTGAATATTCCCCAAATCTCAGAAGGGAGGGCTTTCTAAGCTAAGAAGTATTAGAAGTTATTTGTTAGATTTGGCTGCATACTTTTTTCCTTTACCCTGTTTCATCTCTTATCTTTCTGCCCCTCTTCATCTCTATCCCTGCTATTTACCGCAGGCCACTGCACCTTCCACAAAAACACAGCAGGGAACTAAAAACAACAACAATGTAGCAGACAAATACATCTAAGACTCCAACATATACAGATTTTACTCTGGGTGAAATGGGGTACTGCTGGAGAATTTTGATCAATGGAAGGATTATGGTCTGACTTATTTGATCACAGGTACAGTCAGGTAGGGCTTCCCCAGTGGCTCAGATGATAAAGAATCTGTCTGCAGTACAAGAAACCCAGGTTCAATCCCCGAGTTGGGAAGATCCTCTGGAGAAGGGAATGGCTACCCACTCCAGTGTTCTTCCTTGGAGAATTCCATGGACAGAGTAATGTCCATAATTGCCAGTCAGGCTATGCTGAGAATAACCATAATGAGTGTAGGTGGAAGCAGGAGTCTGAGTGGGGGCATTGTAGTAGTCCCCAGAGATAAGGTGGGTACCTGCACCAGTGTGGCTGTGGTAAAAGTAGAGAGAGAAATGTTGGATTCTAGATATATTTGGGAAGCAGAGCTTACACAATATATTCATGGACTGGGTGTGGAGTTTGAGATAAAAAAGAGTTGAGTAATTCCTTACCTGGGATGTTTTTCTGGAACTCTCTTGCTTTTTCCATGATCCAGTGGATGTTGGCAATTTGATCTATGGTTCCNGAGCTGCCCCAGGCCTGAGGCCAGGGGTGGTGGTTGAGCGGAGCTACCCTAGGCCTGAGGTAAGGAGCAGTGGCTGAGCTTTGCTGGAGCAGCTGTGAAGAGATACCCCACATCCAAGGTAAGAGAAACCCCAGTAAGATGGTAGGCACTGAGAGAGGGCATCAGAGGGTAGACAGCCTGAAACCACGATCACAGACAACAGGCCAATATGATCATACGGACCACAGCCTTGTCTAACTTAGTGAAACTAATCCATGCCGTGTGGGGCCACCCAAGACGGACAGGTCACAGTGGATAAGTGTGACAGAATGTGGTCCACTGGAGAAGGAGATTATTAGGGTTTTGCTATTGTGTTTATTTATTGGTTTTATCAACTCAGACACAGTTATCCTGTACAAGTAAAAGGAAAAGTTCTGGAATATGACTTATTTCACTGCATACTACCTCTATGTCTTTGGGAAAGTTACTCAACTGTTCAAAGCCTCGGTTCCTCCTCTGTAAAACAGGAATAGTGTTTATCTCATAGAGTTTGTTATAAGACACCCTAAAGCAGTTAGCACAGTGCTGGCACATTATGTGTACGTGTTAAGTCCCTTTAGTCATGCCAACTCTTTCCAGCTCTATAAGTCTGCCAGGCTCCTCAGTCCATGGGATTCTCCAGGCAAGAATACTGGACTGGGTTGCCACTCCCTTCTCCAGGGGATCTTTCTGACCCAGGGATCAAACTCACATCTCCCGACTCCTGCATTGTCAGGTGGGTTCTTTATCACTAGTGCCACCTGGGAAGCCTGGCACATTATGAGAACTCACTAATACCCAATACTTCATTATTGCCTGGATGGAGTATGGATATATGACCTTTTATATATAAGCAAATGGCTTAGAAGTTTCCATAGGGTATATGTGGCAGTTCTTGAAAAAGCAAATAATAATGTTAATAAAACATTACTTAGTGCATTTCCTTTCCAAGCATCTGTTTCACTCAAGAAAATGTAGGGACCTCACAGATGCCTGGAGAAAAATGAGGAGAGGGGAGAAGGAGGAAAAGCGGGCTTCTAGCAAAACACAGATGTTCAGCTTCCACGTCTTCATTACCTTTAGATACACAAATGTTTTTTCCTAGTTCACAGACAGGCTCATAGGCTGCATCTTCTTTAAAGGAAAAAACAAACCTCATATGCTAACAGCACTGCAATCAGTAATGGCAGCTTAGTTAATTTGGGCTAACATTCAGTATGGTGCTAGAGAAGACTTGAGAGTCCCTTGGACTGCACGGAGATCAAACCAGTCAATCCTAAAGGAAATCAACCCTGAATATTCACTGGAAGGACTGATGTCGAAGCTGAAGCTGAAGCTCCAATACATCGGCTACCTGATGCAAAGAGCCAATTCACTGGAAAAGGGAATTCACTGCTAGGGAAAGACTGAAGGCAAAGGAGAAGAGGGTGGTAGAGGATAAGATGGTTAGACAGCATCACGGACACGATGGACATGTATTTTAGCAAACTCCATGATACAGGGGACGACAGAGGAGCCCGGGGTGCTACAGTCTATAGGGTCGCAAAGAGTTAGACATGACTTAGCAACAACAACAACAATAATGTTCAATGGGCTGATGGTTTACTGAAGTGAGCCTCAGTAGCTACATGGATTTAATCAAAATTTGGTTCCATGATGGTGGAACCCCCAAAGAATATTATAGTCAGAAAACAAAATCCTTTTTGGCTACTAAAAAAAAAAAAAAAACTCAGAACCCTATTTTTTTTTCCCCCCAGTGGCAGTATTTTTAAAAGTGTTTAATGTTTCTGGATGACTATTTTCTAGTATGTGGCTAAAGCCATAAAAGTATGCTTTTTTTCTCCCCTGAACAATAATTTCATCTTAGAATCGGCCCCAAATAAATTAGAGTATAAAACTGTATGTACAAGAATAATCATAACAGCAAAACATTAAAAAGAACCCACATATTCAATAATAGATTAAATCCCAGTAGAGCTATACAACATAAAAACACACAGCCAATAAAAATGGCATAGGTCCACATTTCTTGATATGGAAAGATGATCATGATGTCTCTTCAAATGGATATCAAAGATTATAAATGAGAATCTATAAGATTCCAGTTTTTTTTAAAGAATATAGTGTGTATGTACATATATATCACATTATGCTATACCTATGCGTAAGTAGAGTTATCCAAGTATAGAAGGATCTATAACAAAACAGTAATACACATTATGTCTAGGTAAAGAATTGAGGGTAGTTTTAAATTTTCTTCTTCATATCTTTTCCCTGTCCTTCAATTTTTACAATAAGCATGTATTACTTTTACAATCACAGAATCTCAGTGTCTGACTTGCCCATGTCTTAAGCACTGATGATGATTGCCAGAACACCTTGAAATGAAAGGAGGGAAGAATCCTACTTCTTCTCGGGGTAAAGGAGGGCCTGTAATTCCCAAGTCAGACAGCCCAGGGAACTTTAAGGACATGATAACAGGCATAACTACTTAGCATAGCCCTGAGGTTCAGAAACTTATCAGTAGACAGAGGAGAAAATTTTTTCCCTCATAAAAGTTCTCCTTAATAGAAAGGAACAGCGTATGTGATATATAAACACACAAAGAGACACACACACACACACATATATACATCTCTGTGTGTGTGCACATGTGTATAAAATAGACATACTTAGAGGTAGGAATAAACTTACTGCAGTGGATAATCTGGATGCCAATGTCATTTCCAAGTTCCCTTTGAGACCAAGAAGTGCAGGAACTAAAATGAAAACTTCTGTTACTTTTTTGAACACCTCCCAGTGCTGTAAGGAAAAAAAAAAAGAATTTTCAACGCTCTTTAAAAACACTTTAGAATAAAGATTTCCAAAAATTTCAGCTTTTTTTTTTTTTTTCAATGTTGCATCTACGTTTTAAGAAACTACATAGATCATTTAATCACTGAACATTCAGCTTAACCCATTCCCACAGATGGGGGGAAAAGTGGAAACAGGGACAGATTTTGCTTTCTGGGGCTCCAAAATCACTACAAATGGTGACTGCAGCCATGAAATAAAAAGATGCTTGCTCCTTGGAAGAAAAGCTATGACAAACCTAGATGGCATATTAAAAAGCAGATATTACTTTGCTGACAAAGGTCTGTATAGTCAAAACTATTGTTTTTCCAGTAGTTATGTATGAATGTGAGAGTTGGATCATAAAGAAGGCTGAGTGCCAAAGAATTGATGCTTTCAAACTGTGGTACTAGAGAAGACTCTTAAGAGTCCCTTGGACAGCAAGGAGATCCAGCTAGTCAATCCTAAGGGAAGTCAATCCTGAATATTCACTGGAAGGACTGATGCTAACGCTGACGCTCCAATACGTTGGCCACCTGATGCGAAGAGCAGACTCATTGGAAAAGACATTGATGCTAGGAATGACTGATGGCAGCAGCAGAAGAGGGTGGTAGAGAATGAGATGGCTGGATGGCATCATCGATTCAGGACACGAGTTTGAGCAAACTCCAGGAGATAGGAAAGGACAGGGAAGCTTGGTGTGCTGCAGCCCAGGGGGTCGCAAACAGTTAGACATGACTTAGCAACTGAACAACAACAACTCTCCAGAGTTCTGAAGCCTTGAGTTACTTTAGAAGACTCAGTTAGAGTTGGGAGTAATAGCTGATAAAGTCATTATATCTCGTAGTATATCTAGCTTGCTACACAATCTTTTTTTTTTTGCTGCCCTGGGTCTTTGTTGTGGCACACAGACTTTCTCTAGCTGTGGTATGTGAGTTTAATTGCCTAGCATCATGTGGGATGTTAGTTCCTAGATCAGAGATCGAATTCCACATTCCTGTAAAGCAGAGTCTTAACCACTGGACCACCAAGTTCAGTCTGACTTTGTTACTCTTTAAGTCTGCTTTATCTCTTAATGATGCCAAGTCAGTGTAAATAGTGATTAGGAGCACAGATTCAAGAACTAGATAAACTATATTTGAATCTTGGTTCCAACACTGATTATAACCAACCTACAGAAAAATTCAGTTCAGTTCAGTTCAGTTGCTCAGTTGTGTCTGACTCTTTGCAACCCCGTGAATCGCAGCTCACCGAGCCTCCCTGTCCATCACCAACTCCCAGAGTTCACTCAAACTCAGGTCCATCGAGTCGGTGATGCCATCCAGCCATCTCATCCCCTGTCGTCCCCTTCTCCTCCTGCCCCCAACCCCTCCCAGCATCAGGGTCTTTCCCAATGAGTCAACTCTTCTCATGAGGTGGCCAAAGTACTAGAGTTTCAGCTTTAGCATCAGTCCTTCCAATGAACACCCAGGACTGATCTCCTTTAGAATGGACTGGTTGGATCTCCTTGCAGTCTAAGGGACTCTCAAGAGTCTTCTCCAACACCACGGTTCAAAAGCATCAATTCTTCAGCACTCAGCTTTCTTCACAGTCCAACTCTCATGTCCATCCATGACCACTGGAAACACCATAGCCTTGACTAGACAGACCTTTGTTGGCAAAGTAATGTCTCTGCTTTTGAACATGCTATCTAGGTTGGTCATAACTTTCCTTCCAAGGAGTAAGCGTCTTTTAATTTCATGGTGGCAGTCACCATCTGCAATGATTTTGGAGCCCAGAAAAATAAAGTCTGACACTGCTTCCACTGTTTCCCCATCTATTTCCCATGAAGTAATGGGACCAGATGCCATGAAAAATTACAGTAATATTATTAGCTAGTTTCACAAATGAAGAAATAGAGATTCAGATAAAATGATTTTCCCAAAACCAAAAGATGGGACCTAAAATTGACCCCAGAAGTTCTGAGTTGTCCCATATTCTGCTCCCCATTTTAGGATGTGAGGCAAGAGGCTGTAGAGCAGAGGATCATAAAGAGCAGGAAACTGGAAATCAGGAAATCTGTTATCAAGGCATGGATCTGTCACAAACTGGCTGTGTGGTCTTTGATGAGTTATGTACTTTCCTGATTTCAACTTCTTCAACCATGAAATGAAGATACTATCTGTCCTGTCGAGCCTATGGAGAAATACCGTAATAATGAAAACAACAGATATTAGGGCACTTTATAAACTGGAAATGCCATGCAAATGACTAACACAAAATGCTACTTCACAAGTGCTGTTAAGAGGTGATTATCCCAGTATGAGACTTTAGTAACTAAGCATCTTAATTTATGCCAAAAGATATCAAGAATACAGTCCTGTCACTAACACCAATACAGTTGAGAAAAGACTTAAATCTATCAGATAAGTGAAAGGAAATTTTAATTTGTCTCCAAAGTTTCCCTAGAGGCTGTTCCAAATAGATGTAAAACTAGGGACTAAAGAGAGTTCAGGAAATATTTGTCAGACCAGTCTCTGGTAAAAACCTGGTTCAAAGGATTCACAAGTGAATCCATTCAGGGATTAAATTAAGGATGGAGCTAAAAGACGTGCTGGGGGTCCAGAAACCTCTCAGATTCCTTAACCTATCAAAGAAACTACCAAACAATTTTGCCTGTGCTTTATGTTGGGTCAGAATTCTGCTGTCCTAGCGGGATATGCATCCTTCCGAGACGATGGTGATGACGATGATGAATAGCAACAGACAATAATAATAATAAATACTAACAGCAGTCAACAGTCACTGATTGCTTGTTATGTGCCAGTCACTGTTCTAGCCTTCATCATTTAATTTTCACAACAAACTTATGAGACAGCATTTTTATCAGATTAGACATAATTCAGGAATATGTTTTACCTAGGTCATAATTTTAAGACACCTACCTATACAATGATTTTAAATTTCTCTATCAGTCACATGTAATCCCACTGTAGATGTGTTGGGACGCAGTCCATTGGGTTACTAACATCCTTTCTGAGTTTAATTAAAATCAAACGTTCCTGTGAGAATTCCTATGAAAACACTCATAGCTTAGCCTTGATACAACAATAAGAACTTTCACATACTGCTTTCCTACCTTGTGCCCAACAGATTCTGTGTTCTTCTCTCTATAACCTGAACACATGTACTTATTGAAGTTCTCAAACTTTCTGAGCTCACAGCACTCATAGCATCTCAGAAATGTTTTCATGGCTTCCTTTGGTCACCTAACAGTCCTGCCAAGCAGCTAGGTCCAAACAATTTAACAGGTATTTATTCCCTAACAATTTCATAGCCTTCTAAAGAAATAACACAAACACTGGAAGGAAAATATTGTATTTTTATGTCCTCTATCAACATTAATTCCTAATGGGATGTGTGTATCTCTTGGGCACTGCATAACTTCTCAAACCTTGTAACTGGAAACCACTGCCTTCACTTCTTATTCCATATTGACTTTTGTGTGACACCTGCTTTTTTTCTCAGCACTGTTGAAAATCTTGTTTTGAAGAGCTATGTCATCAAGAGAAATGGAGTATGATCTAATGCTGAATGCTGAACCACCTCGAGCCAGTTGTCTGCAGAGATGTCCAAGAGATGTCACTGTGTTTCCCTCAAAAATTTAATATATACCACAGCGCCTCTGAGGTCCAGCCACACAGTTTGGGAAATACGAGAATAGTGAGAAACACTACGGTACAGTATCAAAGGGAGGGATTCTGGAATCAGATTATCTGGGTTGAAATTCTGATACGAATGAGAAGGTAACAGGCAAGAAGGCCAGGGGTCTCCTAACAGAGGAAACAGGCTGCAAGCGTCAGACACATTTTCTCTCTCTCTTTAGTGGCAGGAGGAAACAAACTACTAGTGTTATATTTTTTCCCCTTCTCTATAAAAATTTAAAAAGAGGTTTCTTTTAAAATTCTGTGTTGCCATGACAACACCTGGTTCCACCTGAACTCAGTTAATTATTTCAGTCACTCAGTCTGATTCTTTGCAACCCCATGGACTGTAGCATGCCAGGCCACCCTGTCCATCACCAACTCCCAGAGTTTACTCAAACTCATGTCCATTGAGTCAGTGATGCCATCCAACCATCTCATCCTCTGTCGTCCCCTTCTCCCACCTTCAATCTTTCCCAGCAT
The DNA here is from genome assembly GCA_006410615.1 of Neotragus moschatus. NCBI lineage: Eukaryota > Metazoa > Chordata > Mammalia > Artiodactyla > Bovidae > Neotragus > Neotragus moschatus. Next base: position 10,841,458 of record SJYA01002795.1, on the reverse strand, counting down.
CAGGGTCTCTTCCAATGAGTCAGTTCTTTGCATCAGGTGGCTAAAGCATTAGAGTTTCAGCTTCAGCATCAGTCCTTCCAATGAATACTCAGGACTGATTTCCTTTAGCATGGACTGGCTGGATTTCCTTGCAATCCAGGGGACTCTCAAGAGGCTTCTCCAACACCACAGTTCAAAAGCATCAATTCTTTGGTGCTCAGCTTTCTTTTTAGTCCAACTCTCACACCCATACATAACTACTGGAAAAACCATTGCTTTGACTAGATGGACCTTTGTTGGCAAAGTAATGTCTCTGCTTTTAAATAAGCTGTCTAGGTTGGTCATAACTTTTCTTCCGAGGAGTAAGCATCTTTTAATTTCATGGCTGGTCACCATCTGTAGTGATTTTGGAGCCCAAGAAAATAAAGTCTGTCACTGTTTCCCCATATATTTGCCATGAACTGATGGGACCAGATGCCATGAGTTTCATTTTTTGAATGTTGAGCTTGAAGCCAGCTTTTCCACTCTCTTTCACTTTCATCAAGAGGCTCTTTAGTTCTTCTTCATTTTNAACTTTTCTTCCGAGGAGTAAGCATCTTTTAATTTCATGGCTGGTCACCATCTGTAGTGATTTTGGAGCCCAAGAAAATAAAGTCTGTCACTGTTTCCCCATATATTTGCCATGAACTGATGGGACCAGATGCCATGAGTTTCATTTTTTGAATGTTGAGCTTGAAGCCAGCTTTTCCACTCTCTTTCACTTTCATCAAGAGGCTCTTTAGTTCTTCTTCATTTTCTGCCATAACGGTGGTGTCATCTGCATATNGTTGGTGATGGACAGGGAAGCCTGGCGTGCTGTGATTCTTGGGGTTGCAAAGAGTTGGACACGACTGAGCAACTGAACTGAACTGAACTTACCTAGGATGGGGAAAATTGTGGCTAGGGCAGATTAGGGGTAGAACTTCAGGAACTCGGCTTCAGACATGTTAAATTTGACTTGGCTATATAGACATGCAAGTTGTGATGAAGGCTAGGCATACAGTGTTTATATAACAGAAAGAAGGAATATGTGAAGAGTCAGAGAAGCTGTAAAGACACTGAGGGTTTAAAATGTTCACACAAAGCAAGATCCTGTTGACTTGAGTCCCACAATTATAGGATCGCGACCCCATGGACTGCAGCTTGCCAGGCTCCTCTGTCCATGGGATTTTCCAGGGAAGAATACTGGAGTGGGCTGCCCTTTCCTTCTCCAGGGGATCTTCCTCACCCAGGAATCAAACCCAGATCTCTTACATTGATATACATATATATTGAAAAATGATTACTCTAATAAGTTTAATTAGCATTAACAACTTCATAGTTATAATTTTTATGATGAGACTTTTTAAGATCTCCTCTCTCAAACTTTCAAACATATAATGCAATAGTTCTAACTATAGACACCAGGCTGTACATTACATCCCCAGAACCTACTTATCTTGTAACTAGAAATTTGTACCTTTTGACCACCTTCACCCAGTTCCTCTACCTCCACTTGCTGCCTCTGGCAACCACAAATATGTTCTCTGTTTCTATGGGTTTTATTTTTTTTTTTAATGTTCCGCATATAAGTAAGATCATAGAGTATCTGTCTGTATCTATCTGAGTTATTTTACTTAGCATAATGCCCTGAAGGCCCATCCATGTCTCATAAATGGCAGGATTTCCTTCCTTTTTTTGGTTGAATAATATTTTGTTATATATACCACATTTTCTTTATCTGTTCATTAATCAATGAACACTTAGGTTGTTTCTATGTCTTGGCTATTGTATTCATAAATAATGCTACAATGAACACTGGAGTGTAGCTATCTCTTTGAGGTAATAATTTCATTTCCTCTGGATATATACTCAGAAGTGAAAGCCGCTAGATCCTACCATAGCTCTACTTTTAATATTTTGAGGAACCTCCATAATGTTTTCCATACTGGTTTGCACCAATTTATATTTCCAACAACAGTAAAAATGGGTTCTCTTTTCTCCACATCCTTGCCAACACTTGTCGTCTTTTGTCTTTTTGTTAATAGTCATTCTGGCAGGTGTGAAACCATTCCCATTATGGTTCTGATTTGCATTTCCCTGGTGATTAGTGAGGTCGAGCACATTTTCATATACCCATTTGCCATCTATGTGCCTTCTTTGGAAAAATGCCTATTCAGATTCTCTGTTTGCTGTTGTTTAATTGCTAAGCTGTGTCCAACTCTTGCAACGCCAGGCTTCTCTGTCCATGGCATTTTCCAGGCAAGAATACTGGAGTGGGCTGCCCTTTCCTTCTCCAGGGGATCTTCCCAACTCTGGGATCAAACCCACATCTCTTGTGTCTCCCTCCCTGGCAGGCAGTTTCTTTACTGCTGAGCCACCAGGAAAGCCCTTCAGATTCTCTGCCCATCTTTAAATTGAATTATTGGTTTTATGCTATGGAGTTGAGTGAGTTCCTTATATATTTGGATATTAACTCTTTATCAGATATATACTTTGCAAATATTCCCCCCCATTCCATAGATTGCTCTTTCATTTTCTTGATTATTTCTTTAGCTGTGCAGGAACATTTTAGTTTGAAGTAGTCTCACTTACTTATTTTTTGCTTTCATTGCTTGTGCTTTCAGTTTCATAACCAAAAAATCATTGCCAAGACCAATACAAGAACTTTTCCCCTGTTCTTTCTTCTAGTTTTACAGTTTCAAGTCTTACATTTAAGCAGAATATATTTCAGCATAATTTTTGTGAATGGTGTAAGATAGGGGTCTGGTTTCATTCCTTTCCTTGTGAATATCTAGTTTTTCTAGCACCGTTTATTGAAGAGACTACCTTTTTCTTATTAAGTATTGGAATCCTTGTCCAGTATTAGTCGACCATACATGCATGGGTTTATTTCTGGGCTTTCAATTCTGTTTCATTGGTCTGTGGATCTGTTTTCATGTCAATATCATGCAGTTTGATTATTGTAGCTTTGTAGTCTAGTTTGAAATCACAAAATGTGATGCCTCTAGCATTATTCTTATTTCTTAACATTGTTTTGACTATTCAAGGTCTTTTGTGCTTTCAAAGAAATTTTAAAATTGTGTTTTCTATTTCTGTAAAAAGTGTCATTGGAATCTTTATAGGGTTGGCATTGTAGATGGCTTTGGTTTATATGGACATTTTAGCAATATTAATTCTCTTACTCCATGGACACAATATCTTTCAATTTATTCATGTATTCAATTTATTTCATCAATACGTTACAGTTTTTAGGGTAGAAATCTTTTACCTAATTAGTTAAATTTATCCATAAGTATTTTATTGTTTTTGATGCTACTGTAAGTGGGTTTGTTTTCCTTATTTCTTTTTCAGATAATTCATTATTAATGTATAGAAATGATGCTGAATATTGTATGTTGATTTTGTGTTCTGCAACTTTACTGAATTCACTGATGAGTTACAACACTTTTTAGTGGTGTTCAAGATTTTCTATATATAAAACTATAGAAACAATTTTACTTCTTCCTTTATGATTCAGATACTTTTCATTTCTTTCCCTTGACTGATTGCTCTGGCTAGGACTTCTAGTACTATGTTGAGTACGAGGGTGAGAGTGGGCATTCTTGGCTTGTTCCTGATTCTTAGAGGAAAAGCTGTCAACCTTTTACCATTGCATTTGATGTTAGCTCTGGACTTGTCATATATGACCTTTATTATGTTGGCATGTGTTCCTTCTGTACTCTGTTCAGAGTTTTTCTTTGAGAAGATTTTGTATTTTGTCAGATGCTTTTGCTGCATCAACTGAGATGATTGTATGATTTTTTATCTTTCATTCTATATTAATGTGGTATATCACTTTTACTGATTCATGTATGTTGAACCAGCCTTGCAGAGTGGAGATAAATCTCACTTGATCATGGTGTATGAGTCTTTTAATGTGGCGTTAAATTACAGTTTGCCAGTTATTTTGTTGAGATTTTTTGTATCTATATTCATCAGAGATATTGGCCTGTAGTTTTTATTTGTTGTACTGTCCTTGTATGGCTTTTTATCAGGTTAATTCTGGTCTCTTAAATACTCTGGGGAGTAATCTCTCTTCCTTGATTGTTTTTGAGGAAAAGTTTAAGAAAGATTGGTGTTAATTCTTCTTTGACTTTTGATGAAATTCACCTGTGTAACCATCTGGTCCTGGACTTTTCTTTGTTGGGAATTTTGATTATTGATTCAATCCTTGCTTGCTATTGATCTGTTCAGATTTTCTAGTCTTCATGATTTAATCTTGGCAGGTTGTATGTTTCTAGGAATTTATCCATTTCTTCTAGTTTGTCCAATTTGTTGGGGGTATAGTTCTTCATAGTAGTCTCATGATTCATTGTATTTCTGTGGTATCAGTTGTAATGTCTCCTTTTTCATTTATAATTGTGTTTATTTGGCTCTTCTCTCTTCTTTTCTTGATTAGTCTTGCTAAAAGTTTAATAATTTGGGTTATTTTTTCAAAAAAACAATTCTTTTTTTGCCTATCTTTTCTATTATTTTCCTGTCCTCTGTTTCTTTTATTTCTGCTCTAATTTTTATTGCTTCCTTCCTTCTGCTAATTTTGGGCTTCAGTCAGTGCAGCAGCAGCAGCAGCAGTTCAGTCACTCAGTCATGTCTAATTCTTTGTGATCCCATCCACTGCAGCACGCCAGGCTTCCTTGTCCATCACCAGCTCCCGGAGCTTGCTTAAACTCATGACCATCGAGTCAGCGATGCTATCCAGCCATCTCATCCTCTGTTGTTCCCTTCTCCTCCTGCCTTCAGTCTTTCCCAGTATCAGGGTCTCTCTCAATGAGTCAGTTATTTGCATCAGGTGGGCTTAGTTTGTTCTTTGTCTTCATCCTTGAGGGATAAATTTAGGTTGTTAAATTGATTTCCCCCTTTAATGTGTGCATTTATCATTGTAAACTTCCCTCTTAGAACTTCTTTTGCTATATCCTATAATTTTGTTACATGTGTTTCCATTTTCATTTGTCTCAGGATATTTTAAAATTTCTCTTTTGATTTCTTCTTTGATCTATTGGTTGTTCAGGACTCTGTAGTTTAATTTCCATGCATTTGTAAGTTTTCTGGCTTTTCTTCAGCTATTATTTCTAGTTTCATACTCTTGTGATTGGAAAAGACAGTTGGTATGATTTCAGTTTTCTTAAGTTTGCTAAGATTTTCTTTGTGACCTAACATACTCTAGACAATGTTCTGTGTGTACTTAAGAAAAATGGGTATTCTGCTGCTGTTGTTGGGAATGTTGTTGGGAATGTTGTCTGTTGGGTCTATGCTGTAGCTAAGTCGCTTCAGTCGTGTCCCACTCTGTGCAACCCCAGAGACGGCAGTCCACCAGGCTCCCCCGTCCCTGGGATTCTCCAGGCAAGAACACTGGAGTGGGTTGCCATTTCCTTCTCCAATGCATGAAAGTGAAAAGTGAAAGTGAAGTCACTCAGTCGTGTCCGACTCTTAGCGACCCCATGGACTGCAGCCTACCAGGCTCCTCCATCCATGAGATTTCCAGGCAAGAGTCCTGGAGTGAGTTTACATTGCCTTCTCCAATATAGTGCTGTTAAAATCCAGTTTTCTTATTGATTACCTATCTGGATGATTATTTATTGCTGAGAGTGAGGTATAAAAGTTTCTACCTAAAATTATGTTGCTGTTTATTTCTCCTTTTAGTTCTGTTAGCTTTTGATTTATACAGATGCTCTGATGTTGGATGCATAAATATGTATAATTGTTATATCTTCTTGATTGGTTTATCTCCTTTAGATCTTATTTTTTTAATCTATCAGCCATTCTGTGTCTTTCATTGGAGAATTTACTCCATCTATATTTAAAGTAATTATTGATAGGAAAGGACTTACTGTTGCCTATCTGTTAATTGTTTTCTGGCTCTTTTGTAGATTCTTTGTTCCTCACTTTTATTTCTGTCTTTTTTGTGATTTGATGATATTTTGTAGCTTTCTGTCTATCCTACGGAGAAGGCAATGATAACCCACTCCAGTACTCTTGCCTGGAAAATCCTAGGGATGGGGGAGCCTGGTGGGCTGCCGTCTATGGGGTCGCACAGAGTCTGACACGACTAAAGGGACTTAGCAGCAGCAGCAGCATGTCTATCCTACAACCCAGCCACTCACTGGCTGGGCTGTCAGCTTGGGTACCACTGCAAGCTGGGTTGAATGGTGGGCCATACAGTCTCTGAGATGCTCTTGTTAACCCTTCTGGTTAGGTGGGACTGTGGGCTATTCTCATGGCAGGAATATACAATGAACCTGTTTCCCTTTCTGGGTGAGGTGGCAGAACAGGTTCCAAGGATGCCATAGCTTATTGGCTAGGGACTTGAATCAGGCAGAACTGTCCACTGAGTTCTCTGACCAGAGAAGGCCACTGGCTTGGTTTTGCATGTGGACAGAGCTCCTGACTTGGTTCTCTGCTCAGGTACCACTGTAAGCAGGACTGTGGGATGGACCATGCAACCCTTGGGTACTCCAACCAGGCCCCTCGCTGGGCTAGATTGGGGGTTATATTCAATAGTAGATGGGGCTTCAGAGAAGGCAATGGCACCCCACTCCAGTACTCTTGCCTGGGAAATCCTATGGATGGAGGAGCCTGGTAGGCTGCAGTCCATGGGGTCGTGAAGAGTCGGACACAACTGAGTGACTTCACTTTCACTTTTCACTTTCATGCACTGGAGAAGGAAATGGCAACCCACTCCAGTGTTCTTGCCTGGAGGATCCCAGGGATGGGGGAGCCTGGTGGGCTGCCGTCTATGGGGTTGCACAGAGTCAGACATGACTGAAGTGACTTAGCAGCAGCAGATGGGGCTTCAAATCTGCTTTCCTACCCAGAGAGGACAACAGAACAAGTTCCACAACTGGTATGGCCTCAAGCGCAGCACTACATGGCTCAAAAGCCCCACGTTCTTCATGTCCATGCCTCTTTGTTTGTTATTTTACAGTGCTTTGTCAGTCTCTTCACTGGTGAGATCATACAGATTCTTTTTNATGGGGCTTCAAATCTGCTTTCCTACCCAGAGAGGACAACAGAACAAGTTCCACAACTGGTATGGCCTCAAGCGCAGCACTACATGGCTCAAAAGCCCCACGTTCTTCATGTCCATGCCTCTTTGTTTGTTATTTTACAGTGCTTTGTCAGTCTCTTCACTGGTGAGATCATACAGATTCTTTTTTCCGATTGCTGTGGCTTCTTGGTTCTGCATCCTTTGTCTTGGTCATAGGATTTGCCATTTCTCTGGGACAGGATGAAGGGAATCTTTCTCTGCCATACAGATTCTGCTGTTAAACAGAAACATCATAGACACACTTTAAAACAAATCTTTAAGTATACCAGTATCTGAAGGAGCTTCTTTAAGGTAGTCCTATTTTAAAAATCAGTGATAATTCTATTTTAATGCCTTTTTCACCCCCTTTTTTTTTGCCAGAGATTCTATCCAAATGTTGAGCCTCCCAAAAACCTATTCATATCCCCAAATAGTAAGGACAAGAAATCTCTTTTTTGTATGGAGTCCTCCTAATACCTTGAAAATGTGTCAGGCAAGTCAAGTAGGCTGTCGGGAGGTGTCAGAGATATAAATGGGAAATTAGTCTGACTACAGAGCAGGAATCAGGTGCTAATTATATTCAGCAAGATAGTAAAGATCGAAATGTTCACTCTTATTCAGACGTGGATGAAATAGAAGCTAGATGAAAGGGATCACTTCATATTTAGTAAGAAATTATTTAGTTATTTATTTCCATGATCTCAACTAGTCATTTCGACTGCTGATTTTAAAGTGATTTTCTAAGTTAGAGCATGATCGTTTCTATGAATACTTGCTTATCCCCAAATTATTATATGTTAATAATTAATAGAGATGTATATTACTGATCTTGGAATAAGACTTCTTTTTATTATTTATTTATAGTTATCTTGTCACTTAGAAAAATGAGCAATCTAGTTTTTTTAATACAGTAACTCCCCTACATAGAAATCTTGAGCACTTTCAAAGATGTGAACATGTGTTCCATCAGCATCAGGTGTGAGTGAAATTGCAGTTTGCCCTCCATCTCCTATTGCTAATGATCCTTCAGTTTGATCAAATCACACCTCCTCTTCCTCCTCCAGTCAGTAACTCTTCTTGCTTGTTCATTCAGTGCCAGCCCCTGTATGCCAACAGTTGTACTGTACTCCTGTACTTTTCAAGGTACTGAACTGTAAGATTAAAAATGTTCTCTTTATTTTTTGTGTTTGTTTGTTTGTTTATGTATTATTGGTGTTTAAAGTTTTATAAACCCATTATAGTATAGTACTATGTAACCGATTGTATCAGTTGGGTCCCTAGGCTGACTTTGTTGGACTTAGGAACAAATTGGACTTACAAACATGCTCTTGGAATGGAACTCATTCATGTGTAGGAGACTTGCTGTATCTCGTTTCTTTTTACTTTTTTTTTCCCCAGCTTTCTTGAGGTATAATTGACCTCAGTTATCTATTTGAACATTTTACATGGCCCAAGAGAAACTACAGGCTGTTTTTGTTTTTTTTTTTCAGGAACTACAAATGCCCCTGGTCCTAAAGAAGAGAATTTTTACAGCACTTCCTTAATTCTTTGGCCACAACTGAGTCCCCTCCAACTTGGCTTCACATCTCAGCAAAGACCAGCCCCTCCTGGCCATTCACACATGTGCCAGCTCGGCTTAGAGCCTGCTTGCATGGGTCTTGATGAGCTTGTCTGGTTGGCCCCTATTTGTGAAAGAGAAGAAGCAGACCTTGTCCAAGACGGGCACTGAATAAAATACCACAGTCAGAAGGTCGGGTTCTATTTATTCTTAAAGAGAGAATTAATTAAGGCAAACATGTTCTCAGGAAGGCTGTGAGTGTGTAGTTGGGGACTATAGTGAGGTACTCCAAGAACCGGGAAATGGAGGAAGAGAGAATGACCTCAGCACTAAATGATGAAATCTACAGGAATTGAATCAAAGCTGAATTCTTCAGAGTCAGTTTGTCAAAAGGAAAGTTTCCAGGAATATCTCAAAAAAAAGAAAAAAAAAGAGTGTCTCTTAGAAGCATGTCTGGTCCACTCGAGATTAGCAGGGAGAGATTATGAGCGGCCCCTCCAGGCTCTCCTCAGAAATCCTGGCAGCACTCCCCCTGTGAGCAAGACTCCCCTTGAGATGGAGATGGAGATGGAGACCAAGCCATGTTACCTGAAACAGACAAACTCACTCTCTGCACAGCTGCACGTTTGCCTGGAAGAGGCGAATGTGCAGATCATGTAGACCCAGGCATCACCCTCCCTGTGAATGGTCCCTCTCTATCAGTAAATGGGCATGCTGATTTTGTACAAGTCCTGAGCACTTGCCTCATGGAACACAGCTCCTGAGAGATGGAGCCACTTGCCACTTGTTCCCAACATTCAGCTTCCCTCCCTGCAGGGCCCATGGGTAGACCTTGCACTGTGGCACTTCTGCCAGCTGCCTTCTGGGGCAGGCCAGCCACACACCTCTGATCCCTGCCCAGTGACAGTTTTGCTGTTGCCGCTAAGTTGCCTCAGTTGTGTCCGACTCTGTGCGACCCCATCGACAGCAGCCCACCAGGCTCCTGTTACATGCCCAAACGATGCCCCACAAAGATGCTTGAGTCCTAACCCCCAGTATCTGTGAATGTGACCCTATTTGGAAATAGGTCTTTGCAGATGATCATGTTAAGATGAGGTGATTAGGGTAAACTCTAATCCAGTTTGACTGGTGTCTTTGTGAAAAAGGGAAATTTGGAGGCACAAAAAGAAGATGAGGGATTTCCCTGGCAGTCCAGTGAATAAGACTCCGTGGTCCCAATACAGGGGGCCTGGGTTTGATCCCTGGTCAGGGAATCAGATTCCGTATGCTGCAATTAAGAATTCACATGCCGTAACTAAAGATCCCACATACTACAACTAAAATATCTTGCACGCTGCAACTAAGGACCAGCATAGCCAGAATCAATAAAGTTGTCTTTTTTTTTTTTTTAAGGGGGGGAAAAACAAAGAGAAGATGATGTGAAGATATGAGAAACATGGAGGAGGCTCCCAGCTCTTACAGGGAACCAATACTGATGACACTTTTACTTGAATTTCTAGCCTTGGAATTGGGAGAGAATAAATCTTCATTGTTTTAAGCCACCCAATTTGTGGAACTTTTTAATGGTAGCCTTAGGAAACTAATACACCTAGTACCAGACTCTTTACCAGGGAATTCTGAATTAAAGCTGTTCATTGTTGTTGTTTAGTCCCTAAGTTGTGTCTGACTCTTTGTGACCCCATGAACTATAGCTTGCCAGGCTCCTCTGTCAGTGGGATTTCCCAAGCAAGAATACCAGGGTAGGTTGCCATTTCCTCCTCCAGGGAATCTTCCCAACCCAGGGATCAAACCCAGGTCTCCTGCTTAGCAGGCAGATTCTTTACCACCGAGCCTCCACGGAAAGCTGTTCATTATGATTCACCATTGATGTCAGAGCCCTGGTCCCTGACATTACCTGTTGCTGGAAAAGCAATGCCTTAGAATATAAAATATACTCAGGCTAACTTGGTGTGGCCCTGGAGAATCTCTGGCTATGGGGAATTTTTTTCCCAGCTGGCACAGGTGTTCTGCAGGGCTGAGTAAGTATTATCTAGTGCTTTTTAATTTTTCAAAAGTTCATTTCAGATAAGATAAGCATTTTGGCGGTGTATTATAAGGCATTAGCACCAAAAGATATTCCTAAAGATAAATTATAATTTACTAAATAGGTGTTTCTCATCCTGCCCCAAACATAAGTAAATGTTACTTCAATGCTTTGCAAACCCCTAAAAATCTACTTTAGAATTTTAAACTACATACTAACTTTTCAATAGGAAAGTTCAGACATTTCAAACTATTCTCACATANGCAAAACACTTTGGAAATGAGTTTCAGTGGCCTTCTCTCCTGCTGCTTGGTTAAAAAGAAGTACTGTGGTTAAACGAGAATGGAAAAGAGAGTGACCTCTCATTGAGTGAAAGGTGTAGCTTTAAAAAAAGAGAGAAAAAAGTCTGGATGTCTCTGCTGAGAAGCCTGTTCAATAACCCTAATATCAGTCTGGGTGGTTAATGAATATCTTAAACAGGTTCACCTTTCTGCTCACCCAGAGCATTTGCAATCATTGTACATGCTCACTTACAGAGATTTTTGGCAAAAGATTTGCAATGTTTCTTTAGAAAAAGGAAGCATTTTATACCTGCTTTTCCTGGGAAAAACACAGACTGCGTAACTGTTTTTGTAGGTGCTTTCCCCACCATTCTCAACATCCCATCTTGTGCCCATGAGCACGCACTGAGCACTTGTTGTTTGCAGAATATTGTCCCAGTCCTGAGGGAAACCTGAGACACAGAGGTCATCCTTGTCTTCAGTTCAATTCAGTTCAGTTCAGTCACTCAGTCGTGTCCGACTCTTTGTGACCTCATGAATCCCAGCATGCCAGGCCTCCCTGTCCATCACCAATTCCCAGAGTTCACTCAAACTCATGTCCATCGAATCGGTGATGCCATCCAGCCATCTCATCCTCTGTCGTCCCCTTCTCCTCCTGCCCCCAATCCCTCCCAGCATCAGAGTCTTTTCCAATGAGTCAACTCTTCACATGAGGTGGCCAAAGTACTGGAGTACTGGAGTTTCAGCTTTAGCATCATTCCTTCCAAAGAACACCCAGGGCTGATGTCCTTCAGCATGGACTGGTTGGATCTCCTTGCAGTCCAAGGGACTCTCAAGAGTCTTCTCCAACACCACAGTTCAAAAGCATCAATTCTTCGGCACTCAGCTTTCTTCACAGTCCAACTCTCACATCCATACATGGCTACTGGAAAAACCATAGCCTTGACTAGACGGACCTTTGTTGGCAAAGTAATATTTCTGCTTTTGAATATGCTATCTAGGTTGGTCATAACTTTCCTTCCAAGGAGTAAGTGTCTTTTAATTGTCTTCAGGACTCCATATATGAGTGGAATAAAGAATCAGAAAAGAAGCAAGTCATTACCCCTGAGTGGTGGGTAGTGGGGAGCCTGCCAGGGGAGGGGACTTGGGACTGGGGCCACAGAGGGAGGGACTCTGTGAGGGCTGCTGGGGACCAGGCAGAACTGGCCAAGTGGAGGAGGACTTGCAGGCAGGAAGCATGATGTGTACAAAGGTGTGGAAATACTGCCTGTTGCAGGAGTGTGAGTGGAGGAAAGGCTAGAGGATGGAGTTGGAAGAGAGAGGGCTGCAGGGTAGAGGAGCACACTGCTCAGGTCCCTAAGGCCCACACTCTACCCTGGATGCTAGCTCAGGTGCACAGCATTGCTGTTGGCTCCGCTATAGCCTCCAGCCCGGGTGGGGAGTCAGGGGCAGAGGGGATGGTGTGTGGCCACTGCAGGCCAGGGCTTTGGCTTAGGAGGAGCCCATGCAGGTCTGTAGAACTCCATGGGAGGATGCAGAAGTGTGCTCAGCCCCTTCGACCCATCTATCCTCTGCACAGCTCAAGCCCTGGGTGCAGGGCCCATGAAATGTAGGGAGTAGAGGATGATGGAATGGATACTGGCCTGCCAGGAATCTCAGAGGCAAAGGAAGCTGTCTCTGCAAAAGCATCCGCCTGCTTGACCTTGAAAATTTTACTGAGGGTCACAGGGTACAGCATGGGTCCTCACACAGCACTTTCCCAAACACCTTGTTCAGTTCCTGAAGTGGGATTTGAGTACCTGACCTTTGCTGGGTTGAGTGCAAATAAGTGTGAGTCGCTCAGTTGTGTCTGACTCTGTGACCCCATGGACTGTAGCCCGCCAGACTCTTCTGTCCAAGGGATACTCCAGGCAAGAATACTGGAGTGGGCTGCCATTTCCTTCTTCAGGGGAGTGTGAATAGCCAGGGATGCAAAGATATAAAAGCCCAGTCTCTTCTCTTTAAGAAGCTCACAAGAGATGGCAGAGTGTTTGCAGAAAATATAGAGGACTCACTGTTAATTTCAAAGCAGCAGCCTGGAGAGAGAGGCCTCACTGGGGAGGTGACATGGCCCTGAGTTTTCCAGAATGAGGAAAATTTATTAGAATGAAGTAGTGGGGGAGGATTTTCTAAACAAGGGGCAGTAAGTGCAGAGTGAGGAGATGTGAGTGTGCATGGTGGGTTCAGAGGCTGCGCGAATTCATCAGGTTCCAACCTAGAATGAACCTAGAGGGTTTGTAGTAGGGTCTCCCAGCAGGGAGAGGATCAGAGGTTTTAGTGTTAGTCACTCAGTCATGTCTGACTCTTTGCAACCCCATGGTCTGTAGCCCACCAGGTTCCTCTGTCCATGGTATTCTCCAGGCAAGATTACTGGAGAGGGTAGCCATTCCCTTCTCCAGGGGATCCTCCAATCCAGCAACTGAACCCAGGTCTCCTGCATTGCAGGTGAATTCTTTACCAAATGAGTCACCTCCCACTGGGAGGTTTTAGGACAAAGTGAAAACAGAATCGGTTGTAAATTTATAAAGGGGGCTTTGGCCAATCCCTCCCCCACTCAGTTGTACCACCCCAGAGGTGCTTTCCCTGATGTTTCCTCTCTTTGATGTTTCGTAAGGGGTTGTACAAGGTGAAGGCAAAGACTCTCTGCCCATCCAGGCAGCCAGGGTCTGAACCAGCATGGACTGGAGGAGATTCTGAGGTGGAAAAAATAGACTATGGGAGAAGAGAATGCAGGGACCCTCCAGAAGGAGGCTTCCAGCTTTGGGGACAGCGCATCAGAGTGAATTAATAGCCTTCTATTTGTGGAGTCTAGCGGTTGTCTCTTTCAGCTACTTGAGACTTCTCGTTTCACAGCTTACTGGTTTACAGCCACAGAAATGGAAAATCCAGCCATATTCACACCCACTGTCCAGGTGGTGTTGGATTTGATGATGAATTCATCACCCCCAGGACACACCACTGCTTCTAAATTGGTTGTAAGATGACAGTTGAAAGCTGTACCCACTTTATATGGTGTGCTCCCCACTTTTAAAATCTCTTTTCCCTAGAAAGGTGTGGTCAGCCTGGCACCAGGCCGGAGGGAAAGCCAGGTGGCCCAGACCTGGACCCTCTTTTAGTTCAGGAATACCTGGACACAACCTCATCTCCAAGGGGATGAAACCACCTTCTCAAACAAGTCCTGTGTGTGGACTGAGCTTTCCAGATCATTTTGGGGGGCTCATGATGCTATCTAAATATTGTAGGATTAATGGCATCACCAAATCGATGGACATGAGTTTGGGCAGGCTCCGGGGGTGGGTGATGGACAGGGAAGCCTGGTGTGCTGCAGTCCACGGGGTCACAAAGAGTCAGACACGACTGAGGGACTGAATTGATTGAAAGTAACCATCAGCCGGCATAGTCCCCTCTCCCTTGGGACAGTCCTCAGGCACAATTCTGCTCCCTAATGCTCATAACTGCTACTAGGCTTTGCCACATTCAGGGTTAGAGACGACGCTTGGACTTCATCTGTCATCCTTCAAGGTTCAGTCAGTGTCACTGATGGATGCTAGGCTCTGAGCTGGTCTCTGAGATGGCCCCTCCCAGAGCCAGTGCACCTGGGAGAAGCTTCTCAGGAAGGGCAGAGGGGTTGGGGCCTGCCTCTCACAGGTGTATCGGCGCTCAGGCACAAACCTCTGTCTCTGTCTTTGAAGAAGACAAGAGGTTGTTCCTTGAGCAAGTCATTTGCTTCAGTACCCTGAAGAGGCACACACACACACACACACACGTACACATGCACACACACACAGAGAGTGAAGTGAAAGTAGTATTAGAATAACAACCGAAATCCCCATAAGGCTTCTCCCAGGACATGAGACTTCCCACCATGGACCTCATTCTGCTGGCCGCCCACCAACCGCTCCACTGTCCTCCAGTCTCTGGGCTGAGTGCCACATGTTGGTGCTCTAGCTTAAGTTTGAGACATGTCCCAGGAGAGCAGAGTCTTGCCCACTGCCCGGTGCCCCAGTGGTGCCGAGTCGAGCAGCACAAGGGATTCTTGGGAAGCCTCTGCTACCTGATCAGTAGTTTCTCCACACATTTAAAAACTGCATTCTTTGCTTGATTCTAAAGGTAATGTGTGTTAGTGTGTGGTGATGGCAGACAGTTTGGAAAGAGTCAGACACAACTGAGCAACTTTCACTCACTCACGCACATGAGGACTTTTAATATCAAACTTTTTATAACATTTCTTTATTTTATTCATTTATTTTGGCTGCATGTGGGATCTTGGTTCCCCAACTAGGGACTGAACCAGTGCCCCTGCATTGGGAGCATGGAGTCTTAACCACTGGACCACCACAGAAGTCCCACCCACAGTAGTATTGATGAGCTGGGATACAGGGCATGCAGACATGTGCAGATGGATGCAGGAATCCCAGCTACAGAAGGCTTCTGAGTCCTTGCAGCAAACGCTGTATAAATCAGGGACTACTGAATCTGCCCATAAGATGCAGACAGCATATCTTTTTTCCTGTCTGTCCTCTGCTAGAATAGACCAAACAATCTTGAATTCTAGATCGAAGGACTCATTTTGATACAACTTTAACCCATATTTATATTTCAAAACTTGGTGATTTGGGGGCTCTGCTCAGAAAATGGAATGTGTGATGCTTTCGTAAGCTTGAGGTGGCTGTTCTGTCGCTCAGTCGTGTCTGACTCAGTGACCTCATGAACTGCAGCACGCCAGGCTTCCCTGTCCTTCACCATCTCCCAGGGTTTTTTCAAACTCATGTCCATTGAGTCGGTGATGCCAACCAACCATCTAATCCTCTGTTGTCCCCTTCTCCTCCTGCCTTCAATCTTTCCCAGCATTAAGGTCTTTTCCAATGAATCAGCNTGAGTTGGGTCTTAGTTTTGGCGCGTGTGATCTTGTTGTGGTGTACAGGCTCAGGAGTTGTGGTGCATGGGCTCAGTTGCTACTCTGCATGTGGAATCTTCCTTGACCAGGGACTGAACCCGTGTCCCCTGCATTAGCAGCTGGATTCTTATCCACTGTACCACCAGCGAAGTCCCACAGTTTTTCACACTACATAGAATGCTACGATCAAGGTCTCTGGGCATAAATCTCTGTCTACCCCTTGGTTATTTCCCTGAGTTAGATTTTTAGAAGTAGAATGACTTGGGTATGATATCGAACGTTTATAGAAGTTTGCTCCATGGTGGCAGGTTGATTTCAGAAAGGCTGTACCTTTAGGCACTTCCTCTGGCTGAAGCCCAGCCCACCACCTGTGTCCTGGTGCTACTGACTCCACTTGGAGAAAGGGGTATCTTGGCTTAACACACATCGCTCCTGAGGGAGGCCCTGCCCATCCCTCTGGGCAGCCGTCACAGAGCTCCTGGGATGCCAAGGCGCTGTGCACACCGACCTTAGAAGGAAGGATTGACGAGAAGGTGCCGATGTTAGAGACCATCCTCAGCAGAACTGACCTCTCCAGACTGTTACAACCTTGCTTCTCATAAGGTAGACTCAGCTCAGAAGAAAGACAGAACCCACCCCCACCCCGCCGCCACCACCAGTTCTTGTGGGGAATATTTGCTGTCCAGCTAGTATCTTTCACAGGGAGCTCAGCCTGGTGCTCTGTGACAACCTAGTGGGGTGGTATGAGGATGGGTGGGAAGAAGGTTTAAGAGGGAGGGGATATAGGTATACGTATGGATGATTAATGTTGTTATATAGCAGAAACTAACACAACATTGTAAAGCAATTATCATCCAATTAAAAATGAAATTTAAAAAGTCACACAATACAAAAGATACTATTTGAAAAAATACGATTTTAACTGTATTTAACTCTACAGTTCAGTGGCACTAAGCACATTCACATTGTTCTGCAGCTCTCACCACCAATCCTTCCAAGTTTTTCACTTTCCTAAATGGAAACTTGGGCTTCCCAGGTGGCACTAGGGGCAAAGAACCTGCCTGCCAACACAGGAGACATAAGAGACGCAGGTTCCATCCTTGGGTCAGAAAGATCCCCTGGAGGAGGGCATGGAAACCCAAATCCAGTATCCTTGCCTGGACAGAGGAGCCTGGCGGGCTACAGTCCACGGGGTCGCAAAGAGATGGACACAACTGAGGGACTTAGCATGCACACGTGCAAACTGTCTCCATTAAACATCAACTCCCCCTCTCCCCCACCCCTGGCATCTACCAGTGCACTTTCTGACTCTGTGAATTTGACTGGTCTCTGTACTTCATGTAAGTGGGACCAAACAGAATTTGCCTGCATGTCCACCAGTATCGTTTTTTGCCTGGTCCTTGCTGGTTTCTAGAGAGGCCGAGGGAGCGATGCTCCAGGCGTGCAGGAGAGGCAGAGGCGGGTGTGGAGAGGGGTTTGCAGGTTTGCCACCAGCCCCTGCCCTCAGCTCTTCCAGAGATGTTGGTGTGACCGTGGCTGGAGCGGAATGAGTCGCCTGGACACCCTGGTCTCCTCCAGCTGACTCTGAACCCACTCGGCTACTTACCTCCCTGTGGCCTCGGCCGCCTTTCTGACCCTCGCTGTGCTTCCATTTTCTCATCAGTAAAGGGCACTCATGGGCTTCACTGGTGGCTCAGATAGTAAGGGGTTCACCTGTGATGTGGGAGACCTGGGTTCAATCCCTGGGTCAAAAAGATCCCCTGGAGAAGGGAATGGCTACCCACTCCAATATTCTTGCCTGGAGAATCCTGTGGACAGAGGAGCCTGGCAGGCTACAGTCCATGGGTTTGCAAAGAGCTGAACATGACTGAGTGACTAACTTTCTTTCTTTCTTTCAAAGGGCACTAATAATACTTATTTCTGGGGGTTGTAGTGAAGGTTAAGGTTATGGGTGTCAAAGTGCCAGGCCCAGCCCTGTGTACCCAAGCAGCTCAGAATGTGCCGATCCTCCCTCCCCTGCTGCCATTCACAGGACAGCAGACCCTCCTCCGTCCAGATGGCTTTCTCCCAGTTATCAGTAGGGTGGGCCTGGGGCTGGTGTTTGCAGTGCCCGCTGAGAAGGGCATCTCAGACATGAGTTGGTGCTGGTTTCCCTACTACCGTGTCCCTCAGTAAGAGTCCCCTTCTTTGCACCCTGAACCCACCCAGCTCCCAGCATCAGCACTCCAGGGTCCCTACTGCCTGGTGAGGCCTTAGCTTTCTTGGTGATCATTTTTAGCAAGTAGACCCTCATCTTCATATATTCAGCAGACATCTGACAATTATGATAACCTTGATGGGTGGTGAGCAGGGGAAAGTAGCCAAAAGATGATTGATTTTTTTTTATGCGCAATTTTATCTTCAACCTTTCCTAGCAACGTGCTCTACCAGAGTAATAATTTCTTCTCCCAGGTATTTGCCAGTGTCGAGATTGCACATCTATTTAGGGTTGCCTGGAAGCCCCATAATTACAATACAGTCCAAGTGCCCATTTTCTTTCCTTGACTACAAATAGGGATCAATCGAATTTTAAATGACCGCTCCGGGGCTGGTTCCCGATCGTGACCTTTGTAAATGATTAGCGCTCACCACTGTTGCTGTCTGCCCAGAAAGAGCAAGCGGCCAGAGCTATCTAACTGGCATTTAATCTGGACCTGGGCCAAAGATATTCCAGGTGAAAACCGGCCCTGAGCTGCCTGTAGAGAAAGGGCTTGTGGACTTTGTCTCCGCCCCAAGGACACTTCCAGTGTGTCCCCTACACCCACTTTCTTTGGACCAAGTCCCGGGTTCTGAGAATATCTGGATGGAGCTGCAGAAAGCACCCTTGGGGCCTGAATTCAGAACATCACTGGAAGTTGGAAACCTGCAGATAAAATTGTTATTTGCTGGGAAGAAGTTTCTTTCCTCTTCTTTTTCTTAAATCACTGTATTTGATCTCCATGCTAAGCTTTAGATTGTGAAGCTCAAGCTTCAGTGTAAACAGTTCTTACTGAAGAAGCTCATCCAGGCCTTGCACTGAGCTCCCACGTAACGACCCAGCTGTCCTTAGGGCCAGGCTTTCTGATTCAGGCTGAAGCCAGCTGCAGCATGTTTGAGCTGCCTGCCCGAGGTCCCTGGGGATGCTGTCTGAGGGCAGATGGCTGAAGTTCAGCCACAGAAGCCTGGAACACGATCCTCTGGCATTTCCTGGAGGTGGGATGTCAGGAAGACTGCTTCCCACCTGTCCCACTTGATGGCAATGTTGGGGCCGCAAGGAGGGCAAGACAGCCTCCTATTTGAATGCCAGCCCCCTCCTCAGTTTCTTGAACCACTGCTATTAAGAATAATTTGCTACCTTCGTCTGTGGTCAGGCTGCAGCTGTGTCACTGAAATAGAGTCTTGATGGCCTTGCTTTATCAGAGTCTTGTTTTATGCAATAGCAACCTGTTTCCTTCTGGACAGTGGTCTTTAGGCTGCTGCTACTAGGTCTCTCTGAGCATCCCTAAGACCAGCCTTGTCACCCACTGGTTCTCTCTATACCCTCCATTCCCTCTGCAGACAGGCCAGCTCTCCTGGGACTGACCCTCCTGGGTATCTGCATGTCAGCTGCTATCCACGCAGTGCCCCATGACACCCATCATCACCCCGCGCCTCCCCTGTCCACTGCACACAGCCTCCCTGAGCTGGCTCCGTGTTGGCTCCTCTGGGCAGCAGGGCTGTACCTGCTCAGGAAGCAGATACTGGTTATCCCCGTCTCTGGCTAAGCACCTGAGTGTAACCTTACTGTAGCTCCACATCTCACCAGTCCCCAGGAAATCCTATCTCCTCTACCAACACATGAGAGTTCATCTGAGCTCCCAGGAATAGAGGAGGATACCAGGGAAGGGGATAAGCTGAGATTCCCACGGCTGGCTGCTGGCATGTCTGTGATGCAACCTCTAACACAATTCTCATAAAAGCACCAGTGTTCCCCGAAGTGAAAGCCATCACCAAGAGTCACAATCTACGAGGGCTCCCCTGGTGGCTCAGTGGTAAGGAATCTGCCTGCCAATGCAGGAGACACAGGTTTGATCCCTGATCTAGGAAGATCTCACAGGTCACGGAGCAACTAAGCCTATGTGAGTGTGCCTGCTCAATCCTATCTGCCTGTTTTGTGACCCCATGGACTGTAACTATCTAGGTTCCTCTGTCCAGGGGCTTTCCCAAGCAAGAGTATTGGAAAGGGTTTTCATTTCCTACTCCAGGGGATCTTCCTGAGCCTGGGATCAAACCCACATCTCCTACATTGGCAGGCAGAGTTTTTACTACTGTGCCACCTGAGAGTGAAGTCACTCAGTCGTGTCCGACTCTTTGCGACCCCATGGATCCTAAGTCCATGGAATTTTCCAGGCAAGAATACTGGAGAGGGTTGCCATTTCCTTCTTCAGGGGATCTTCCCGACCCAGGGATCAAACCCGGGTCTCCCACATTGTGGGCAGACGCTTTACCATCTAAGCCACCAGGGAAGCCCAACTTACACCAGGCACCACAACTATTGAGCCTGTGCTCTAGAACCTGGAAATGCAACTACTAAACCCACACTGTACAGCCTGTGCTCCGTAACAAGAGAAACCACCACAATGAGAAGCCTGTTCAATACTCTCGTNGTGGGCAGACGCTTTACCATCTAAGCCACCAGGGAAGCCCAACTTACACCAGGCACCACAACTATTGAGCCTGTGCTCTAGAACCTGGAAATGCAACTACTAAACCCACACTGTACAGCCTGTGCTCCGTAACAAGAGAAACCACCACAATGAGAAGCCTGTTCAATACTCTCGTAGCCCCTGCTCACCGTAATAGAGAAAATGCCAGTGCTGCAACAAGGACCCAACACAGCCAAAAATAAATAACTGTTTTTAAAAAGAGTCATGATCTATGTCTGTTTCTATTTCTGCTTTGCCAATAAGATCACCCATACCATTTTCCTGGATTCCACGTATATGCGTTGATGTATGATATTTGTTTTTCTCCGTCTGACTTACTTCACTGTGTATGACGATCTCTAGGTCTACTCACATCTCTACAAATGACTCAATGTTTTTCCTTCTTTTGGCTGAGTCATACTCCCCTGTATGGATACCAAGGGGGAAAGGCAAGGTGTGGGATGAGTCAGGAAATTGGGAATGACAGCTATACACTACTGATACTATTAATATGTGTAAAATGGATAACTAATGAGAAGCTATGTGTAGCACAGGGAACTCTACTCAATGTTCTGTGCTTACTTAAATGGGAAGGCAATCCAAAGAGGAGCGGATGTGTGTATCTGTGTGGCCGATTCTCTTTTCTGTACAGTAGAAATTGGCAAACATTTTAAAGCAACTATATGCCAATAAAAATTAATTTAAAAAAAGTTACGATCTAAAAATCTCATGAGAAGTCTCAAGTAAAGCACTGATTTGTCCTGCTGCAGAAGTCTCAGGAAGGTGTGTGCTATGGTTGTGCTTCCCCATGTATCACTAGTACACCTGTGTTCTTGGGAACTTAGAATGTACAGGACAACTTTCTTGGTCACGGACATCGATCCAAGCTAGCTCAGTGGAGGCAAAGGCAGAGAACCAAACAGCATCAATAGCTTCCAGCCCTTGAGAGGCAACCAGGTAAACTCCCCTGAGCTTTTTCCCCAGCTGGAGAGGCGAGCGTCCGTCTAGGTGACTGTGCGTGACTTCTTCCGTATCTCATGGGTAAGCATTTCCTTCTGTTTGACCTTTGAAATGCATCGGAAACCAAGCACCATGTGTCTCCTTGGTCCTGTTCCTTTATTTATAGAACAAGAGAGTGTAATCTGACAGGTTGGGGTTGAAATCTGTGGGCTTTCCCAGTTGTCATCATCATTTTTAAAAAAGATTTAATTTTAAAATGTTATTTTAATTTTGGCTATACTGGGTGTTCGTTGCTGCAAGTGGGCTTTCTCTAGTTTCGACGAGTGGGGACTACTCTTTGTTGCAATGCTTGGGCTTCTCATTGCGGTGGCTTCTCTTGTTTTGGAGCATGGGCTCAGTAGTTGTGGCACATGGGCTTAGTTGCTCTGAGGCACGTGGGATCTTAGTTCCCAGACCAGGAATCAAATCTGTGTCCCCTGCACTGGCAGGTGGGTTCCTAACTACGGGACCACCAAGGAAGTCCCATTGTCGAGTTTTCATTTAAATGTCTTTCTTCTTTTTTTCATCGAGTTTTTTTTTT
>SJYA01002795.1:10759316-10819125 GCA_006410615.1 Neotragus moschatus | reverse complement strand
CCCCCCCTTCCCCCTCCCTCCCCACACCATCCCTCGGGATCATCCCCGCCCATCAGTCCCAAGCCTTCTGCATCGAACCTAGACTGGCAATCCGTTTCCCTTATGATATCATACATGTTACAATGCCATTTAATGTATACATTCTAGCGGGCCCCCGTGATGTGAGCACAGCATATTTCAAGATATTTCTGTTATGGTACATCCAAGGATTACAGTTGGAAGCAATTGATTTAATTCCCCAATACCATGGCAATCCGGAAGCATGAGATGTGTTTTGTGTGCAGTCAGGATGGGCTCTAAAGTGCATCCTCGGGCTCAGCGGCAGATCTGAGCCTGGGGCCTGAACCCACGGAGCCGTCATCCTGGGAGCCCCTGACGTCCTCAGGCATCGGTCCCAGCACAGTGTGGGACGGGAAGGCAGCTTGACTGTGGAAGAAGCTGCTGCATCTTTATACGTCGGTACCTTTTGTTCACTCCCTGAAGAGCAGCAACTTTGCTGATTTCAGTTTAGTTTATTTTCCCACTATTAACATGTGTACATGTAAGTGTTTTCAAAGATGCTTACATTAGTGTCATGTTTTGCAGATAATGTATAACAGCAGGACTGAGGTGAGAATCTTTAGTGCAAAAGCTATTGCTCCTGGGAACGAAGGAAGTGCACGGCAGTGAGGTATGGTAATTGATCCCACCACAGGCAACTTGTACCTCTGGAATTTCACCTTTGTCTTGGCACATATACTATTAGTAATTATTCTGATTAGAATAATGCCCTGCATTTTTAAAGTGTGTAATCTGCACTTAGAGTCACTGCTTAACCTTCGTGGGAATGTTACTTTTGCAGAGCCCTGCTGATGCTACAGACCTCCAAAAGACCTTAGTGCAGGGGCATTCATTGGAAACCTGTATCAATAGATGATGAATGCCTGAGTTGAGGGCTGGGTAGTTTTCTAAATTCTTTTCTGAATCTGTATGTTAAAAAATTCAGAAGAAGCCATGCATCAGTGCCCCCAAGATTCTGGAATAATTGACTTGTGTAGTCAAGTAAATATGGTATAATTTCACACCCAGACCAACTGGCAGGGACAAAACCAGCAGAGAAGATGGCGTTCATGAATTTAGCTGAAATAGGCAGAGCAGACAGCCATACATTCGGATGTGTGTTCCAGGGAACACCCAAGCTGCTGGGATAGGTGAAAAGGGGCTACAAGAGAAAAGGGTTCCACTGTCCAGGCAGCTTGGGAAGTACTAGGTCCAACCAGGTGAGACAGGTTTCTTTACCAATTGCACTGTTGTTCTAACTCAGTCCTCCATCCCTGCTCACCTGAAAAATATGACAGCTTCCACTAGTGCCCTGTCCTTTTGTGGGATCTTAGTTCCTCAGCCAGGGATCAAACTCCTGCAATGAAAGCTCAGATTCTTAACCACTGGACCAGCAGGGAAGCCCCTCCATTACTTTTAAAAAAACTCACCCACCCATCAACCACTTATGACAATGATCATTAGTGGCAACATACAATTGGGGGGTGGGGGTGGGAAGGCTGCACCATGGAGCATGTGGGACCTTAGTTCCCCAACTAGGGATCGAACCTGAACCCCCTGCATTGCAAATGCAGTTTTAACCACTGGACTGCCAGGAAAGTCCCCAGAGGGGACTTTTGAAAAGATGATTTGGGGACTTCCCTGATGGTCCAGTGGTTAGGACTCAGCGCTTTTACTGCCATGGCCTGAGTTCAATCCTGGTTGGGGAACTAAGATTCTGCAAGCCGCCCAACACAGCCAGTAGATAAATAAAAGATGATCTGGCATGCCGTGCCTCAACCTCAACCCCCCCGAGGGTTTCCTGCCCCACTTGGAGTAGACTCCAGCTGTAATCATGGCCCGAGGCTGGCCTGCCCTTGCATGGCCTCTCCTCTCCACTTTCTCTGTTCCACTCTCCTTCCTAGAGGCTTCAGCCACCCTGGCCTCTTCAGTCTTTGGAAGGGCTCAAGCCCTTTCCTGCCTCAGGGCCTTTGCACTTGCTATTTCTCTGCCTGGATACGTCTTCCCTCTGATCTTCTTGGTTAACTTCTTGTCATTCAGATCACAGCTCAAAACCACCTTTTTTTCCTTTAATATTTATTTGTTTGGCTGTGCCAGATCTTAGTTGTGACACACAGGATCTTTAGTTGCAGCATTTAAACTCTCATTTGTGGCATGTAGGATCTAGTTCCCTGAGCAGGGATCAAATCCAGGCCCCCTGCACTAGGAACATGGAGTCTCAGCCACTGGACTGCAAGGGAAGTTCCAAAACCACTTTGTGAGAGGTGTTTTCCCATCACCAGGTCTGTTCCACCTCGCATCCTGCTGTTACTTTCAGTTCAGTTCAGTTGCTCAGTCGTGTCCGACTCTTTGCGACCCCATGAATCGCAGCACTCCAGGCCNTGTGATCCACGCAGTCAAAGGCTTTGGCATAGTCATTAAAGCAGAAATAGATGTTTTTCTGGAACTCTCTTGCTTTTCCCATGATCCAGCGGATGTTGGCAATTTGATCTATGGTTCCTCTGCCTTTTCTAAAACCAGCTTGAACATCAGGAAGTTCACGGTTCACATACCTGTCCTTCATTATCTCCCGGAGTTTGCTCAAAATCATGTCCATTGAGTTGGTGATGCTACCCACCCATCTCATCCTCTATTGCCTCCTTCTCCTTCTGCCTTCAGTCTTTCTGAGCGTCAGGCTCTTTTTCAATGAATTGGCTCTTCGCATCAGTTCAGGAGAGACGACTTCAAAAATGCATGTGGTCACCTGTGGCACGCAACAATCTGAGACAGACATCTGTAGTGACTGCTTTACTGGGTCCTGAGAGCAGCTCAGGTAAGGAGTAAGAGCAGAGCCTCAAGGTCTTGGAGGGGAGGCTCACACCACTTCTATGTCACAACACTTTATGTTGCTTTTGCAATCAAGGCAAACAAGACTCCCAAAGAAACCCCTACTGAAGTTGAGTTCACAATAATAAATTACAAACCACCACAAGAGAGAGTCTGCTCCAACAGAGAAATTGGCATTTCAACAACTGGAAATAATAGAACAAACTGAAAGACATTCAAAAATGTGTTTAAAATATTTATAGATCATTGAATGTGGATTATTTTGCTTTTCTGTATGTTTGAAACCAATTATAACTTTCAAAAGGAATCAAGGAGGGCAGTCAACAGTTTAAGTGAAAAAGTAAGAGGAATTTTAATTAGGAGTTAAAGCCTCCAGGTATTTCCTTGGTGATCCATTGGTTAAGAATCTGCCCGCCACTTCAGGAGACTCAGGTTCAGTCCTTGTTCTGGGAACTAATATCCCACATGCTGAGGGGCAACTAAGCATGTTCACTGCAACTACTGAGCCCAGCAGCCACAACTAGAGAGAAGCCTGTATGCTGCAACGAAGACTGTGTGCCCCAGCTAAGACCTGACACAGCCAAATATCAAATCAAATCAATCAATAAAGTAAATGTTTTAAAAAGAGATCAGAACCTCCACCTATGAACACCCCTTTCATCCTATGCCCCTTTCTTCTTGGCAATCCAGGCTATAGAAAGCCAGTGTGCAATCTAGGTCAGCAATCAGAGTGGTATGTTATAATCTTTATTCAAAACTCCTGAAACAATACAGCATATGTCTTGTCAAACAAAAATATAAGACTATATCTCTCATGAATAGATAGAATAGGTATGAATTTCTTTTGCTCAATTGGAAGATAAATGGATACACATGACTTCACATGCGTTTCTGTTCTATAGCAGCCAGACATTTACTNCTCCTGAAACAATACAGCATATGTCTTGTCAAACAAAAATATAAGACTATATCTCTCATGAATAGATAGAATAGGTATGAATTTCTTTTGCTCAATTGGAAGATAAATGGATACACATGACTTCACATGCGTTTCTGTTCTATAGCAGCCAGACATTTACTTTCCCTAGGATGCAATTCTTAAACAGGAGTTGCTTGTTGCCATGGATTTCTGCTCTCAAGTTTTTTTTTTCTCTCTTTTGCCTTTTCCAAGACTTGAGCAAAGCCAGCCTAGCTAAGAAATAAGCGAATTATTTTTAGTTTTTTCATGAATTCTTTCTTTCCTTTGGCCCAAGGCCCATTGGAACTCAAAGCAATTTTTATTCTAAGGTTGGTCTTTGCTGGGCCACTTATCTCCATGCTTGCCCTGACCAGCTAGGCACTCCCAGGGACCAGGAAGCCCCCTCGATCTCAGATACTGGGGCTTTAGCAGAACACATTACTTTTTAGATGTCCTCAAGTACTTCAGACTTGGCACCTTTCAACAGAGGGCTCTGGAATCTCTTCCTTGGAGAGGGTTACCTGAGCCAGAACTCCACAGGCCTCCCCGATTCCTCCTTCCATTTGTCCTTCCCCCTGTCACTCACCCGCCCTTTCATTTCTATGTCTCAGTTCAGTTCAGTTCAGTCACTCAGTCGTGTCCGACTCTTTGCGACCCCATGAATCGCAGCACGCCAGGCCTCCCTGTATGTCACCAACTCCAGGAGTTCACTCAGACTCATGTCCACCAATTCAGTGATGCCATCCAGCCATCTCATCCTCTGTCGTCCCCTTTTCCTCCTGCCCCTACTCACTCCCAGCATCAGAGTCTTTTCCAATAAGTCAACTCTTCGCATAAGGTGGCCAAAGTACTGGAGTTTCAGCTTCAGCATCATTCCTTCCAAAGAAATCCCAGGGTTGATCTCCTTCAGAATGGACTGGTTGGCTCTCCTTGCAGTCCAAGGGACTCTCAAGAGTCTTCTCCAACACCACAGTTCAAAAGCATCAATTCTTCGGTGCTCAGCCCCCTTCACAGTCCAACTCTCACATCCATACATGACTTCTCAGTCGTATATTCCAAATGGACTGTGTCTTTTTCACTGANCCTTCAGAATGGACTGGTTGGATCTCCTTGCAGTCCAAGGGACTCTCAAGAGTCTTCTCCAACACCACAGTTCAAAAGCATCAATTCTTCGGTGCTCAGCCCCCTTCACAGTCCAACTCTCACATCCATACATGACTTCTCAGTCGTATATTCCAAATGGACTGTGTCTTTTTCACTGAATAGGTTTGGGGCTGTCTTGGAGATCATAAGATCCAGCCCTGTCCTGGGACATCTTTGCTCAAGCCTCACACATGCAAGAAAACTTCCCTTGCAAACCTCCAGCCTCCATTGGCAGCCTCCTCAGCACCCCTTTCCAGGTCTCACCTCCGAGCAAAGTAATCCTGCAGGGATACAGAAGTGTGACCTCTCCAGAGCCCCTCCTTGGAGTCTGTCCTTTTCTTGGAAGCAGAAAGAAAAAAGAAAATTAACCCCAAACAAGTAATAATTTGAAATTCTTTTTATTTTATTTTTATTTCTTTACTTTTGGCTGCACTGGACTTCTCGTTGCAGCGACTTCTCTTGCTGCTGAGCCTGAACTCTAGACCTGTGGCACCGTGAGCTTAGCTGCTCTGCAGCATGTCGAATCTTCCCTGACCAGGGATCAAATCTGTGTCCCCTACACTGGCAGGCAGGTTCTCAACCACTGGGCCACCAGGGAAGTCCCAATTCGAAATTCTTGTTCACTCTTTCTTTTTCCCTTCGCTCCCCATCGTCTGAGCAGGAGGGTGGTTTTCCCTTCTCTTTTCCTGCCCCTCCTATGCAGTGTGAGTGACACTGAGGATGAGTACAGAAACTCACAGAAGCTTGTAACCACTCCAGAACCTCTCCTTGGAGTCTGTCCTTTTGTTGGAAGCAGATGCAAAGAAATAACAGTGCAACAGGAAAAAATATATATATGTATTAACCAAAAATTAGTGATAATTCAAATTTTTTTTTAGTTGAGGATGGGGACCCTCAGGGCACAAGCAGGACTATTTCTATCCCTGCTTCTCTCTATGGTAAGATTAACTCCTCTTGTGGCTGAAAAAGAGTCGGGAAACATGAAGGAGAAGCAGCGCATCCTTGGGAGACTTCTCTGGCATCTCTGTCTAAAAGAACTTTCCTTCTCTCCAGAAGGATGAGCTCGCACCTGCCACACTTGTCCTGGGTGTTCTCAACAGCAACTTGGCCTCAGTGACGATTGTTTTCACTTGAGGTGTTCCAAGTGTTGATGGTGTGGTTCTACCCCTTGGGGTTTTCAATTCAAACCAGGTCTTCATAAACCTAAGTGTGAAAAGCAAAACTATAAAACTCTTAGAAGATATCCTCGGAGAAAAATCTGCATGCCCTTTGGGTTTGGCAATGTCTTTTTAGATGTAGCACCAAAAGCACGGTCCGTGAAAGCAAGAGTTGGTAAGTTGGAGTTCATTAAAATTAAAAACATCTGCTTTGGGAAAGAAACTGTTAAGAGAGTGAAAACAAACCACAGACTAGAAGATCTTTGCAAAACACATATCTGATGGAAGACTGCTCCCCCAAATCTACAAAGAACTCTTTAAAATCAACAATAAGAAAATAAACAGCTCAGTTTAAAAATGGACAGAAGCTCTTACCAGACACCTCACAAAAATATAGCAAAATAAAATAGGAAAATATGCTCACCAGGGAGCTTCAAATTAAACCAACAATAAGATACCACTACACACCTATTAGAAAAGCTAGGATCTAAAATACTGACAATGTCAAATGACGGTGATATGTGGAGCAGCAGGAATGGCCATTCATTGCTGGTGGGAATGCAAACTAGTACTTGCCGCCACTTTGGAAGACAGTTTGGCAGCTTCTTACAAAACTAAACATACTCTTACCATGTGATTCAGCAATTATGCTGTTTGGTACTTACTCAAATGAGTTGAAATCTTATGTCCACCCACAAATGTCTATAGCACTTTATTCATAATCACCAACACTTGGAACCAACCAAGATATCCTTCAATAGGTGACTGGATAAACAGACTGTGGAACATCCATGCAGTGGAATTTATAGAGCACTATTAAAAACAATGGAGCCATGAAAAGACAAAGAAGAACCTAAAATGCATATTTTTAGGGACAGCCTAAAAGGTTACACATTATATCATTCCAACTCAATGACATTTTGGAAAAAACAAAACTAGGAAAAAGTAAAAAAGACTGGTGATTTTCAGGGTTCCAGGAAGAACAGGTGAGGAAGGAATGAAGGGACAGAGCACAGGGAGTTGTGAGGGGCAGTGGAACTATTCTATATGATACTGTAAGAGTGGAGATGTGGCAATCCATAGAAGGAGTGCACCTTACTATAACAGTTGATAGTTGATAATAATAACACTTATTAGTTAATAATGTATCAATAATTTTTTTCTTAAGGACCTAGGGCCCCCCAAAGGTCTCCTTGTTGTAGCTCAGACAAGCAGAATAAGGCCTACTTATTTTCAGGTTCAATCCCTGGGTTGCAAAGATCCCCTGGACGAGGGCATGGCAACCCACTCCAATATCTTTGCCTGGAAAGTTTCGTGGACAGAGGAGCCTGGCAAGCTTCAGTACATGGTGTCACACAGAGTTGGACACAACTGAGTGCCCAACATTTCCTCTTGCTGTGGAGCACAGGCTCGGTAGTTGTGGCACACGGGCTTAGTTGCTCTGCTCCACCTGGGATCTTCCCATAGCAGGGATTCAACCTGTGTTCCCTGCACTGGCAGGCGGATTCTTAACCACTGGACAACCAGGAAAGTCTCTTTCCTGTCTTTCTTTCTCTCTCTTACTTTGACCTGGAATTTTTTCCACTGACAATCCATAGTACCCAAGCCTTACTGGGCCCAGGCAGGAGCTCCGGTCTGAGACAAGAATGGATGTTGTGAGCTGTCTTGCTCTGGATTTCCTCAAGAAAAACATAGGTTGACTGTTCACTCCATTTTATTTTTAAAATCAGGGATGACTTTATTTCTTTAAAAGCCAATGACATTGATGCATCGTCACCTTTCTGGATCCATGGTTTAAAGGGACAGCATTTTCAGAGATGATTGTGCAAAGCAGCAAGTGTGTGCAAAAGTATTGGGAAAAAATATGTAAATGAGAAGAGCACTCGTAAAGTCTACCTCTGAAGCACTCAGAAAACATGGTTATAGGCATTGCACAAGTCTTGAGGGTTGCTTCAGGGGAACTGCATCTTTGCAATGACTGAATCTCCACATTCAGGGACGGAGGAACAGACTGAATCTGTCTCTTGGTCAGGGACCAGTGGGGAGGAAAGGTTGGTTAGTGACTAAGGGACAGCAGCACCAGCAGCACGGCCCTGACCGGCAAAGCTCCCCAGCATATCTCAATCCCCATACAGCCTCTGTCCAGCAGGAGCCTCTAACCAGTGTTGCACACACACAGCAGAGTGACCACAGGAACTGAGGCCTGATTAATGTGTGTTTCTCCATAGTAACATCGAACTTTTAAAAGTTCTAAAAATAGTTTTTAGAAGTATTTATTTTTTATTATTGGGCTGCATCAAGTCTTAGTTGTGGCGCACAGGATCTTTGTTGCATCACGCAGATCCTTCGACGTGGCACGTGCTCCAGTGGGAGCTTTTTCAGTTGGTTCCTTATGTCTTTGACGTACCTCCATAACTCTCCCTTTATGGAGCACGTCCTTACTTTCTAGCACTGTAAGATGCTCCAGGTTCATTTTGTATACCCCAGTCCTAGAATCAGCCATTTCTCCATAGAGCCCTAGTTCCTTCTCACTGGAGTGTGATAATAGAAGCCAAGATCTGGGCAATAGATGTGTTCATTGCTACCTGGGTCTTATTGCTTCTGGCACTTCTCAAATGACAGAGGAAGAAAATATATGTGTATATGCTAACTTGTGTACACATACACATCTCTGCTACAGCTAAGTCGCTTCAGTCATGTCTGACTCTGTGCGACCCCATAGATAGCAGCCCACCAGGCTCCCTGTCCCTGGGATTCTCCAGGCAAGCACACTGGAGTGGGTTGCCATTTCCTTCTCCAATGCATGAAAGTGAAAACTGAAAGTGAAGTCCCTCAGTTGTGTCCAACTCTTAGTGACCCCATCGACTGCAGCTCACCAGGCTCCTCCGTCCATGGGATTTTCCAGGCAAGAGTACTGGAGTGGGGTGCCATTGCCTTCTAAATATGTCTAAAGGTAGCCATATTTATTTATATTAAGTTAAACATGAGAGGAAATAGTGGAAACAGTGTTAGACTTTATTTTTTTGGGGCGGGGGCTCCAAAATCACTGCAGATGGTGATTGCAGCCATGAAATTAAAAGCCGCTTACTCCTTGGAAGGAAAGTTATGATTAAACTAGATACCATATTCAAAAGCAGAGACATTACTTTGCCAACAAAGGTCCATCTAGTCAAAGCTATGGTTTTTCCAGTAGTCACATATGGATGTGAGAGTTGGACTGTGAAGAAAGCAGAATGCTAAAGAATTGATGCTTTTGAACTGTGGTGTTGGAGAAGACTCTTGAGAGTCCCTTGAACTGCAAGGAGATCCAACCTGTCCACTCTAAAGGAGATCAGTCCTGGCTGTTGATTCGAAGGACTGATGCTGAAGCTGAAACTCCAATACTTTGGCCACCTCATGCAAAGAGCTGACTTATTAGAAAAGACTCTGATGCTGGGAGGGATTGGGGGCAGGAGGAGAAGGGGACGACAGAGGATGAGATGGCTGGATGGCATCACCAACTCAATGGACATGAGTCTGAGTGAACTCCAGGAGTTGGTGATGGACAGGGAGGCCTAGTGTGCTGGGATCCATGAGGTCACAAAGAGTCAGACACAACTGAGCAACTGAACTGAACTGAAACATGAGTTCATACTGATGTCTCCAGCTCTAATCTATTACCGCATGTATCATTCTAGTATCCTCCCATTGCTTATGTGTAAACCAACACTCCATTAGTGAGAAACCTGGCTCCAATCATCCACCATCCATTTATGTAATTATTATATATACNTGATTGCAGCCATGAAATTAAAAGCCGCTTACTCCTTGGAAGGAAAGTTATGATTAAACTAGATACCATATTCAAAAGCAGAGACATTACTTTGCCAACAAAGGTCCATCTAGTCAAAGCTATGGTTTTTCCAGTAGTCACATATGGATGTGAGAGTTGGACTGTGAAGAAAGCAGAATGCTAAAGAATTGATGCTTTTGAACTGTGGTGTTGGAGAAGACTCTTGAGAGTCCCTTGAACTGCAAGGAGATCCAACCTGTCCACTCTAAAGGAGATCAGTCCTGGCTGTTGATTCGAAGGACTGATGCTGAAGCTGAAACTCCAATACTTTGGCCACCTCATGCAAAGAGCTGACTTATTAGAAAAGACTCTGATGCTGGGAGGGATTGGGGGCAGGAGGAGAAGGGGACGACAGAGGATGAGATGGCTGGATGGCATCACCAACTCAATGGACATGAGTCTGAGTGAACTCCAGGAGTTGGTGATGGACAGGGAGGCCTAGTGTGCTGGGATCCATGAGGTCACAAAGAGTCAGACACAACTGAGCAACTGAACTGAACTGAAACATGAGTTCATACTGATGTCTCCAGCTCTAATCTATTACCGCATGTATCATTCTAGTATCCTCCCATTGCTTATGTGTAAACCAACACTCCATTAGTGAGAAACCTGGCTCCAATCATCCACCATCCATTTATGTAATTATTATATATACTGAGTAGTTTTACAATTGCTAACCCTTACCCCTACGAGACATGGAACAATGGACTGGTTCAAACTTGGGAAAGGAGTATATTGGGAAAGGTTGTATATTGTCATTCTGCTTATTTAACTTTTGTGCAGAATACATCATGTGAAATGCCAGCATGGATGAAGAAC
Organism: Neotragus moschatus; assembly: GCA_006410615.1. Classification (NCBI taxonomy): domain Eukaryota; kingdom Metazoa; phylum Chordata; class Mammalia; order Artiodactyla; family Bovidae; genus Neotragus; species Neotragus moschatus. The sequence goes on along the minus strand of SJYA01002795.1, from coordinate 10,808,351 downwards.
AAGCTGGAATGGAGACTGTAGGAGAAATATCAATAACCTCAGATATGCAGATGACACCACCCTAATGGCAGAAAGCAAAGAGGAACTAAAGAGTCTCTTGATGAAGGTGAAAGAGGAGAGTGAAAAAGTTGACTTAAAACTCAACATTCAGAAAACGAAGTTCATGGCATCCGGTCCCATCACTTCATGGCAAATAGATGGGTAAACAATAGAAACAGTGACAGACTTTATTTTCTTGGGCTCCAAAATCACTGCGGACGGTGACTGCAACCATGAAATTAAAAGACACTTGCTCCTTGGAAAGAAAGCTATGACAAACCTAGACAGTGTATTAAAAAGTAGAGACATCACTTTGTCAACAAAGGTACGTATAGCAAGCTCTGGTTTTTCCAGTAGTCATGTATGGATGTGAGAAAATTGATGCTTTTGAACTGTGGTATTGAGGAAGACTCTTGGAATGCAAGGAGATCCAATCAGTCAATCCTAAAAGAAACCAACCTGAATAATCATTGGAAGGACTGATGAGTAGCTGAAACTCCAGTACTTTGGCCACCTAATGCACAGAGTTGACTCATTGGAAAAGACTCTGATGCTGGGAAAGATTGAGGGCAAGAGAAGGGGGCTATGAAGGATGAAATGGTTGGATGGCATCACTGACTCAGTGGACCTGAGCTTGTGCAAATGCTGGGAGACAGTGAAGGACAGGGAAGTCTGGCATGCTGCAGTCCATGGGGTAGTAAAGAGTTGGACAGAGTAACTGAATAACATGAACCCCCAAGGGAAACACTGTATCGACTAGAGTTCAGGATGTATGTACAGTTCCCTTTGCCTTTAGTCCTAAGTCTTCTCTCTGCTGCTGCTGCTTTTTTTTTTTTTTAATTGTGCTGTGAAGCATGTGGGATCTTAGAGTTTCCTGACTGTAAGGAATTGAACCTGTGTCCCCTGCATTGGAAGCCTGGACTCTTAACCACTGGATTGGCAGCGAAGTCCCTCCACTCATTTCTTAAGTTACTGTCCCAATCCCTTCAGTGAAGCTACTTCATCCATTTCTAATACAGTTCAATTCTCTTGTCATCTGAATTCTATCCTGGGGTTCTCCAGCCTCTTAAATGATTTCTTTAGATTTACGCAGCTTAAATTCTTCTTTGGTCTGTAAAGTTCTATGGGTTTGATAAATGCATGTATCCACCATCACAGCATCATATAGTTTCTCTGCCTTAAAAACAAAAATCACCTGTGTTTTGCTCAAATAAGCCTTCTTTTCCAAACCTCTGGCAACCACTGATCTGTTTACCATCTCTACAGTTTTGCCTTTCTTAAAATGTCATATAAATGGAATCATAAAATATGATATCATAAAAAATTTAAAAAGCCTTCTCAGAGTGGCTTCTTTCATTTTGGCCATATATACTTAATATTCACCCATATTTACAGTCCATGGGGTCACAAAAGAGTTAGACTTGACTTAGTGACTAAACAACATAACTTAGAAAATTTTATTTTTCTAATTTAATTGACATAATTGATTTTTAACCTTTTGGACTTCCCAGGTGGCTCAGTGGTAAAGAGTCTGCCTGCCAAGCAGGAGACACTGGTTTAACCCCTGGGTTGGGAAGATCCCCTGGAAAAGGAAATGGTAACCTGCTCCAGTATTTTTTCCTGGGAAACCCAAGGACAGAGGAGTCTGATGGGCTAAACAGCAACAATTCCTTTTTATCACTAAATAGTATTCCACTGAATGGATTTATCACTGCTTATCCTTTAACTGGTGGGAAGGAAAGTTATGACCAACCTAGACAGCATATTGAAAAGCAGAGACATTACTTTGCCAACAAAGGTTCATCTAGTCAAGGCTATGGTTTTTCCAGTGGTTGTGTATGGATGTGAGAGTTGGACTGTGAAGAAAGCTGAGTGCCAAAGAATTGATGCTTTTGAACTGTGATGTTGGAGAAGACTCTTGAGAGTCCCTTGGACTGCAAGGAGATCCAACCTGTCCACTCTAAAGGAGATCAGTCCTGGATGTGCATTGGAAAGACTGATGCTAAAGCTGAAACTCCAATACTTTGGCCACCTCATGCAAAGAGTTGACTCATTGGAAAAGACCCTGATGCTGGGAGGGACTGGGGGCAGGCAGAGAAGGGGACGACAGAGGATGAGACGGCTGGATGGCATCACCGACTCAATGGACATGAGTCTGAGTGAACTCCGGGAGTTGGTGATGGACAGGGAGGCCTGGCGTGCTGTGATTCATGGGGTCACAAAGAGTCGGATACGACTGAGCGACGGAACTGAACTGATCCTTTAACTTGGGGCTTCCCAGGTGGCAGGTGGCTTCCCAGAGGTAAAGAACCTGCCTGCTAATGCAGGAGACATAAGAGACATGGGTTTGATCCCTGGGTCAGGAAGATCCTCTGGAGGAGGGCAGGGCAACCTACTCAGTATTCTTACCTGGAGAATCCCCATGGACAGAGGAACCAGGTGGGCTACAAGTCCATAGGGTCGCATAGAGTCGGACACAACTGAATCGACTTAGTGTGCATGTACACACTCTTTCGCTTACTGAAGAATATCTTGGTTGCTTCCAATTTAGGATAATTATGAATAAAATTACTATAAGTATTAATGGACAGACTTTTGTGTGGACATAGTTTTCAATCCAGTTGGATAAATACGTAGGAGTATGACTGGCTTGTTTGGTAAGACTGGGTTGCACTTTGTAAGAAACTGCCAAATGATCTTCCAAAGTGGTTGCTCCATTTTGCATTCCCACTAGCAATATGAGTTCCTGTTGCTTCACATTTCCTCATCAGCAATTGGTATTGTCAGTTGTTTGGATTTTAGCCATCTAATATGTGTGTAGCAGCATTGCATTGCCATTTTGATTTGCATTTCCCTAATGACAAACAACGTTAAACATCTTTTCATTTGCTTATTTGCCATCTGTATATCTTCTATAGATAATTTTTGTTTTTAAATAATTTCAAATCTATAGAAAAACGCAAATACAGTATGAAGAACTTCACTATTCTTGAACAACATGAACATAAGTTGCTGGCTTGATGCCCTGTCAAGCCCTAAAATTTGTATGCGTATTTCCTGCAAAGACATTCTCCTAAATAAGCACAATGTACGGCTAACATTGTGAAATTAACATTGACACATTACTCACATCCACTCCTCAGACCTTATTCAAATTTCACCAGTTGTTTCAGTCACATCCTTTATAGCAGGATAGGGTTTAGAATCACATGAAGCATTTAATTGTCACATCTTCTAGTCTCCTTCAGTCTGGAAATATTCCCAGTGTTCCTAACTTTCCTTGACTTTCATAATTTTAATATTTTTGAAGGTTTTTGAATACAGACCAGGTATTTTGTAACTGTCCCTCAGTTTGGTTTGACTGATGTCCCCTCATGTTTAGATTCAGATTTGTTTGAGTGGGAAGGTCACAGGTTGCTCTTCTAGGTATACCTTCAGGTAGCATCAGTTTTCAATTTATCCCATTACTGATGATGGTAACTTGATTAAGCTGGATTTGTAACTACCAAGCTTCTTCACTACAAAATTACTTTTTACCTTTGTAATTAGTAATCATTCTGTGGGGAAAGTGTTTTGAAAATACTATCTCATTCCTCATCACACTTCCTCCCATTAGTTCTAACATCCACTGATGATTCTTAGATGAATTACTCTTAGTTGTGAAATGATGCTTTTGTGACTCCACTGTTCCTTATACAGCTGGCATTCTGCCATAGGGAAGCATTCTACTGTTCTTCCCATTTAATCACGAGTATCAGTACAGATAGCTTCCCTGGTGGCTCAGATGGTAAAGCATCTGCCTGCAATGCGGGAGACCTGGGTTCAATCCCTGGGTCGGGAGGATCCCCTGGAGAAGGAAATGGCAACCCACTCCAGTGCTCTTGCCTGGAAAATTTCATGGACAGAGGAGCCTAGTAGGCTACAGTCCATGCGGTTCCAAAGAGTCAGACATGACTGAGCAACTTCACTTTCACTTATCAGTACAGATTCATGGGTTTTCATTCAGTTGCCCCAGACGTGGCCAGGGGGAACTCCTTCTGTGTGTTTGACATGTCCGTATCATTCTTTGGGCACTTCCTTATTTTCTGGCACCACAAGATGTTCCAGGCTCATCTTGTTCTTTCCATACTCTGCCCTTTTAGTGGAGAATGGTATTTAGAAAGCAAGATCTGGCCACTAGGGGAACTTGTGCCTTTGGGGATGGCACTGCTCCCAGGGACTCTCAGTGAACAGGGATGGGAACAGAAATAGGAAACACATGAATGCATACACATACATGCAAACATACATACACTTATTTATATAATACACACGTATTTACATCTGCATTTATTTTTATATCTATTTTAATATACATTGAAAACCATGTACTTGCACTGATAACTCAAATGTTCATCTAATCCTAAAGTGTTCTATGTGTGTTTGCTAGGGCTACCATAACAAAACCCCACAGACCATGTGGCTTACACAACAAATAGTCAATTTCTCACAGTCCTGGGGGCCTGCAGATGAACAGATATGTGATAAAGCAAGTATTGTAAATATTAACTGTATCATGTAGGTGGAACATGCATAAGTGTTTGCTGCACAATTCTTTGAATTTTTCTGTATATTTGACACTTTTTACAATAGAATGTTGGTGAGGCAAAGAGTAGGAAGCACTGTGAATCAAAGAAAAAGCACTAGTTTGCATTTATCATGTATTACAATGTGCTGGGCCTGTACCAAGCACTGTTATAATCATCTCACTTAATTTTCCAACAGCCCCATATTATTATTTTCTGGTGCTATTATTTTCTCCATTTGATAGCTAAGCAGTTTGAGGCTCGGAGAGGTTAAGTCACTTATCTGAAGTAACAACGCTTGTAAATAGAGGTGGGACTCTAATTCAGAAATGTGTGACTCCATAACTGATGCTCTTAACCCTCTTAGATCTAGAACACCAGCATTCCTGTCCACTCTCCATCCATCTCTGCGATTAAAACAAAAAACAAAAAAAAAGTTAAAACCCAATAAATTGCTTCTAATGACTCCTTGATCTTTTACATTTCTCCAGGATGGAATTATACTTTTGCAGAAGGAAAAATAAAGTTCTTATTTACGTTCTTCCTTCAGGGATGGTATCATCTCCCTCCCAGAAGTCTTGGCAGTTGTGCATTCTTTTCCAGGGGGTAAGGAAACTGGTAGCAGCCAGTTGTCACATCTGCTGTCTCTGGCTGTATTCTGAAGTAGGGCAGGCTCTTTTTATGCAGGAGAACACTGCGAGGCTCAGAGACTGTACATACATTGACCAAGCCACACAGGATTATGGGACTGGGCAGCTCTGACGCTCAAGTCTCCTGATGCCCAGTTTGGGGGCTTTGGTCTTGGCACTTCTCTCTTAACTGGTGTCCAGACTGGTTTCCGTCTAAACCCAGCTTGACAAGCAACACTTGTTCTAAAAGGCCAATGGTTACTGTGGGTATTTTCCAAACAGTCTACTTGCCAATCTGCCCGCCTCGCCTGGCATAAATTCCCAGGGAGATCTGACATGCCTTTGGTCTCTTGGTCACCTGCGCGTCTTCCCTGAAAGGGCTGTTTTCTGTCTGGTTTTCCGTTCTCACAGNGCTCCCCAAGGGCACCCTGACCGAAGGTTTATGTTGAAGCAAGCTTCCTGGGTGATTGTGCTAATCAAGGCTGCGAATAAAGAAAGTAACCTTATTACTTTACAACTGGGGAAACTGAGGCACACAGTGTGCCAAGGCCTCACCGTAAGTTAGCCAACCACAAGGAAGCCAAGGGAAAGCCTACAAGGAGAGACCCCACGATGGCCAGGATTTTTCCCCAGGGCCTGAGTCCTGGGGGTTTGGAGTAGAAGAGGGGCTAGGGACGCAGGAAGGTCTGGGCACGCCGCCCTGACAGCTTCGCAGTATCACCGTGGCGGTCCCCAGCCTCACGAAATTAATTGGGAAGAAGCCTTTCTTTCCTCAGTCGAGGAGTAGAGATTCCGTTTAACCTCTGCAGACAGTAAGACAGCGACCACTCTCCCTCCCAGCCTGGCGCCAGCATGAACCCGAGGGCATGTCAGCAGGAGCCAGGAACTGGAGGCGAAGCATCCTTCATTTCCTCTGCGGCAGTGGAACGAGTGAGGTCTCTGATTGCCAGAGTCTTGTTTTTTTCAAAATCGCAGCATGCTGAGACCGAAAGCGGGGTACCCTGGAGGATTCTTTTATATGCTCAACCTTGAGTCAGACTTGCAATCAGCATTTGATCAAGAAACTTGGTCAGTTTCTCAAAATACAGTCAATCGCCGGTTTTACTTTTTTGCTTGGCATTTCCTTGGGTTAGTCTCGGTTCTGAGGATGAAAGATTATAAACTATTGTCTTAAATTCTATACTGATTAGCATCTTTCCGCCATCCAGGATTTCCCTGGAGCCAGATATTTGCAGCTTCAGGATTATGACTTTTTTAAAATATAAGTTTGATGAATTTTTATCCATTCCCCAAATTAGAAACTCTCTTAATTACAGGAGAAAACATTTTCAAAGAGAAAAGGTAGACCTTTAGAGCAAGCCCAGGAGCAATGCTTCTAAAGAAAATCTCAGGGCAGGCAGGTCCTCAGAACCAAGTGAGATAGTCTTTCTGCAGCTGTCAGGCCCACCGTCTTTCAGTTAGTTCTTGACTAAAAAATATAGAATAAATGAAGGTTTCCTTGAAGCTGTTCATCCTTCTGCAGAGGATTCTACTTTGAGAGAAAGCATGGTCTTGGTTCAACTTTTTTTAAAATTGGCCTTGGGTGGCCAGATGGTAGATGGGGGGAGATTTCTCTTTTTGAAAGTATTTCCAGCTAATAAATGAAGACAGAATTATAGACAGAACATCACCATTCTGTATTCTTAATGAATGATTGGATCTAGGCATGATCAGCTATGACTACTAAGTCTTGAAAAGAGAGAACCCACATGATGTGCGAATGAAAAAACTCATCACCAGCTATGAAATCATCTCGATACTCCTTGCAGCCTTGCCCTCACGCAATCAAAGCAGCATCTGATCAAGAGTCATCTAGATCCACAGCACTGTGGAACATAATCAAAACGATCTACATCTTGTGAAACTATAAATGGCCCAGTTCTTTCGTAATAATTGTATAGAAAGTATTGCATTTAGAGTCTAAATTGAATAAATGAAAGGAAAAATTGACATTCATAGGACACTTGTAAATTTGAACACTACTAGGTACTGGATATTTTAAAAGTATTATTACAATATTTCAGATGGATAATATCATGGTTATATTTTTAAGTATTTACAAACATTTGAACATTTTCAGTTCAGTTCAGTTCAGTCACTCAGTCGTGTCCAACTCTTTGCGACCNGTCAGACTTGCAATCAGCATTTGATCAAGAAACTTGGTCAGTTTCTCAAAATACAGTCAATCGCCGGTTTTACTTTTTTGCTTGGCATTTCCTTGGGTTAGTCTCGGTTCTGAGGATGAAAGATTATAAACTATTGTCTTAAATTCTATACTGATTAGCATCTTTCCGCCATCCAGGATTTCCCTGGAGCCAGATATTTGCAGCTTCAGGATTATGACTTTTTTAAAATATAAGTTTGATGAATTTTTATCCATTCCCCAAATTAGAAACTCCCTTAATTACCGGAGAAAACATTTTCAAAGAGAAAAGGTAGACCTTTAGAGCAAGCCCAGGAGCAATGCTTCTAAAGAAAATCTCAGGGCAGGCAGGTCCTCAGGTCCATGAATCGCATTCAATGTCTGTTGAAATTTGGAAATGCAATACTAAAATACAGATGAAATGATATGAAATCTGGAATTTATTTCTGAATAATTTATGGAGAAATAAGAAAAAGTAAGTGTTGGAAACAGGGTTGAACATTAGTAATGAGTATATGGTGGTTCATTTTATTATTCTTTTTTTTATGTTTTACTTTTTGCAAGGTATTCTCAAACTTGGGAACCAACCTTGAAGCTTGACAAAATTACCTGGGATGGAGCTCAGGACGACTGGCCCTTGTCTTGCTCTGTGACTGTACATGTCACTGCTCACTTGTCCATTCAACAAAAACTCTGGAGAACCTCCTGTCTGCTTGGGCTTCTAAATCATGGTACTGACACTTTAGATTAGAAAATAATAAAGAAGGAAGCTGCCAAATAGAGGCATGGAAGGCTTTGCAAAAGAATTGACATTTGATATGGATTCGGACAGATGAAAAGGAGTTCCCTGGGTGGCATCAGTTGTCTTCTATAAGGTAAGGTGGTTAGACTGGGTCTACATCCATTTAATCCTAATAGATTCTGGGGTTGTAATGTGCCAGTAACCAACTTTTTTCTTCTCCCTGGTGTCCCTCCAGGGAGTTGAGCGACACCCACCCAGCCCCCTGCACTGTGTACTTCCTCTCATCATCCTTTATGTTGTTAGCTGAGACGATCCAAACGTGAGTCCCCCAGCTGTGTTTGAAGGCCAAAGCATCATCATATTAACCAGTCTATAACCTTCTCTGGGAATGGTTTCTTGGACTCCTAGATTTATTTCTGTCTATCTGGTTCCCAAGTCATTTCACTTAGTAACTTTAGCTATTCCAAGACTCAGTCTTGATGGTAAAGCCCATTTGCTCCTCAAAACATGGGTGCCTATAGTGAATACTCTCAGCCTTTCTAACTGTTCTTAACCTCCCTCTCTTCCTGTAGGACATGCAGTTTAATATACAGCATGCAGCCTGGCCTTCAGGTTAATTGTTCATTGCTGATACTCGGCCAAAACAAGTCAAACTTTGTGCTTTGATGGCCTTTTCACCCATGTGACATGAACCATCTGTTGGGGCAAAGCTTAAAATGCTAGTTGTCATTTAGCAAGTAGTTGGAAGTATCACATCTTTACTCCGTTATGGAGAATTATTCTCTTTTCATCTTCTTGGGTTTTGTGGATGTTTGTACCTTAAAAGGACAATTTCTGAAACTCTTGGAGAAGTGAGATATGACTGTTTAAATTTGGTTGCTCTGTGTTTGTTGAATGAGTTTGCCTGGGCTATGATGCTGAGTCAAATATGCTGTTTTTTTAGGGACCTGGCAGCATCTAGCAGTGTGATCCAGAGCCTGGTGGAGGGTTGGGAATGCTAGCAGCTCCTCTAATTTTTACTGCTGTAAACCAAAGGTATACTTCACTGTGGGAAAATATTGGGAAATTAGCTATGATATATTGTGTGTTTCCAGTGACTGCTCAAAAGCTTCTTATACTAATTTAATTAGAATAATTTACCTTAATAGGAAACTATAATTTTCTACTTTTTCCAATCGGTTGAACCAATTTGTATTTTTTTTACCCACCCAGATGGAATTTATTACACTAAAGCTAATAACCTAAACCTTAATTTTTGTGCTAGCCATCATTATAACAGGAATTATGCTATAAGAATAGTTGAGACCTCTGTTTCTGGCTCTGGAACACCAGGCTAGATCAAACTAAACTTCCTACCTCAAACAAGTAAAGCAGCTGGATAATTTAACGAATATATCTGACAATGAGAACCCGAGAGGGCAAGATCCTGGAGAGAATGGAAACATAGGAAGGTGAGCCTGACATTTGACATTTGTCTAAGCTTGGGCTGCTATAAACTATGCCATAGTCTGGGTGGTTTAAACAATAGACGTTTCTTTCTCACAGTTATAGAGGCTGAAAGTCCAAGATCAAGGTGTCAGCAGATTTGGTTCTTGGTGAAGGCTGCCTGGCAGATTGCCACCTTCTCTCTGTGTCTGTCTTCACATGGCAGAGAGGGAGCTCTGGTGTCTCTTCCTCCTCCTACAAGAGCACTAATCCCATCATAGAGGCTACACCCTACACCTGACCCGAACTAAACCTGATTACCTTCCCAAGGCTTCACTTCCTTATATGAGCACTTTGAGGGCCAGGGCTTCAGTATATGAATGGGAGAGGCACAAATATTCAGTACATAACAGCACTGTTATCCCCCTTCAGGCATCTCTAAGAACAGTGATTTCAATGCTAAGAAGTTGAGAAAAGCTTTGGTAATCTCAGAGAGACCCTGGTAATATCCTGGGCTTTTGGTTAGGACCTCTGAAAGGTCTCTTCCCTGGTAGCTCAGACAGTAAAGCATCTGCCTACAATGCGGGAGACCCAGGTTCAATCCCTGGGCCAGGAAGATCTCCTGGAGAAGGAAATGGCAACCCACTCCAGTACTCTTGCCTGGAAAATCCCATGGATGGTGGAACCTGGTAGGCTACAGTCCATGCGTTGCAAAGAGTCGGACACGACTGAGCGACTTCACTTCACTCTGAAAGGTTACACTAGTAGGAGGGGCAAATCAAAAGAGGACCAACTCAACTCTCACAAAGGTTCAGCTTTGACTCAAACGAGGTTAAGATGATCTGCCTCTATACTAACTGCATTACAAAAGCAAAAGAAAATCTCTAGAGAAAGATAGCATTATCTACAATACTACATTTGCTCTACAACTTTTCATATACAACATGTTGCAGTTGATAAAAATCTACTAGGCATACTAGGAGATAAGACCAAGTCACCTTTAACCAAGAAAAGAAATAGATAATATAAACTGATTCACAGAAATCCAGTTACTAGAGTTATCAGATATAGACACATATTAATAGAATAACCTCTGATCAATACATTTCAGGTAAAGACAAAATGGAAAATTCCAACAGGTTATATATATATATGAAGAATCAATGGAAATTTTACAACTGAGAGAATGTAATTAAAAATAAGAACATATTCATTTCAGTTCAGTTCAGTCGCTCAGTCGTGTCCGACTCTTTGAGATCCATGAATTACAGCACGCCAGGCCTCCCGGTCCATCACCAACTCCCGGAGTTCACTCAGACTCACATCCGTTGAGTCGGTGATGCCATCCAGCCATCTCATCCTCTGTCATCCCCTTTTCCTCCTGCCCCTAATCCCTCCCAGCATCAGAGTCTTTTCCAATGAGTCAACTCTTCGCATGAGGTGGCCAAAGTACTGGAGTTTCAGTTTTAGCATCATTTCTTCCAAAGAACACCCAGGGCTGTTTTCCTTAGAATGGACTGGTTGGATCTCCTTGCAGTCCAAGGGACTCTCAAGAGTCTTCTCCAACACCACAGTTCAAAAGCATCAATTCTTCGGTGCTCAGCTTTCTTCACAGTCCAACTCTCACATCCATACATGACCACTGGAAAAACCATAGCCTTGAATAGAAGAACATATTAGAGGAGTTCAAAGTAGATTAGACAAATGAAGAGAGGTGAACTAGAGGAAAGAAAATAATCTGAAATGAATCACCAAGAGATAAAAGAATGGAAAATACAGAAAGAGTGTGTCATATTTTGGACATAGTAAAAGGTTTTAGCAAAATTGTAGCTGAAGTCCCAGAAAATGACAGGGAGAGAGAGAATTGAATGGAGCAGTTTTTGAATAGATAATGGCCAGAAATTTTCTAAAGTTGATGAAATACATGAATCCACAGATTCAAGACTCCCTTTAGAGCCCTGTGAGTGAGTGAAAGTCACTTAATCACATCCAGCTCTTTGCGACCCCATGGACTGTTGTCCATGGAATTCTCCAGACCAGAATACTGGAAGGGATAGCTGTTCCCTTCTGCAGGGGATCTTCCCAACCCAGGGATCAAACCTAGGTCTCCCACACTGCAGGCAGATTCTTTACCAGCTGAGCCACAAGGGAAGCCCAAGAATACTGGAGTGGGTACCCTAATTTCTCCAGCAGATCTCCTCGACCCAGGAATCAAACCAGAGTCTCCCGAGTTGCAGGTGGATTCTTCACCAGCTGAGCTACCAGGGAAGCCTTTAGAGCCCTAAGCAGTGTAAATTAAAAAAAAAAAAAAAAATCACATCTAGACACATTTGAGTCAAACTACCAAAAATCAAAGAACAACACATTCTGCAAACATGGACTAAAGAGATTGTTCACAGGGAGAAAGATAAATATTTCTGTGACCACACAAATTTGGCACTGTCAATAATAATTCATAGAAAATATATTTTTCTGATTTTTATTGGATCCAATTGATTGTTTTCATGACTTTGAAGCTAGCATTTTGTTAAAGAAGGATCACACTCTGTTTTACCCACATGCCACCCATACTCCAAGAGTCAGGTGCCAAGAGCTTCTTGCTAGCCTGAAAACCATGCCATTGAGTCTGGAAATCTGCATGTTTATAGTTTATAAACACTCACAGCTCGCTTTCTGTTCACCCCAAGTTTGCTGAGCTTTGCCAAAGGTCAGGTTCAGTGTTGGGCAGTGCCTATCCTCAGTTCAGTTCAGTTCAATCACTCAGTCGTGTCCGACTCTTTGTGACCCCATGAATTGCAGCACACCAGGCCTCCCTGTCCATCACCAACTTCCAGAGTTCACTCAAATTCATGTCCATCGAGTCGGTGATGCCATCCAGCCATCTCATCCTCTGTCGTCCCCTTCTCTGCCTGCCCCCAATCCCTCCCAGCATCAGAATCTTTTCCAAAGAGTCAGCTCTTCGAGTGAGGTGGTCAAAGTACTGGAGTTTCAGCTTTAGCATCAGTCCTTCTATCAATAGCCAGGACTGATCTCCTTTAGAGTGGACTGGTTGGATCTCCTTGCAGTCCAAGGGACTCTCAAGAGTCTTCTCCAACACCACAGTTCAAAAGCATCAATTCTTCAGCACTCAGCTTTCTTCACAGTCCAATTCTCACAGCCATACATGACCACTGGAAAAACCATAGCCTTGACCAGATGGACCTTTGTTGGCAAAGTAATGTCTCTGGTTTTCAATATGCTCTTTAGGTTGATCATAACTTTCCTTCCAAGGAGTAAGCATCTTTTAATTTCTTGGCTGCAATCCTGCCTAGTGGAGCTCAAAACTTGAGAGAGAGGCAAGCATGGATGGGACCCCCACATCTCTTAGTGAGCACTGTAGTTAAGACACAGGAGCCCTGTGAGAGAGGAACTCATTCTTTCTGCAGAGTTCCTTTCTCAAATATTCATTGAGCACCTACTATGTGCCAGACTCATTAACATGTTTCTCTTTCCCCCTTGTCTTGTTTTTTTTCTGAACTAAGACCCATAGTCTTTCCAAAATATTTATGACTTTTTTCTGGGCTGTGCCATGTGGCATGCAGGATCGAACCTATGCTGGGATTGAACTTGTGCCCCCTCCTTTGAAAGCACAAAGCCCTAGCCCCTGGGTGGACATCATTTTTTTTTTAAGGGGAAGATTTTTCTCCCCAGTCAGTGAGTTTTGTGAAATATCTATAAAATTAACAGCAAACAGGTAAACACAAGAGGTCAAGGTAGGGAAAAAGGGAAGAGGAAGGAAAATAACCCTTACAGAACCTCCACTGTTTATTCTCTCATCGATCCCCATAATAACCAAATGTGGGAAGTGTGGATACGATTTATAGGTTGGAAATTCAGGCACAGAGAGGTTGAGTAACTTGTCCCAAGGCCCCAGCTTACAAACTGAGTAGCTGGTCTGTAGACATCAAGCCTTTTGACACTTGGTCCAGTGTTCTTCCTACACAAGGCAACTGAGTAGTAGGTGTCCTGGAGATCTTCTTTTTCACTCATGGATCCCCTGGGCTGGGGGCTGGTATTTGTGAAGCAATGTGAGGAGTCTGAGGGAATACATTTCAGCCTCCTTGTCTGCTCTGCTGATGGGTTGAAATGCCCAGAAGTCCCAGATCAAAACCAGACCAGAGGAAAATGAAGAAAAGACCATTCATGGTGTTGTAGTCTTCTTGGGCTGCCTTAATAAAGTACCATAGATTAGATGGCTTAAACAATAGAAACTGATTTTCTCAAAATTTTGAAGGGTGGAAGTCTGCGATCAAGATGCCGGTATGGACAGGTTCTGAGCTCTCTTTCTGGCTTGCAGAGGACTGCCTTCTAACTGTGTCCTCACATGGCAGAAAGAGTGAGCTCACTGGTGTTGTAATAAGACCACTAATCCCATCATGGGAGCCCCACCCTCATGATGTCATCTAACCTAATTACCTCTCAAAGCCTCCATCTCGGAGTCCTATCTCATGAGAGGTTAGAGCTTCAACATAGAAATTTCTGTGTGCATACTAAGTCACTTCAGTTGTGCCTGACTCTGTGTGACCCCATGGGCTGTAGCCCACTAGGCTCCTCCACCCATGGGATTCTCCAGGCAAGAAAACTGAAGTGGGTTGCCATGTGTAAANCCCTTCTCTGCCTGCCCCCAATCCCTCCCAGCATCAGAATCTTTTCCAAAGAGTCAGCTCTTCGAGTGAGGTGGTCAAAGTACTGGAGTTTCAGCTTTAGCATCAGTCCTTCTATCAATAGCCAGGACTGATCTCCTTTAGAGTGGACTGGTTGGATCTCCTTGCAGTCCAAGGGACTCTCAAGAGTCTTCTCCAACACCACAGTTCAAAAGCATCAATTCTTCAGCACTCAGCTTTCTTCACAGTCCAATTCTCACAGCCATACATGACCACTGGAAAAACCATAGCCTTGACCAGATGGACCTTTGTTGGCAAAGTAATGTCTCTGGTTTTCAATATGCTCTTTAGGTTGATCATAACTTTCCTTCCAAGGAGTAAGCATCTTTTAATTTCTTGGCTGCAATCCTGCCTAGTGGAGCTCAAAACTTGAGAGAGAGGCAAGCATGGATGGGACCCCCACATCTCTTAGTGAGCACTGTAGTTAAGACACAGGAGCCCTGTGAGAGAGGAACTCATTCTTTCTGCAGAGTTCCTTTCTCAAATATTCATTGAGCACCTACTATGTGCCAGACTCATTAACATGTTTCTCTTTCCCCCTTGTCTTGTTTTTTTTCTGAACTAAGACCCATAGTCTTTCCAAAATATTTATGACTTTTTTCTGGGCTGTGCCATGTGGCATGCAGGATCGAACCTATGCTGGGATTGAACTTGTGCCCCCTCCTTTGAAAGCACAAAGCCCTAGCCCCTGGGTGGACATCATTTTTTTTTTAAGGGGAAGATTTTTCTCCCCAGTCAGTGAGTTTTGTGAAATATCTATAAAATTAACAGCAAACAGGTAAACACAAGAGGTCAAGGTAGGGAAAAAGGGAAGAGGAAGGAAAATAACCCTTACAGAACCTCCACTGTTTATTCTCTCATCGATCCCCATAATAACCAAATGTGGGAAGTGTGGATACGATTTATAGGTTGGAAATTCAGGCACAGAGAGGTTGAGTAACTTGTCCCAAGGCCCCAGCTTACAAACTGAGTAGCTGGTCTGTAGACATCAAGCCTTTTGACACTTGGTCCAGTGTTCTTCCTACACAAGGCAACTGAGTAGTAGGTGTCCTGGAGATCTTCTTTTTCACTCATGGATCCCCTGGGCTGGGGGCTGGTATTTGTGAAGCAATGTGAGGAGTCTGAGGGAATACATTTCAGCCTCCTTGTCTGCTCTGCTGATGGGTTGAAATGCCCAGAAGTCCCAGATCAAAACCAGACCAGAGGAAAATGAAGAAAAGACCATTCATGGTGTTGTAGTCTTCTTGGGCTGCCTTAATAAAGTACCATAGATTAGATGGCTTAAACAATAGAAACTGATTTTCTCAAAATTTTGAAGGGTGGAAGTCTGCGATCAAGATGCCGGTATGGACAGGTTCTGAGCTCTCTTTCTGGCTTGCAGAGGACTGCCTTCTAACTGTGTCCTCACATGGCAGAAAGAGTGAGCTCACTGGTGTTGTAATAAGACCACTAATCCCATCATGGGAGCCCCACCCTCATGATGTCATCTAACCTAATTACCTCTCAAAGCCTCCATCTCGGAGTCCTATCTCATGAGAGGTTAGAGCTTCAACATAGAAATTTCTGTGTGCATACTAAGTCACTTCAGTTGTGCCTGACTCTGTGTGACCCCATGGGCTGTAGCCCACTAGGCTCCTCCACCCATGGGATTCTCCAGGCAAGAAAACTGAAGTGGGTTGCCATGTGTAAATTTGGAGGGGACACAATTCAGTCCATAGACATTGGTTTTTCCTTCAGGCAAATCTCTTCATCTCTTACCAGTGTAATGGGCATATTATGACTCCAAAGGGGAAGTAGGTAAGAGCCACTTGCTAAGAGTGACTGACCTGATGTTTGTTCTTTAACATTTGTCTTTTCAGGGGTCCCTTTGGCAGTTTCATAGTCAGGTTTCAGGAGAGGCCAGTTTCCCATACTGAGAAAAAAGATCCCAAGGAGGCTATATGCAGGTTCTCTGAGTGAGTTTTGGCAGGGGGAAGGTGGGAACCAGATGTCCGAGGTGGTATTGAGCATGTATCTAGACACCTGGAAACCTAAGGGAGGTGACTGCTGTTCCCATCTGAAGGTCAGGTCATTAAGTGGCCTTTGTATATTTTATAGCTTTCCCAATTAACTTGTTTTTAAATCTCTGAAGTTTGAACCTTGTAGGTTCAGCTGCTGAAAACAAAGGTGCTGTAGAGGCTGTTGTCCTGTTTTTCTTTGGATGGTCTGTCTCTGTGCCGCAACCTCACTCCCACTGATCCTCAGGAGAATCTAGTTACTAGAGCTTCCTTCTGGGGACCTGGTCCCCTTGTTTCCGGTAGGACCTCATGCTGTGTGCTCTAGGGTTCCGAGTGAAGCTTCTGACACCCAGCCCAGCCCTCTTTCAGGTGCTGGGCCTGCACAAGTCCGAGTGGGGTGTCCAAGCCTCAGTGCTCCTACCAGGCTGAGGATTCTTGCTGCTTGGCCTATGACTGCTTCTGACCAGCCTGGACCTAAACTTTTCCCTGGACTGGACTCTGGTCTCAGCTTCTGATCAGCAACACCCTCTCCTGGCTTCCTGGTGCCCTTGAATCACTGGCTTCCCTGGTGACCCTTCTGCTCACACACCCCTGTCCCTCGCATGTGAGCAACTGTCCTGGGTCTTCCTGGGGCCTGTTCCCTCCTTCCTCGCTCTTTGAGGGTGCCCCTGACCATCCTTGCCAAGTGGCTTGTCAGGAGGCTGGTGACACCTCCAGGGAGGGCAGTCTAGGGGCAATGGGGAGGGGACTTCAGCAAAGCTGGTGGATCTGGATTGCTCTGCTGTGACCTAGAAACAGGGCTTTACAGAACTGCCCTGTACAACGTGCTCTCCACACCCCTGGAAGCTTGGCAGTGGGAGGATGGATTCATGCACAGCTTAGTATCAAAACCCAGCACTTCCCATTTTGACTGCTCAGGGTTGACAAAGTGGCAGCAAAACACCTGGATCAAGCTGGCCCGTGTCAGGAAGCACTCTGGGGCAAGAACAAGGACTTCACGTGTGCTCTCTTATTTAGCTCTCACAACTACCCCTGCGGGATGTAGTTTCTCTGAAAACATAAGACTCAGAAAAGTTAGGTACCTTGGCCCCGGTCACACAGCACATCTATGACAGGGTATGATTTTAAACCATACCCACCGAGGCCAAGGCTCACAAGGCGCGAGGCTGGAATGAGCGCCTTCTGTTGCTCCACACACAGAGCAGCCTCAGGATAGGGGTGGGGAACTGATATTTCCAAAGATATTTAGTCTTCTCTTCTTTGAAAAAATACATCACTATGCAAGTCTGCAAATATGACTGCTTCACAGCTTGGTAGACAGACCCGGATAAATGCAGAGTGAAGGATAAAGGGCTGCAGCGGGGGCGCTTGGCGGCGAATAAACCAGTTGGGAAGTGCTGTTCTTACCCTGCCCGTGCCTGGAGCTGCCCCGAGCTCCACTCCAGAGGGCAAGACTCTGCCTTAATGCTCATCTGGGCTGTGCCCACACACAGCTCTGGGTAGACCTTTGCCTTCACTCAAGTGACCATGTGTCCCAAGAGATACATTTATGCTAAATAGCACCTTCTGAGACCCTGTTCCCTCCCAAAGGGATGATACCCAGTTTCAGAGAATCCGGAGGAGGGCCTCGTGGCCAGGCCCTTACTGGGACAGAGTAGAAATCTCCACTCAGCTGCTACTGGACCCAACTCACCCCTCCCTCCCTCGACAGCCCCAAAGCTCTTTTCTGCAGAGAGGGCCCCACATCCCAAGCCCTCTGACCGCCGGCAGCCACATCTAACCAGCCACCACTCCCAGCTTCCTAGTCACCCCCACACTGGGAGTCGGGCCAGGGTTGCAGGCAGCGTCTGGCCTGACGAGGTGGTGGCCGGGGGTGGTGGCTGTGTCTGATTGAAGTCCCCATTTCCCTCCTACAAAGGCAGCATAATTAATCAGGCAGTAATGAATTCAGGTACCCCCGGTTTGTCACCTCAAGAGATAGGCTCCCTGAGAGCGCTGGAATTCACAAGAGGCAAACAGGTCACCATTATGATTTTTTAGTATTAAATGTTAAGAGGAAGATACATTGGAATTTGACCAAAATTTTGTCTGTTTACCTTCAAGAACCCCTCGCCCGGTTTCTTTCTTCCTATTATGCATTTATAATGTACTTTGGGCCATTCTGGGTCTTTGTTGCTGTGTGTAGGCTTTCTCCAGTCGCGGTGAGTGGTAGCTACTCCTCCTCATTGCAGTGCACGAGCTCCTCACTGCAGGGGCTTCTCTTGTTGTGGAGCACGGGATTCACTGCCCCACAGTATGTGGGATCTTAGTTCCCAGATCAGGGCTCAAACCTGTGTCCTCAGCATTGGCAGGCAGATTCTTAACCACTGGACCATCCAGGAAGTCCCCTGTCCCATTTTCTTTCTCTCTGCCTTTGGCTCACGGGGCTGGGGCACTTGGGGTGGGTGGTCCTCTGGCTGACTCTGATCCTCCACCCGAGGTTTTCTCAGTTCAAGGATGACTGTCCCCTTGTGTCCCTGTTATTCAGCATCCTCTCATGTGAGGCCTTGGGAAAGGGGAGGCGGGTGTTCCCCTCACTGAGAATTCAGGCTCCCCAGTGCTCTGCCACCAGGGCTCTGGAGATGGACCAGGTGGGCAAAGGTGTTGGGAGGGCTGCGGGATGCTTTGACTGGGCCCTGATTGCACTGACCTGTACTCTTCAGCTTCCAGGAGCAGCCAGCCCAGGAGCACAGCGGGGCTATCAGCAAAGCAGGGATGCCGATCCAAGTTCAAATCCCAGTCTTCCCAGGGCCACCCTGGGAGCTTTGGAGAAAATTGCAGAACTTGGAGTTGGCATCCGTCAATGTAGTCGGATGAAACAAAGTGGCAGTCGTGGGCCACCTTGAGTATGGCATGCACACGGTAGGCCCTCAGCTGGTGAAGGCTTCTATAGGTGGGGCCCATGGAGCCCCAGGCTTTGGGCTGAGGCAGGCCCAGGGCTAGCCCATTAGAGGCTGCTGAGCTCCACATGGAAGCCCCAGCTGGCTGTAGTGGGTGCCAGAGTCCCCTGACTTTAAGTGGCTTCTGGTCAGTGCCAGCGCATGTCCCTACCAGCTTCAGGACCAGTGGCCCCCCAGTGCCATGAGAATACTGTGAAAGCTTCCCAGAAGAGGTGCTATTTGATCCCCTTTAAAGGAATACATCAGAGCCCTGCGGGTTGGCCCAGAGCTGCTGTGTCCCCATAGCTGCTGTGTCCCCATAGCGAGTGGATAAGTAGTCTGAAATTCCCCGTGTCCCAAGCACCTGCTGTGTGCTCAATTGGGAAAGCAAGTGATGAGGCGAAAGACAAGCTGTGCAAATGCGCAAAGAATACGAGTAGGCATGAGTAGGTATATGAATATGAGTAGGTTCACAAAAGAGGCATGGAAAATGGCTCCGTTGATTTTTAAAAAGAATGCTCAGTCCTCCCAAACCTTAGGGAAATGCAACTTAAATGAGGTAGTATTTATATATATACTGGAATAGTACTCAGCCAGAAAAAGAGAGTGAAATAGGGGTTCCCTGGTGGCTCAGTGGTAAAGAATCTGTCTGCCCATGCAGGAGACATGGGTTTGATCCCTAATCTGGGAAGATCCCACATGGCAAGAAGCAACCAAGCCCCATGAGCCACAGCCATTGAATCTGTGCTCTGGAGCCTGTGAACCACAACTACTAACCCAGAGCCACAACTACTGAACCCGTGTGCCTCAACTACTAAAGCCCATGCACCCTAGAGCCCACGTTCAGCAACAGGAGAGGCCACTGCAACGAGAAGCCTGCACACCACCTCTACAGAAAAGCCCTATAGCAACGAAGACCAGGCACAGCCAGAAGTGAATAAACAGAATTAGTTTTNGGATGAAACAAAGTGGCAGTCGTGGGCCACCTTGAGTATGGCATGCACACGGTAGGCCCTCAGCTGGTGAAGGCTTCTATAGGTGGGGCCCATGGAGCCCCAGGCTTTGGGCTGAGGCAGGCCCAGGGCTAGCCCATTAGAGGCTGCTGAGCTCCACATGGAAGCCCCAGCTGGCTGTAGTGGGTGCCAGAGTCCCCTGACTTTAAGTGGCTTCTGGTCAGTGCCAGCGCATGTCCCTACCAGCTTCAGGACCAGTGGCCCCCCAGTGCCATGAGAATACTGTGAAAGCTTCCCAGAAGAGGTGCTATTTGATCCCCTTTAAAGGAATACATCAGAGCCCTGCGGGTTGGCCCAGAGCTGCTGTGTCCCCATAGCTGCTGTGTCCCCATAGCGAGTGGATAAGTAGTCTGAAATTCCCCGTGTCCCAAGCACCTGCTGTGTGCTCAATTGGGAAAGCAAGTGATGAGGCGAAAGACAAGCTGTGCAAATGGGCAAAGAATACGAGTAGGCATGAGTAGGTATATGAATATGAGTAGGTTCACAAAAGAGGCATGGAAAATGGCTCCGTTGATTTTTAAAAAGAATGCTCAGTCCTCCCAAACCTTAGGGAAATGCAACTTAAATGAGGTAGTATTTATATATATACTGGAATAGTACTCAGCCAGAAAAAGAGAGTGAAATAGGGGTTCCTTGGTGGCTCAGTGGTAAAGAATCTGTCTGCCCATGCAGGAGACATGGGTTTGATCCCTAATCTGGGAAGATCCCACATGGCAAGAAGCAACCAAGCCCCATGAGCCACAGCCATTGAATCTGTGCTCTGGAGCCTGTGAACCACAACTACTAACCCAGAGCCACAACTACTGAACCCGTGTGCCTCAACTACTAAAGCCCATGCACCCTAGAGCCCACATTCAGCAACAGGAGAGGCCACTGCAACGAGAAGCCTGCACACCACCTCTACAGAAAAGCCCTATAGCAACGAAGACCAGGCACAGCCAGAAGTGAATAAACAGAATTAGTTTTTAAATAAAATGAAGTAACACTTTCTGCAGCAACATGGATGGACCTAGAGATTATCATAGTAAGTGAAGTAAGCTAGACAGAGAATGACAAATATCGTATGATATCATTTATGTGTGGAAACTAAAGACATGATACAAATGAACTTATTTACAAAACAGGAACAGCCTCACAGACTTGGAAAACAAACTTATGGTTACCAAAGGGGCAAGATGAGCAGGGGAGGAAGAAATTAGGAATTTGGGATTAACATACTATAATTATTTTGCTATGTAAAATACTTAATATTATACTTAATATTCTGTAGTAACCTATGTGAAAGAATATTGAAATCTGAATGAGAATGAATATATGTATAAATGAATCACTTTGCTGTACACCTGAAACTAACACAACATTGTAAATCAACTGCTGTTTTTAGTCACTCATTTGTGTCCGACCCTTCTTCGGCCCCATGGACTCTATCCTGCCAGGCTCCTCTGTCCATGGGGTTTTCCAGGCAAGAATACTGGGGTAGTTGCCATTCCCTTCTCTAGGGACTCTTCCCAACCCAGAGATCAAACCTGAGTCTCCTGTATTGCAGGCAGATCCTTTACTGCTGAGCCACTGGGGAAGTCCAAAACAACCGCACCCTAACAAAAAATTAAATTTGAAAAATGAGGTAGCATTTCTCACTCATCAAATGGATAAAAATTTACAAGTCTGATAGTATCAGGTACTCGTGACAATGTCAGGACAGTGCTCTCAGAGCCACCTATTGGTGCAACTGTTTTGGAGGGCCTAGCTGTGTCCTTTAGAACTAGAAATGTATATCCCCTGGAACCTAGCAATTTCCCTTCCGCTTTACCTGCCCCCAAGAAACATATATACGCACACACAGAGAAATGATCACACCAGTCTTTGTAATTGTAGAAACCCAAATGCCCATCAGTATTGGAATGCCTAAATAGATGAAGGCATCTCACAGTGTGGAGTTCTGTATAGCAATTTTAAAAAATTGAGTTGAACCTCTGTGTATGCAAATAGATCTCTAAGATGTATTATGAGTGAAAAAAAAAATCTGCAGAACAATATATGTATTTTTCATGTAAAAAAAAACCCTTCATCAATAACAAATACTGCATAGTTTTAACGGAGTTCTACGTGTGTTGCAGAGGCACAGAACAAAAATCAGAAAGAATATGTACAGACTCATGTACAGTGGCTACCTTTTAGAAGGTTGAGGGTTAGCCATGGATTATTGGAGTTTGGCAAGGGTGGAATGGCTTGAGTTTTCTCTACAATGCTATAGGTTTTGGGGAGACAAATGGGTTACTGTACCTTATGTAGAATATAGACTAATTTTGAAAAGAGTATGCTAGGGGAAACAGACTACATCTAGGGACAGCTGGCAGAATACAACATGAAAAGCTGAGAGAATGGCTAAGAAGGAATCAGAGTGAGCGCACTGTGTGCAAAAGCCCTCTGGGGCTTGCCAAGGGGAGGAAAGAGAAGAGCAGAGTGAGGAAGTCCGGGAGCCTGGACACGCAGAAGGAACCCCCAGGGAGGGAAGGTGAAGAGCCAGGCTTCTGATTGCTTTGTCCTTGACTGGAGAGGGAGCATGACACACAGAGATGCCCTTCCCGATGCTGGAGTTTCCAGCTATGACAGCTAAGGTTCCTCCCCACACTCCTCCTCTCTTCCTTTCAAGCTGGAAATCTATTTCTCTTGCTGGCTTAGAGAGGAAGTCTTGATTCGTTTTGCATAAGGACCCTGAATTACAACTCAGTACTCCGGGACTTCCCTGGTGGTCCAGTGGTTAAGAACCTGCCTGCCAATGCCGAGAGCATGGGTTCGACACCTGGTCTGGGAAGAGGCCACGTGCCGTGGAGCAACTAAGCCTATGTGCCACAACTGCTGAGGCCTGCATGCTTAGAGACTGTGCTCTACAACAGAAGACGACACTGCAATGAGAAGCCCCGCACACCACAGAGTAGCCCCCACTCGCTGCAAATAGAGAAAGTCCATGTGCAGCAACAAAGACCCAGTGCAGCTGAAAGTAAATGAAATTTTAAAAAGTCAGTACTCCTGGGACTTCCCTGGTGGTCCAGTGGTTACGCATGTGCCTTGCAATGCAGGGGGCACAGGTTCGATCCCTGGCTGGGGAACTAAGATCCCACATGCTGTGTAGCAACTGAGCCCCCACACTGGAGCCTATGAGTCAGAACTAGAGAGCCCGCATGCCTGCAACTGCTGAGCCCACCCGCCACAACTCACGTTGAAACGCTGCGACGAAAGATCCTGTGTGATGCAAGGAGATCCCATGTGCTGCCACTAAGGCCGATGTAGCCAAATAAAAATAAATACATTTGAAAATCAGTGCTGCTGCTGGCCCCTCTGAGAGCATCGCCCGCAGGAATGGGCGCTGATCCTGGACACACCTTTGCTGTAAAGGGCTGCCCAATAGGTCTAGAAACCTGCTTCTGCCCATGTCTGTGTGGATGGGGAACCTGCTTCTCCTGGGTCATGCTCAGGGGTCCTTAGGTTTACAAGGTGAGGGTGGTGTGGGAGCCTCAACTGCAGTCAACTGGGCAACCTTCAGCCCTGGGCTCAGCATCCTGGCACAGAGCTAGGCCAGAAAAATGTGCAAAAAAGAGTAACACTTATCTCCAAAGCTTCATAGTATGGGGGCTTTGGAGTCCGATCTGAATTCATATGCCAGCTCATTCCCACAGCTGGTATGTGTAACTGTGCAACCTCAGATACACCAGCAGCCTTTTTGGGAACTAAATAAATAAAATGTTATCAAGCTCTCAGCTCCATAAAATGTCGCCCAGAGGTGGCTTAAAATAATGATGCTAACATACATCTCCTGTCTCTTCAAGACCTTAATCAGAACAGCAGACCTTGATGTACTGTGAATGTGGTTTTTGATGTATTGGGTTGGTCAAAAAGTTCATTCAGGTTTTTGCGTAAGATCTTACAGAAATGCCTGAATGAACTTTTTGGCCAAACCAATACTTAGACTAGTTTATTCTAGTGTGATGTTCAAGAAAACTCTTCTTTTAACTCAGTAACTCTTTCCCATCCTGCATTTCTTAAAATTGGAGGCTTATAGTTTCAGAAATCTTTATGAAGGAATGAGACCTAAGAAGAGAGATCCCAGTGAGCCTGGATCGGGAAGGTCCAGTAAAGAAATTGCTTCCAGCCATCCGGAGGCGAGGCGTTGATAGAAATGGCCCCTCCTCTGCCATGCTGGCTGGTCCTTGTGGGACCCCAGGCAGCTAGTGAGACGTCCATCATTCCCATCAACACAGCCAGGACCAGGAGAGGTGATCGAGGCACCTGCCTGGGGGCAAAATTTAAAGTGGTGTCGAAACTGGGCTTCCCAGGTGGCACTAGTGGTAAAGAACCCACCTGGCAATATAGGAGACATAGGAGATGCGGGTTCAGTCCCTGTGTTGGGAAGATCCCCTGGAGGAGGAAATGATAAGTCACTCCAGTATTCTTGCCTGGAGAATCCCATGGACAGAGAGCCTGTGGGCTACAGTCCATAGGGTCTCAAAAAGTCAGACATGACCGAAGCAACTTAGCATGCACAACATGCCAAAGCACTCAGTAATCAAGATAAATACTATTTTAATGCAATATATGTTTAATAAGAATTAATGCAAAAAAAATCTATGATGGACAAAATGTCACCACGTTACACCCTGGCTTCCACGTTACACCCTGGCTTACTGACCCCATAAGCTGCTGTCAAGCTCTTTACATCCTCCTTGCTGGGCTGTCTTGAGCATGGCTTGGTGTGCCTAGGTCTAGGAGAAAGGGGCTGGGGAATGGATTCTGTAACTTGTCTTCTATCAGCATGGGGAGGAGCAAGGAAACCTTTCTGGACAATTATCTTTTGAGTGTGTGTGTGTGATTTTTTTTTTTTTTTTTAAAGCACAGCACACACTGGCTTTTTTAAAAATAAAAATTATTTGGCTGTGCTGGGTCTTAGTTGCAGCATGTGGGATCTAGTTCCCTGACCAGGGATCGAATCGTGTCCCCTGCATTGGGAATGCAGCGTCTTAGCCACTAGACCACCAGGGAAGTTCCTATATGATTTTTAAAAATATTTATTTTTTGGTGACCCTGTAGAGGAAATAGAGTTAAACAAAATAAAACCTAAAAACAAGGGATAGGAACGTGAGAATTTAGAGAAAGCAGATTAGAAAACAGTTTTCAGAAAGCTTTCTACTGTCTGTCATCTGAAAACAGTTTTCAGAAAGCCTTCTACTGTCATCTGATTTTTCAGAAAATAGCCAAGGATTTGCAAAAGCAATTTTTCAGTTTCAAGTGCCTTTATTTCCCCTCAGCGATGCTACTGCAGTAAATACAGGTTCAAGTGCACATCCCATTTGCCCCTCTAAGAATCTGAGCATTCTGTACACCTGGCTTGAAAGCTCACCTAATTTGCCCTCAGACGCCACCCATCTCAATCCTAGGCTCATCTCTCCATCCCTGGCTGAGGGGGCTGGATGCCCAGCCAGTATGGAAGCTTCTACCCAGAAGAGACAGGACAGCTACAATGTAAAAGATGTTGGCTTGATAAGACAATCCCTTGGTTAAACACCCTCCCGAAAGAAATATGCTGTGTGCTAAGTCGCCCAGTCATGTCCGACTCTTTGCAACCCCATGGACTGTAGCCCGCCAGGCTCCTCTGTCCTTGGGATTCTCCAGGCAAGGATACTGGAGTGAATTGCTGTGCCCTCCTCCAAGGAATCTTCCCAACCCAGGGAATGGGGTTGAGGGGGACGCCTTTTTCTTTAAGTTGGAAATCATGTAACAAACCATTTTTGTTGCCAAACAGTATTTAAATCAAACTAGATTAATAATAATGTAATCATATGCATTTATTCTGCTATTCTACATATTTAAAAAGAAACTAATTTGAGAATATTTAGAAATAAGGACTTCCCTGGTAGCTCAGTGGTAAAGAGTCCACCTGCAATGCAGGAGATCCAAGTTTGATCCCTGGATCAGAAAGATCACCTAGAGAAGGAAATGGAAACCCACTCCAGTATTCTTGCCTAGAGAACCCCTTGGACAGAGGAGCCTGGTGGGATATAGTCCATGGGGTTTCAAAAGAGTCGGATGCGACTGAGAGACTAAACAACAAGCTGTTAGTGGCAATTATTTGTGGTGTGTGTTCTTCACTCGCTGCTGTGGGGGCTGCTATTCTATCAGGAGGGATGTCGGGGGACTAGGTTGGGGGAGCCGGAGGAAATCTAGGAAGAGGAAGACCCCACTTCTGAAAGAGACATATGGAGGCAGGCAGTTGAGTTTTAAGTTTTCAAGAAAAAACTGGATTCTATAATTTTTTATGTTAATGATATACTTTAAATTATTACTAAAAACGCCATCCAAGGGGATGGGAAAATGGAATCCGTTTTGTCCTTCCCTTTATCTGTGGACTTCATTTTAAAATCACTTTATTTTCAGCACCTTGGTTTTGTTGTCTTTGCCAGAAAGTAACTTTTCTGTTCAACAGTATATTAATGCAGAATAGAAATAAAGATGCTTTAAAAAAATTCTTTCAAGCACAAAAGGAGATGGTTTTCAACAGATAATTTTACATATTTACATATTTTACCTTAAGCACTTTGTGGTCTCTGCCTACTGGTGAATGGATCAGATTTTTGCACTCTTCAAAATGAACCAGTTTGGCTTCTAAGCCTTTGCGAAGGACGGAAATGAATTCTAACTTTTTTTTTTCCACTTCATTTTCGCATCTTCACATTTCCTTATTTCACATGGTTTAAAATAAAATGCCTCCAGCATTATTTTTCCTTTCTCAAGAGCAAAGTGAATGTGACTTTTCGGAGGGGTCACAGGATGCCCTGGAGGCCTGTGGGTGTTGTTGGACTGCTGCCTGCTTTCAGCTTGACTGAAGGGCTTGTCAGAGTTTTCATCTCCTAAGAAACGCGCCGCCGGCGATGGCCAGAAGCAGGGGAAGGCAGCAGTATGAGTCCCACGCTGGTTTCTTTCCCACTGACATCAAATCCTGAGGTTTTAAAATTAATCCCACACAAAGACAGCCCTTCATTGTGGTGCCTGTTTGAAATTAGACGAGCAATAATGACCTTTCTAAGATGTCTCCTTGTTAAGATAGCCCCCTGATGAAATTGAAAGGCTGCCGAGGGGGCCCCCCAACCAGAGTGGGTGAGATGCCTCAGCAGTCAGCCGGGTCAAGGTAACCGCCTGGCCTGGCCGGAGGTGCTGCCGGGTGGCAGGAAGTGGCTGCTAGCCCAGATGGCCATGGCTCTCGGGCTCCTACAACCTGGAGCACCGATGCTCCCCAGGTCCGAGCTGCTGACTAGCCCCAGCTGAGAACAGCTCCCACCTCCAGGTCAAACAGATTCCTTGAGTTCTAACAAGCATTTTTTGTTAAAGGAACCTGGAGATTTAAAGGGACTCGACCTAAACATTAGCAAAGAATGCAGTCATCTTCCAAGAAGGAGGAGCACAGAGTGGGGACCGGTCCTCTGCAGAACCCTGCTGTACCCCCACTTAATCTTACTTCTTTTGCACAGTGGCTTTTCTTCCCCACATCATGTGGCTTCCACACCAGACCGCCTTACCCGGGATCCGCGTGCAGCCGAGCGGGCAAGCCCGGTTCAGGTGGCTAACTGTGCCATCCAAATCCAGGGCAGCGCGGCCGCCTCTCTGCTGGGCCCTGGGCGCCCATCCATCGTCTCTGTGGTACCTATGGGCTCTTCGCACAGTGGCCACTAAGAAAACTTCTCAGGGAGAACAGGTTTGAATGGCGACATCCCCGCACATTAACGGAAACAGAGGAGCACTTAGAGCTTATGTGGTTTGAATGTGACCTTCTTACCAGACTAGACTGGAATAACAATTTAGTTATTTTCGATAACTGCTATGCTTCTAAATAATTAGATATTGTAATCATTCCCATCGGTGACTCCGTTCAGAGCCCTGTTTCAGTTAACACGGTCATGGTGCCACTGTGGCCTGCGTGAGGCTCTGTCTTTGGAAATAGGAAGTGTGTGTTAAGCATCCTGTTATTTTTACTGCCCACCACAAGGTCGGCTATATTTTTCCATTGTTCCTATTTGGAGAAGGCTTCTATGCTGTTGAATTTTGAGATTCCTACTGTCCTCTGCAAAGGTTGCATCTCATTTGAGTTGCTTCTTTTAACCCTTGGCAGTGGTTTTGAAGAGAAGAGGCACAGGGAGACAGTGTGAGTATTTTGTAAACAACCAAAGCTGATTTATCAAAAGAGCACTTTTTTTTTTTTCCTAGCGTCATGGTCTCTGTCAAACTTCTTTCTGTATTCTGAGTGCTGGAGAAATGTGCATTTGGAAAGTTACAACGACAGCCTCCTTCTCTGTTTTAATATATTTCACCTCTCTGAGGCAGACGGATCAGAAGCTCACAAGGAAAACCGATGCCCTTTCCCGCAGCGAAATTAACCAGAATCACGTGGAAAACAATCCAAGCCTTGTAGGGAAGGGGAGCCATTAAAATGTGCCCTGAGCGATGGGCTGCACCCAATCTCACAGCCTGGCTCACTCGGCGGCGGCAGCAGACAGGAGGCTGCTCCCCGGGATGGAGGGAGCCTTGTTGTAGTGCCACAATTAAAATCAGCTCCTCTGCCAAAAAATAAAAGGGAGGAGGGAAGAAGGAGAACATCAAAGACAGATTGAAATGTGTAGTTAGTAATAAGAGTGGTCTCCTCTTGAACCAAAGCCTGCAGCGATTCACGGCCCCCTTGTTAATGAGAAATTTTGACCTCTGGTTTGTAAGTTAAACTTGTAATCCCAGCTAATGAAGTAAATCACTTCCAACTTGAGTCTGTTGTTCCCCCGTCTGCTTTGCACACTGGGTGTGAGAGTGAAGAGCCAGGTCCACACACACACACACACAGATCGAGGGGAAATATAATTATTCGGTAACTGCAGAGTTTCTTGCTTGTTGAGGACGTGCTCACAGTGACGCCGCAGGCACAGGCTGTGGACCTATCCGTTATTGTATGGTACCCTGTGTGTTGATAAGAGAGAAAGCCTCTTAGACTCTGGGTTGAACAGCAGGATTGAATGACACTGCAGGGAGGTAAGCCGGGGACCCTACACGCATTTCTTCATTTCTTAAGCAAATGGAAATACGTCTTACTCAGTTCCAGGCCAGCGACTGAGCAGACAGTCTAGTCCTTTGCATAGGGAAGAAGTCAGTGGAGATTTACTGAAGAAATGTTGCTGAATGAAGGAAAGACTGGTTGGGTGATGTGGAACTTGGAGGGTAAAAAGCATAGCTCAGGAATGTGTGTCCAGGAAAGGCAGGGCTGAGGAGTCTGTGAGCTGGCTGACTTCTGGCTGTGCTGAGGCTCAGTGGGGAGAAGAGCCATTGTGTTCAACTGGATACATCTGGGATGCTCAGGGGCTTTCTCCTTTGAATGACAGATTGTAGAGAAGACAAACAGGCTAAAAAATTACCCTGTTTTAATTGTGTCAGGGCAAACATAAGTATTAGGCTGTTTCATCTCAAAAGGATTTCATTCAGAGAACTGTTGACATTCTGATGGAGGGCCCTATTTTTTACTCAGTTCCACGATGCATCATGTTCTATTCCTCCCAACGAGTCTAGAGTCTCTAAAAATTTCCAGATCCCTCTCTAAAAATTATCAGTGATCTTAGTTTTTGATCGGGCAACAATCTTCTTAACTTTTGGCCAGGAGACAACTCCGCCACACAGTCTGGTGTCATCCTTGGCATAGTGACCTTGGGGCATGAGCTGTCAGAGGTGAGACTTCTGGTCTTTGGGAGATGTTAGTCTCCGCCCAAAGTTCAGGCCACCACCCTCTAATCAAGGCTGACTTTACCGCTGGCAGGGGGTGGGGGGAGGTGGCAGCCCCCAGAACCTGCTGGGACCACGAATCAGGGGGAGCCCCCGTGGCGCAGGGATGTCCCTGCCCACCCTCTCTGTAGACAGGATCTGTGTAACAAAATTCCACAGTGGAAAATGGCTCTTGTTTGGCAAATCTAGGGAGGCAGGCCCCTTTTTCATCATCTCCCATATTGGACATCCTTGTCCCTCTTCTGTCCCTTGGCATATGTTGGCGTAAAAGGTTTCTGAAAACTTCAAACTCTCTGGGTGTAAGGAAGGAGTTGGGGAGGGAAGATGTTTTTAAAGCACTGATTCCTGTTATTTCCGTTGAAGGGCATTCAGACCTAGTCTCCTCTGGTTTTTCATTAGACAAAGCAAAGCATCTGGGCATTTGTCCTGTTTGTATGACCCTGCAGAGAGCTCTGGGGTGAGTCCCCAGGCAGGAAAAGTCACTGACCGGGTGTCTGAAATCTGAGGACGTCTGGGGCCCGAGGCTGGGCATTTAGATCTGCTATAAACAACAGTGTGTTTTACGTCAAGTGATTTGAATAATCTCATCTTTCCTCTAAATTTGAGCATGTATAAAATATTAGTTTTGTCAACAAGTGGAGAAAATGCCACGGTGAATTTGTTCTCTGATGGGGTACCTGGTATGTGGAGGAGCCAGTCGAGAAGGGGCCATGATGAACATAATCATGGTTTATTAGCTGCACGGGCTTTTTCCTTTGTTTCTTTTCGTTTAATTCAAAGTGAAACAACTCAGCATGCAAAACTAAAATTAGCTGGAAAAAAAGGTGTAAGTGAATAAACAGGCAGATCCATTAGAGTCGATGGGTTATCGGATCCCTTGCCACTCCTCAGACAGCGGCCTATTAAAAGTGGTAATGTTCGCTGCTGGCAGTGCCCCTGGCAAAGAAAGAAGGCCAAGGCAGGCCTATTTCACATGCATCAGACACAGGAATTAAATAGACCAATGTTCCCTAAAAGACTGAAGTACATCTCTTTCTGACGTTCATCTCAGGCAAAAATTCATTGATCTCAGTATGTCCCTTGGCAATTATAAAATATTAAATCCAAGTCACACTTTTCTAGTTGGCTTAATTTTTTCTCTTTTCACAGCTTTCTATTTGATCAATTTTAACAAGTTAGGAATAGCATCTAATAATAAAAAGTGCAGAGTTTAAAAGTTTTTTCTTTTGACATTCTTTCCTTTCTTTATTTTGTTTTGGGTTGGCATTAACTTTGCATTATATTAATGATTTGAATGCTATTTTAACAAACAGAACATTAGTGAGCCAGAAGGTTCTTTATTGAGAATGATATTCATTAGTCAGTATCCAATGATAACGATAGCCTGATTTAAGGCTTTTTTTTTTTTTTAGCACATGCCCAAATATCCTTCTTTTTGTTTTGTAGTCATTAATGCTCCCCTCTTCCAAAATTACCATGTGGTTTCAGCTGGGAGTATCTGGTAGGGCTGGAGGTTTGACTCTGTTCCCACTGAGACTTACAAAACATGTAAATTCCTTTCCCCATTTTTATGCATATGTAATTTTTTAGCGTTTGATGTTTGTTAATTCAGAATATAACATAAATGCTAGCACAGACACACAGGAGAAAAATGCAGAATTTTGGGAGCCCATTTTCATTAGACTATCGGTATGGGAATTATTGAAGGGAAAAAACATTGCATAATCGTAACTTTACTCTCCAGTTCTCCTTGCCATAAACTGTGAGAACATTCTCTCCAAATTTATAATGGATAGAATCATTTTATGCGAAATAATAAATTCTTCTGAAACAAAATCTACTATGTTCTCCCTACATTTAAGTTTTCATGTGGGGGAAGTTATTCATCAGCTGCCCACCATATACCACTTACTTTATGAAAAGCTTTATTTAAATAATTTGATTCTTACCGCAAACTCATGACATCATGGTATGGTCTCCATTTTTCAGATAGGTGCAAGGGCCTCACAAGTCATGCAGCAACTTCCCTCTCTGGGCAAGCAGGCCAGTCCCCTGGGGGTTTTGACAGCAGGATCAGAAAGAAAAAGAGAGGGAGAGAAGGTCAGGCTAGAGAGCGAGAGGCCTGGGGGACAGTGTTGAGGAGGGTAGAGAAGATGGGGCCGCTGTAGTGCTCCAGGGAGAAAGCAGGAGAGAAGAGACGGGTTCCCAAGCAGTGCTGTAACCTGCTATCTTCTTCAGACTGTTAGACAAGTGTGAGGGTTGAACTCGGCTTATTTTGAAATTACCTTTAGGTTGGTTGATGGTCTTTCATCTGAGACTCTTCCCTGAGACTGGACCACGTGGATGATGGCTTTATAATTACTAGGGTTGTTTCAAATGGCCAGTTACAGTGTTTCAAAGAGAATTCAAAATAGAGCCAGAGCGTGAAGACGAGAGGCTGTAAGTCTGGTGGCTTCTGGGCTCCGAATAGGCTCAACCTGGGTCTCTAAAGGGGCCCTGCATGCAGAATTTTCTGCACTGTCTTTTTGTGGCCGCCATTGTCACTCCCCTCCTGTACCTGTTTCCCTTTCTGCCCATGCCTCCTCTCTCTCACTGTGCCAGGATGGTGTACCACATTTTTTCCCTCTGAGACAGCAAGAAGAGACCTCTCAAGGAGATGATTAGTGCCTTAGGGTTCAAACTGTGCCGTGAGCCGTCTTTTATCGTGGTCCAAGCAACACAGGGCCCGCTGTGAGACCCCATGCCCAGGGCCAACAGTGTGTGCGGTCGTGATGGGCTCACCTGTCTCTGCATCTCCCACAGTGGTGCCCCCTCTCTGAGTCATTAGCCCCCTTTAAGATCTGCTCCCTCCTCTGCACACGGAGACCTCTTTCTATCACTCCAGCACCTAGAACGTGGCTTGACACAGAACAGGTGTTCAGGAAAGATCCGCTGAGCAAAAGGATGGATGGCTGGATTGGTGATGAATGGATGATGGTTGAGAGTATCTCATAAACTCATGTCAGGAACTGAATTAGCTACCCCTCCCCGGAGCATGAGCATTTTTTGAAAGACCTAGTATGGACTAAAATAATCAATAAACAATCTATGTGAGGAATAGAAAAGAGTTTATTTGAGTCAAACTGAATGTAGTCTAGAAGCCGGCCTCTCAGCTAACTCTGAGGGACTGCTCCGGAGAAGCATGGTTTTCAGCACAGCTTTGTATCTCGTCAGAACAAAGAACATTAAACAAGTCAGGGATACATTCCTTCAAGGTGTCCAAAAAATAGATCAGCAGTACACAGCTAGTCAGTATGGCCTCAGCACCCGGGGAGGGAGGAAGGAGGACCAGCACTGGTGTCCCAGGAAGGAAGGCTTTTCCGTCTTTATTTTTAATATGGACATTCTTTATTTCTGGTCAATGCGCCCTTTCCTTAATACTGAAAGCAGATGTATAATGTATGTTGGATAGGCCATAAACAGGCTGTTTTAGTTAGCATACAGGGCAAGTTAATTCATATATAAGCCAGAATGACTTCCCCCTACCTCAGTACATGAAAAGTTCTTTTATCACTAGGTAGGATGCTGCACACACACAGAAATGTTACCCCAATTGGGGTTCCCCAAACTCTGCTCCTGTAACCACCTGTTATGTGACTTACCTGAGCAGCCTGTTTACTGAGTCCCTGGGCCCCACTCAAGACCTACTTCATCAGAATCGTGTGTTTTGAACAGGTGCACTCCAGTATTTGAGGATTCTTGTGCACTCCAGTGGGCTTTCCCAGGTTTTGTTAGCGGTAAAGAATCTGCCTGCCAGTGCAGGAGACATAAGAGAGCAAGTTCAATCCCTGGGTCGGGAAGATCCCCTGGAGGAGGGCATGGCAACCCACTCCAATATTCTCTCCTGGATTAGCCCATGGGCAGAGGAACCTGGGGGCTGCAGTCCATGGGGTCGCAACGAGTGGGACGTGACTGAATGACTTGGCATGCACACATGTGCACTCCAGCATTTGAGCACTCCTGCTATCCTAAAGGTAAGATTTCAGCAGTCCGGAGGCTGATCCGAAAAAAGTGGAATGGAAACTTTCCTGGTGTCAGCAGCCATTGCTACTGCTGCTGCTAAGTTGCTTCAGTTGTGTCCAACTCTGTGCAACCCCAGAGACAGCAGCCCACCAGGCTCTGCTGTCCCTGGGATTCTCCAGACAAGAACACTGGAGTGGGTTGCCATTTCCTTCTCCAATGCAGGAAAGTGAAAAGTGAAAGTGAAGACGCTCAGTCATGTCCAACTCTTCGCAACCCCATGAACTGCAGCCTACCAGGCTCCTCCATCCATGGGCTTTTCCAGGCAAGAGTACTGGAGTGGGGTGCCATTGCCTTCTCCGGTGTCAGCAGCTAGGACCTCCTTTCTGCACCACCTACTGTTTATTAGCTGGGCCCAGGCAGCCTGAGGATCCAGCCCAGCCTCCTGAACACAAGGGGTCCTGCCAGTCACAAGGCAGAGGCTGTGTCCCCATAATCCTCATCCCATCTCTGTCAGCAACAGGCACCTTCCTCACTTCCTGGGATCAGGGTGGACCTCTGTAGCTTTGCTCTGCCCCCATGCTGCCACATTAAGCTCCTTGGGTCCCAGGGGCCTTGTGTAGTGAGGGGTCCCAGGCTCTTAGGGTCAGTGGTTTGCTACAAGCTTGTCCAGCCAGTTCTCCTAAAGGAGGGAGCCTAGACCTTCCTTCTGGGATTCAGGGAGGAGTTCCTGAGATAGAGCTGTTGTTGGGGTTCTAACAAAGCTGCTTCTTCTTGGGTGGAGCCTCAGTCATCTCATCTGTTAACTGAGGCTAAGAAGAACAACCTCCGTGCTTGGTTGCTTCAGATGTCTTGTAAAGGTGAGAGGCCTTGGAAAGTCTTAGTGTAAACAAGGCTGTGTGCATGTGTGCCCATTTGAACCAAGAGTCCTGAAGTGCATCTGGGGTGATTTCTTTCCTCCATGGTAGAGCTGGGGCAGGACTGTCCTCCTCCCTGATCTGAACTTCTGCATGCCTTGTTGGGAAGAGGGTGGGGTGGGAAGGACAAGGGCCCCTTGAAGGTCTGTGTGCAGTGAGACTTTGCACAGACTTGGAGGGTCTCAGCCTCTCCTCCAACCCCCTTTTCCAGATTAAATGTTTGCATCCTTGTTATATTAGGAATTTGATCTCCTTTGTGAGCATTACACCCAAGTACCTCTAAAAGGCTTCCCTGGTGGCTCAGACAATAAAGAATCCACCTGCAATGCAGAAGACCCGGGTTTAATCCCTGGGTCTGGAAGATCCCCCGGAGAAGGGAACAGCTACCCACTCTGGTATTCTTGCTTGGAGAATTCCATGGACAGAGGAGCCTGGTTGGCTACAGTCCATAGGGTCGCAAAGAGTCAGACACTATTGAGCAACTAATACTTTTACTTTTCACCGGTAAAATACAGCTGTGGCTAGTATCTATGAATTGGCTGTATTTGGTGTGCATGGGTACCTCCGTGTATGTGTGCGCGTGTGTGTGTGTGTGCGTGCGTGTGTGGGTAATGTATATTCGAGACAGGCAAAACGGTTTACATATTCCCAACCCATGTTAACATGATGTTCTTTCCTGAACATAACATGTTTCTGAAAATTCCCAAATCTTTCACTCTGAAACTCAACAATATTGTTATTAACATGGTTCTGTTTAAAGAACACTTGGCTGAGCTTGGTTGCCTTTTCACGACACCCTCATTTGAAAAGGTCAGGGTATAGAGTTGCCGGAGCTGTGACCTCAGCATAACCCTTTGCTGCTACCTGGGTTTCTGATCTGTGGTGGTAGCATTCGGAAACGCTCTTTCCCTTCGAGTTTCAGCAACTAAATAAGTTGCAGCCCCTTCAGCTATACTCATAAAAATTTGCTTCCAGACAACATGGTCTGTTTATTGTGTAATAATCGAAATGGCACTAAATTGCAGTGATTGCCGAACACTTAGGAATTGTGTTAACCTCTTAAGTGCTAAGTGGTTTGCTGCCTGTCTCCCGGCTCAGACGTGCAGCCCCAATGTGTTTCTTTTCCTCTGCTTCCCTCAATCAGGGGGGGAGGCCAAGTGTCCTTGACCCCAAGTCCTGCCTTGGGAGCAGGCCGGAGCCTGCTGGCACCACACTCACCAGAAGACAGTCCTGCCCGGCTGGTGGCAGAGACAGTGAGCTGTCCCTACCCAGGGTCCCTAGAGGCTGGATCAGCCAGTCTTGGCCCACAGAGTCCCACTTCTGTCCCCTGGCTTCAGCCATGTTGTGTTTGATGACAGCTGCTTTATAGCTTAGTTCGAAGATCGATTCTCCAAAGAGCAAAGGGAATAACTGGCCTTTCTGCCAGGGCCGCCACCTTTGAGAAGCGGCTCCGGTTTGGGCGAGTCCCTGGCTGCCCCGCAGGAGACCGGGTGGCCACGGCCTTGGTGTCCCTGGGCCTTGACTGCCCGCCGCCAGCCCTGTCCACACTGCTCCTGCGAGCGGCGGGCCCGGGAAGGAAGAGTTAACCAGAAATGGAGCGGCGCAGCTCCGGGGCAGGCAGCCTCGCTGCAGAACCGAGCAGCGTTCGTGCAAAGGCAAGTCATTTCCCGAAACACTGCAGACACACGGCCTCAGGCAGCCTAAAACCTTTGGAGACCAAAATGGCTCGCAGGGGTTGGAAGTAATAAGGTGTTTTTCCCTTCTTTCTCCTTCACTGAAATTCTACGAGGTTGCTCTGCCTTGCTGGGGAACAATGGTGCTGTTTTTGTGTTTTCTGTGGGTATTAAGATCCATTACGCTGTGACATTTTTAAGATTGGTTATCCTGTAGTTTGGTGTTAAATTGAAGTTGTTTGTTTTGAATTTAATTCTTTCATTTTTCAAATGGAAAAAGGCGACTCGGCGGGGCGGTGATGCTGGCTCGCTGAAGTGTGCCCATACTTGTTCTAGGGCAGAGATCTCTACCGTCCCCGGACCTCGGCAGAATTAGCCCCGAAAGAACATGACCTATTTCTCAATCAGAAAGTCTAAGAATCCTGGGAGACGACTTTCAAAACTAGGAACCAGGGGTCGTTTCCATTGTATGTCCAGAAACAGGATGCGAGCTGGTTTTTAGCAGAGTGTTACACATCCAATCTGTTCTGCCTAATGCAGCCTGCATATAGTTATTACCGCTCTCTGTTTACGACAGCAGCAAAATCAGCTTCCATCCGCCAAATGACCCGGCAGCAGCGGGCCAGCCGCCTCTGAAATGACATCTGTTAACTCTTTGTCAAATGCCCTCTCATTGTCCCTTTCTCCCAAGCAGCGCTGTGGTTAATTATGACCTGAGCATATGACACAGCCTTTCGAGTGGAGAGAACCACTTAGGGGCAAGGAGAAACCTAGCCCCAAGAAATTCTGTTCTCTCACCCTCTTTTAAAAAAAAAAAAAAAAAAGCCATAGTAGATTGTTTTAAAATAAACGTCCATTTATTGACCAGAATATGTTGTTGAAATATGTTTTGACTGAGGCCCAAGATTATAGGGTTACTATATAGCATTGTGTCGAGAGGCCCAGCCCTTCACAGGAAAAAGAATCACATCAAATTCTTGTCAAGCCCTAAGAAAGTTTCTATCAGAGGAACCTGGGTGGCCTTGATGCCTGTGAGCAGGGAGCACATTTGTATTGCTGTCACCAACTTTGTTAATGGTGAAAGGTGGTTTCCTTCCCATAAAGATTGGTCACTGGAACTGGGAGAGACCAATCTGATAAACCAACATTTTAGTACAGCCGCAATAAGGAAGTAAAGGGCGTGAAAGTGTTAGTTGCTTCGTCATGTTCAGCTCTTCGTGATTCCATGGAATGTAGCCCCACAAGGCTCCTCTGTCCTTGGAATTCTCCAGCCAAAAATACTGGAGTGGGTTGACATTCCCTTCTCCAGGGGATCTTCCCGACCCAGGGATCGAACTGGGATCTCCTGAACAACAAGCAAATTCTTTACTGTCTGAGCCACCAGTAAGGAAGTAAAGTGCCGTTTCTATCCGGGTGCCCGGAGTTCACAAGGGGCTGGGTTTTCTCCTTAGAGTCTAAGTGGGTGGCTGGTTTCTGGTACTAGATCTGATGTTGCATCTGGGGGCTTCCTTGCCTTTACCCTCAGGTGGTGAGCTCACAGCTGCGCGCATGGACCTTCACTTTGGATCCATCTAGCATCGCAGGGCTGAATGTGTGCTAGTCTAGCTTCTGGGTCTGTGCTCTCTGCCCGCTCTTGGCCCTGGGTTCTTGCTAAGTATCTCCCACTGTGGTAGTCCACTAGCTCCTTTGTGTGAAGATCATCAAAGAATTGGCCAGGAATTGGGCTAAGTCACCCCTACAGGGCCACGAGGCTCGAGCCTGCCCTGGACACCAATCCTTGAGAAATCCAGAATGATGTCCCTCACCTTGCCCTTCTAGGGAGGGGCGCTTGGGGTCCCGCCATGCTCAGGAAGTTCTCCTAGACCCTTCCATCCTAAAGGAGGCTCCTCCTTTAGCAGCCTGTGGGCTGCATCCGGACCCCTGTCTTCAGATTGAGAGGTGTAGTTGGTGGCCAGGAGATTTCAAAACTTTCAGTCTAAGACCCCAGGGAGCCCTGCCCTGTGTTTGGCAGAGGGGACCCTGACCAGACAGCCTGGTCAGAGACATGAAAAGGACTGTTCTCCAATCTGTGGACAGTAAATGGAAACCTATTCCATGCTGATGTTCTCAAATACTCTCATTTCCTCTGCTGCTTCTGATGGAATGCATTTTAGTATAATTCCAAAACATTCATTAGCTGTCCAAATCCCATCTTTCCAGCCACGTCCTCTAAGTTGCCACCCACATGGCTTCTGAGGGCAGGTCCTGGCCCTTCCTCGCTAAAGGGTGGGCCCAACTCTTGGAAACCACAAGTGTGAAAGGGATCCCAGGTGTAAGCTTGTGTGAACATTCCCGTGCTGCCTCAGACATCGGTTTCTTTATATACAGGTGTCTAAATGTGCCTTTGCTTGGAATCCAAGGCCAGACCAAGTAGACGGCAAGTTTTGGAGTAGAGGGAACAACTCCAGAGGTGGCCGACCTGGGGAAGGAGGAGCAGCGTTTCTGTGTGGATTCATTCATTCGCTGAGAGCCTGACGCAGAAGCCACCCAAAGGGCCTAGACTGTGAGTCGAAGCCAGATGCTTAGACTCTGTCCCCCTGTGCTGTGTCTCCTGACCCAGTCAGGAGTAAACATCTGTGTGCGAGAGGTCCTGTTTCCTGATTTGTGGCAACGGGTTCCTCCGAATAATTATATTCAAAATAAGTTCTGTGACGGGAGCAGAATTTGAAGGCAGTATTGAAATGAGTGCCCTGGCTTTGTTCCCTGCTGGCTTCCTGCCGGTGAGGTGGGGCTGCGAGACCAGTTTCTGAAACCATGACCCACAACACACAGCCAGGTGTTGGCACAGGTTTCATGTGTTCTTGCTCTTTTTTAAAAAAAATTGAAATATAATTGATTTGCAACGTTGTGTTCCTTCAGGTGTACAGCAGTGATTCAGTTATACGTGTATATATTTATGTATTCTCCATTTAAAAATTAACAAATAATTACTTATTTTGGCCTGACTGGGTATTCACTGCTGCACACAAGCTTTCTCTAGTTGCGGTGTCGGGGGTTATTTTCAAGTTGTGGTGCACGGGCTTCTCATTTCGGTGGCTTTTTTGGTGCGGAGCACGGGCTCTAGGGCTTGAGGGCTCTAGAGCATGGGCTCAGTACTGTGGCCACAGACTTAGTTGTCCTGTACTGTATGGGATCTTTCCCGCCCAGGGATCGAACTGGTGTCCCCTGCTTTGCAACGTAGGTTCTTCACCACTGGACCTCCAGGGAAGCCCTATGTAGTCTTTTTTTAGATTCTTTTCCATTGCAAGAGAGTGAGTATAGTTTCCTGTGCTATAGTTATCTACTTGATATATATAAATGTATAAATTTTAATCTCAAACTCCTAATTCCTCCCTCCCCACTTTCACCTTTGATAACCGTAAGTCTGTTTTTTATGTCTGTGAGTCTGTTTCTGTTTTGTAAGTTCACCTGTATCATGTTTTTAGATTCCGTATATATCACCTGTGTTCTGCCACATCATAGAGCCCTGGCCCGGGCCCATCCTGCAGACAGCATCTCCCCCCAGCAATCGGATAAATTACCTCATGTTACCCCTGCTTGACTTTTGAGACCGTGTTCCTGGGGAAGGGAGTAGAAGGTGATGGGAAGTCCAACCTGTCATGCCCGGCCCCTCTGCCCGGTCTGTCCTACAGGATACAGGCCATAGAGGCTTCCTTGCAAGCCTGCTTTCCCATGACACTCCTCTCCTACTTGCTCAGGACACAGCAGGGTGCAGACTCGCTCAGGGGGACCCTGAAAGGTGGGTCTGGGTCAGTCCCGAGGCCACAGCCGTTCCCTGCCACATCCACAGGGCTGGAGCTTTGGGCCTGAGACTCGGGACCTGAAGTTTCCTTTTAGAGTCTGTCCTGGGGATGCACATGTGGATTAAATTAGAGCAATATGTTTTTCTAACAGCATCTTGGCTGAAAAGCCAAGCAGATAAATGGAAACAAACACAGCTTTATGTGAATGAAAAGGGGCTGAGAGGCAGCCACTTCTGCCTGGAGCGCCACAGCCAGCAGGGTTGCCCTCCTGGGGTCTCCCCCTCCTCCCGCCTCCCCCTGCAGCCCTGACCCTGGAAGCACTCACCAGAGGGCTCCTCAGTGCCCCTCACCCAGCCTCTGCCCTGGCTGAACTGGCTTCCTGCCCATCTCCAAACCCGCTTTGTGCTGCCCACTCTTGCCCACAGTCATCACCTATGCTGTGCTCTCTGCGCAGGTATGTGTGTGTGTGTTCAGTGGCTTCAGTCGTGTCCGCCTCTGTGTGACCCCACGGACTGCAGCCCGAAAAGTCAGACATGGCTGAGCACACACACGCATGTAGGAGCTGATTAGTCTCTGGGTGACTCAACAGTTCAGGAGCAGTGTTTTGTATTATTTGAAGCCACTCTATTTTGTAAACACTTTCAAGGCCTTTCACTAAAGGAGCCCCTTCCTGGTATGATAGAGCATTAGTGGACTCCCTCCTTCTCCACTCTCCCCTGTGCCCACGGGCTGCTTCCCCACCAGAAATCCTTCCTCATCAGACAGCCCCATTCAGCTGACATTCCCCTGGAGTGGTGGTGGTTTAGTCCCTAAATCGTGTCCGACTCTTGTAATCTCATGATCTGTAGCCTACCAGGCTCCTCTGTCCATGGGATTCTCCAGGCAAGAATATTGGAGTGGGTTCCTTCTCCAGGGGATCTTCCTGACTCAAGGATCAAACTGGGGTCTCCTGCATTACAGGCAGATTCTTTACCCACTGAGTGCCCAGGGAAGCCCGCAACCCCCCTAGTAGACCATAATCTTCAATAGGGAAGGGAAGGGGTTGTTTTCCAACTTGTACACCTGCCTCCAATGCCGAGGCACTTGTAGAAGTTGCAGGTGAGGCAACTGCTCTGAATCTCGAGTGCCTGAAATTACTACCTAGGAATGCCCAACCCTCCTCTCCTTGTGACCGTCCCAGCTCTGTATCTGTGCTTCTCTTCCAGACACATCACATTCTCCTGGAAGGCAGGGACTGCATCCAGCTCCTCCTTGTCATCCTCCCAAGGCTGAGAACATGATGGCTCTTGATAAATAGATGCTGTAAATGAATGAGTGGAAGGAGACAGAGAGTGTGAGATAACAGAAACTATGTTTTGGTCTTTGCCTTTGGTTCCTGTCATGAGGTTCCTGAAGCCCTGGTAATTTTCTGGGTGGTAGGAGTGTCTTTGGTTCTAATGAAGTGACTCGGGGTGGGGCGGGGGGGTGGGAGGCGGTGCTCCCGGCTGACAACTGGCCACCAGAGAGACCAAGCCTTGATTAGAAGCTTGGAATTTTCAGCCCCGCCCCCGATTCTCTTGAAAAGGAAGAACATGAAGTTAATGATAGATCATGTCTGTCTGATTAAGCCACCACAAAAAATTCCAAAAGTACAGGGTTCAGAGAACTTCCAGGTTGGTGAACACGTCCACGTACCAGGAGGGTGAAGCACCCTAACTCTACGGACACAGGAGCTCCTGGACTTGGGACCCTCCTGGATCTTGCCCCGTGTGTCTCTATATCTGGCTGTTCATCATATTTACCATATCCTTTTATAACCTGGTAAATGTAAGTAACCACTTTCCTGAGTTTTGTGAGCTGCTCTAGCAAATTAATTGAGCCCAAAGAGAGGGTTGTGGATTATTGGACCTGAAGCTCCAACACTCTGGCCACCTGATTCAAAGAGCTAACTCACTGAAAAAGACCCCAGTGCTGGGAGAGATTGAAGGCAAAAAGAGAAGGGGGTGGCAGAGGATGAGGTAGTACCTAACATGAATGGACTGAGTGGACATGAATTTGAGCAAACTCTGGGAGATACTGAAGCCTGGAGTGCTGCAGTCCATGGGGTCACAAATTTGGACACGAATTAGCGACTGAACAACAATAAGAACAAAGAGAGGGTCGTGGGAGCTTCTGATTTGTAGCTGGTCCATCAGAAGCACAGGTGGCAACCTGGACTTGTAACTGGCATCTGAAGGTAGGGTGGGGTGGGGCAGCCTTGGGAGACTGAGCCCCCAACCAGGGGATCTGACAGTGTCTTCAGGTTGATTGTGGCGGAACTGAGTTAAATGGTAGGACATCCCGCTGATGTTGCAGACTTGCTTGCTGTGGGAAACCACCCCCCGCCCCCCACCCCCACCACACACACACATCTGGTGACCAGAAGCATGAGAAGTGTTCCATGTGAAAGAAAAGGAGAAAGACTCAGGAGGAGGAAGGACCGAATTTTCTTCTTAATGGAGAGAGATTGCTAAGATGATGACAATGGTTTTTCACTGTTAGGATATTGTCACAAGAAGCTGGTTGTGAGTGGGCTTGTGTGAATCTCCTCTGGGCAGTAACCTTTAGCAAGGGTGGCCCCATAGGGGATAAATGCCCTCTCTCTTTCCAATCTTCAGCCGGAGAATCCCTGGGGGCTGAACCCTCACTAAAAGCCAGAGGCAAAGGAACCCGTTAATGCGGACCACCTGGGCCAGCCCCGAGGGTGGCGAGGGTAAAGAGGGATGTGGAAGGGCAAAAGGAGCAGGCTTGGCTCTCCAGGGAAGGGGAAGTGGTCTCATTTCTCAGCAGTGTTCTCTGTTGGGTACAAAAAAGGGCCTTCCCTGCTTTGCCTATTCTGTTGCTTGGGCAAACAGATTCTGTTGCTTTTTATATTCCCCACAGAAGACAGACAAAGACTCAGGTAGGGTCCTGCTCAGAGACAAACCGCGGTCATCCCCATGCCCCACATTCCTACACCCCAGCCTCAGAAGGGGGATCAGAAGTCACACGTTTAAAATCACAGCGAGGCTCCATCCACAAACTCGCTTGGGATTATCGAGGTCAGAGTGCATGGGAAGGAAGAAAAGCAGATTTCTCTCTGAGTTAAAAGTTTTCAACATACAAGCTATGCCTCTGTGCATGTCGTTTTTGGAGACAAAGGGCAGTGGGAAAACTAGCAAGTAGCTTTTTCTTTTTTCTTTTTCTTCTTATTTGATGCTAGTGTCTTAAGAATCTGAATTTCTATTAAAAATGTGAAAGTGTCAAACCTCAAAGCAAGTCCGTGGAGCCTAAGTAAGTGGCAGGGGAGTGGAGAAGAAACACGGAGGCGCAGTTGTGATGTGGTGTGGCGCAGGCGGCCCTGTGGGCCTGCTCATCTGGAATTCTGCAGCGCGGGCTGTGTGGGATCACAGCGCTTTCCGGCACTTGTTCATATCTTATTGCCACGGGTGAGACGGGAAGCCAGCAGCAGCATCCNCTCGAGTGCCTGAAA
The DNA here is from genome assembly GCA_006410615.1 of Neotragus moschatus. Taxonomy (NCBI): domain Eukaryota; kingdom Metazoa; phylum Chordata; class Mammalia; order Artiodactyla; family Bovidae; genus Neotragus; species Neotragus moschatus. Next base: position 10,764,473 of record SJYA01002795.1, on the reverse strand, counting down.
TTACTACCTAGGAATGCCCAACCCTCCTCTCCTTGTGACCGTCCCAGCTCTGTATCTGTGCTTCTCTTCCAGACACATCACATTCTCCTGGAAGGCAGGGACTGCATCCAGCTCCTCCTTGTCATCCTCCCAAGGCTGAGAACATGATGGCTCTTGATAAATAGATGCTGTAAATGAATGAGTGGAAGGAGACAGAGAGTGTGAGATAACAGAAACTATGTTTTGGTCTTTGCCTTTGGTTCCTGTCATGAGGTTCCTGAAGCCCTGGTAATTTTCTGGGTGGTAGGAGTGTCTTTGGTTCTAATGAAGTGACTCGGGGTGGGGCGGGGGGGTGGGAGGCGGTGCTCCCGGCTGACAACTGGCCACCAGAGAGACCAAGCCTTGATTAGAAGCTTGGAATTTTCAGCCCCGCCCCCGATTCTCTTGAAAAGGAAGAACATGAAGTTAATGATAGATCATGTCTGTCTGATTAAGCCACCACAAAAAATTCCAAAAGTACAGGGTTCAGAGAACTTCCAGGTTGGTGAACACGTCCACGTACCAGGAGGGTGAAGCACCCTAACTCTACGGACACAGGAGCTCCTGGACTTGGGACCCTCCTGGATCTTGCCCCGTGTGTCTCTATATCTGGCTGTTCATCATATTTACCATATCCTTTTATAACCTGGTAAATGTAAGTAACCACTTTCCTGAGTTTTGTGAGCTGCTCTAGCAAATTAATTGAGCCCAAAGAGAGGGTTGTGGATTATTGGACCTGAAGCTCCAACACTCTGGCCACCTGATTCAAAGAGCTAACTCACTGAAAAAGACCCCAGTGCTGGGAGAGATTGAAGGCAAAAAGAGAAGGGGGTGGCAGAGGATGAGGTAGTACCTAACATGAATGGACTGAGTGGACATGAATTTGAGCAAACTCTGGGAGATACTGAAGCCTGGAGTGCTGCAGTCCATGGGGTCACAAATTTGGACACGAATTAGCGACTGAACAACAATAAGAACAAAGAGAGGGTCGTGGGAGCTTCTGATTTGTAGCTGGTCCATCAGAAGCACAGGTGGCAACCTGGACTTGTAACTGGCATCTGAAGGTAGGGTGGGGTGGGGCAGCCTTGGGAGACTGAGCCCCCAACCAGGGGATCTGACAGTGTCTTCAGGTTGATTGTGGCGGAACTGAGTTAAATGGTAGGACATCCCGCTGATGTTGCAGACTTGCTTGCTGTGGGAAACCACCCCCCGCCCCCCACCCCCACCACACACACACATCTGGTGACCAGAAGCATGAGAAGTGTTCCATGTGAAAGAAAAGGAGAAAGACTCAGGAGGAGGAAGGACCGAATTTTCTTCTTAATGGAGAGAGATTGCTAAGATGATGACAATGGTTTTTCACTGTTAGGATATTGTCACAAGAAGCTGGTTGTGAGTGGGCTTGTGTGAATCTCCTCTGGGCAGTAACCTTTAGCAAGGGTGGCCCCATAGGGGATAAATGCCCTCTCTCTTTCCAATCTTCAGCCGGAGAATCCCTGGGGGCTGAACCCTCACTAAAAGCCAGAGGCAAAGGAACCCGTTAATGCGGACCACCTGGGCCAGCCCCGAGGGTGGCGAGGGTAAAGAGGGATGTGGAAGGGCAAAAGGAGCAGGCTTGGCTCTCCAGGGAAGGGGAAGTGGTCTCATTTCTCAGCAGTGTTCTCTGTTGGGTACAAAAAAGGGCCTTCCCTGCTTTGCCTATTCTGTTGCTTGGGCAAACAGATTCTGTTGCTTTTTATATTCCCCACAGAAGACAGACAAAGACTCAGGTAGGGTCCTGCTCAGAGACAAACCGCGGTCATCCCCATGCCCCACATTCCTACACCCCAGCCTCAGAAGGGGGATCAGAAGTCACACGTTTAAAATCACAGCGAGGCTCCATCCACAAACTCGCTTGGGATTATCGAGGTCAGAGTGCATGGGAAGGAAGAAAAGCAGATTTCTCTCTGAGTTAAAAGTTTTCAACATACAAGCTATGCCTCTGTGCATGTCGTTTTTGGAGACAAAGGGCAGTGGGAAAACTAGCAAGTAGCTTTTTCTTTTTTCTTTTTCTTCTTATTTGATGCTAGTGTCTTAAGAATCTGAATTTCTATTAAAAATGTGAAAGTGTCAAACCTCAAAGCAAGTCCGTGGAGCCTAAGTAAGTGGCAGGGGAGTGGAGAAGAAACACGGAGGCGCAGTTGTGATGTGGTGTGGCGCAGGCGGCCCTGTGGGCCTGCTCATCTGGAATTCTGCAGCGCGGGCTGTGTGGGATCACAGCGCTTTCCGGCACTTGTTCATATCTTATTGCCACGGGTGAGACGGGAAGCCAGCAGCAGCATCCTGCACATTCAAAAGACCTGCATTGCTGGTGAACGGCTTGGACCGAGTCTCTGTTGAGAGGTCCCAGTCTGGGGGAATGCCTTATCGCCCAGCAGGTCCCCCTCTTATCTCTATAAAGTGGGGAGCCCCCTCTCAGGGTCCTGCTAAGCACCTCCCTTTCTGGGGCAGTTTTTGTAGCTTACTTTTCCACCATCTCTCTATATATATAGAAAATGTATATCATGGTGATGTGTACAGATCTAGATTATTTTAATTACTGAATATATTTCATCGTATGACTGTACTACAGTTTTTCATTGGAATATAACTGCTTTATAATGTGTTGGTTTCTGCTGTACAATAACGTGAATCAGCCATGTGTATACATGTACTACATTTTATTTATCCATTGCTCAATTAATGAAAGTTTAGGATAGTCCCAGTTTAGGGCCAGTAGACAATGCTGCAGGTAACACATTTTAGAATTTCCTTGTGCACCCAGCCTTGGGCACTCTGGGGAATGTAGCTAAAAGCAGAACTTGCAGGTGATGGGTTAGTGCATCTTCAACTTGCTGAGTTCTTGCCCAGTTCACCTCCAGATTCTGCTGTGAAGGTACAGTCCCACAGGGGACACAGAACTGGTCCCATTTCCAACATCCTTCCAACAGCTGCTGATGTCATCCGATGATTGTTACATTTTGCTATTCTGATTTATGTTGCCCTATTGAATAGTAAGCTTGAATATCTTCTCACATATTTACAGACTTTCTTCTTTTTTTCTCACCTGTGATTTGCCTGATGATATCCTGACTTGTTTCTATTAGATTATTCACATTTTTCTTATTTATAACAGTTTGCAAAATACTCTGGATATGATTTTTGTTGTTGTTGTTGTTGTTGTGAGAGGGGTTGTAAATATCTCCTCCAAGCCTGTGGACTGTGGGTTTTCTTTTGACTGGACTGTGGCTTTTCTTGTTTATTTTGGTTTGGTTTTTAACATTGCTAGTGGTGTCTTTTGATGTGCAGAACTTTAAAATTTTAATGTGGTAAAAGTCTCTCTTTCTTTTGTGGTTTGTAATTTTTCTCTTTTATTCAAAAAATCCTTCTGTAACCTCAATGACAAAAATATTTTCCTATACTTCTTAATTCAAATGGATTGAGACATAATTTACACACAATAAAATGCACCCATTTGAAGTGTAGTGCCTGCCACATTTTGACAAATGTATACAACCTTGTGACCCTGCCCCCCAAAGAAAATATAGACTGTCACCTCATACGTGCCCAGACAAACTGCCTTCCTACCCTCCAACCCTAGGCAATGACTTGTCAACCTTCTGTCACTATAAATGAGCTTAACGTTTCCAGATTTCATATCAAGAAAATACATGGCACATAGATAGACTTCTGGCTTCTTCTTGTGCAGCATCAGGGTTTTGACTTTCATCCACGCTGTCACATGTACATCTTTTTTTATTGCTGGGTAGTATTCCACTGCATGGATATAACACAATTTATTTTTCCAGTAAATCTGTTACCCATTTATTTCCAATAGGGCTATTATGAATAAAGCTGCTGTGAACATTTGTGTGCCCATATTTGTTATGTATATACATTTTGCTGTTTCTTAGGTAAATATCTAGCTGTGGAATCACTGACTCATATATAAGTGTATGTTTAACACTATTATGAAAACTGCTAGGCTGTTTGCAAACAAACTGAACCATTTTACACTTCTGAAATATAAGAGCGTTCTAGTTGCTCCACCAAAACTTGGAACGGTCAGTCTTTTTAATTTTAACCCATTTTAGCGGATATTTCCTGCTGCAGCTGCTGCTGCTGCTAAGTCGCTTCAGTCGTGTCCGACTCTGTGTGACCCCAGAGATGGCAGCCCACCAGGCTCCCCCATCCCTGGGATTCTCCAGGCAAGAACACTGGAGTGGGTTGCCATTTCCTTCTCCAGTGCATAAGAGTGAAAAGTGAAAGGGAAGTCGCTCAGTTGCGCCTAACTCCTAGTGACCCCATGGATTGCAGCCCACCAGGCTCCTCCGTCCATGGGATTTTCCAGGCAAGAGTAACTGGAATGGGGTGCCATTGCCTTCTCCAAGTGGGTGTTTAGTGGTATCTTATTGTGGTCTTAATTGGTATTTCCCTAATGATTAATAATGTTGAACATCTGTTCATGTGTTTCTTGGCCTGTGAAATGTCTGTTCATATCTCTTTCCCATTTTCATTTTGGGTTGTTTGTCTTATTGAATCATTTGTAGATATTATGAAGTCCTTTGTAAGACATGTGTTAAGAACATTTACTCTCCACTTATGTCTTGAATTTTTATTTTTTGACAGTGTCTTTCAGAAAGCACAACTTTTTAAATTCATTTTGATAAAATCTAGTTTGTCAGAACTGTCTTTTATGAAAAGAAAATATGTCTTATTCAACACATCTTTGCTTACTACCAGCTTACAAAGATTTTCTCCTAAGTTTACTACTGTAGATTTTATCATTGTATATTTTACATTTAGGTCTATGAATCTATTTCAAGTTAATTTTTGTGTAAGTTGTGAGATAAGGGTTGAGCTGAATTTTCCCCCCTCAGTTCAGTTCAGTTCAGTCGCTCAGTCATGTCCGACTCTTTGCGACCCCATGAATCGCAGCACGTCGGGCCTCCCTGTCCATCACCAACTCCCGAGTTCACTCAGACTCGTGTCCATCAAGTCAGTGATGCCATCCAGCCATCTCATCCTCTGTCATCCCCTTCTCCTCCTGCCCCCAATCCCTCCCAGCATCAGAGTCTTTTCCAATGAGTCAACTCTTCGCATGAGGTGGCCAAAGTACTG
>SJYA01002795.1:10505427-10757551 GCA_006410615.1 Neotragus moschatus | reverse complement strand
AAGGGTGGTGTCATCTGCATATCTGAGGTTATTGATATTTCTCCCAGCAATCTTGATTCCAGCTTGTGTTTCTTCCAGTCCAGCATTTCTCATGATGTACTCTGCATAGAAGTTAAATAAGCAGGGTGACAATACTTGACGTACTCCTTTTCCTATTTGGAACCAGTCTGTTGTTCCGTGTCCAGTTCTAACTGTTGCTTCCTGAACTGCATACAGATTTCTCAAGAGGCAGGTCAGGTGGTCTGGTATTCCCATCTCTTGAAGAATTTTCCACAGTTTATTGCGATCCACACAGTCAAAGGCTTTGGCATAGTCTGGCACCATTTGCTGTAAAGACTATCATTTTCCCAATCAAATAACCTTAGAACTTGTGTCAAAAATCAAGTAACTGAAAGGAAAAAAAAAATCAAGTAACTATTTAAGTGTGGGACTATTTCTGGACCTCTGTTCTGATCTGTTTTTCAGAATCTATATCCAGTTACCTATACATCTATCCTGACACCAGTTGTCCTTTTTTAAAAAAGTTATTTATTTATTCATTTTTGGCTGTGCTGGGCCTTTGTTGCTACGCAGGCTTTTGTCTAGTTGGGGCAAGTGGGGGGCTACTCTTTAGTTTGGTGCTTGGGCTTCTCATTACAGTGGCTTCTCCTGCTGTGGGATGTGGACTCTGGATACGTGAGCTCAGTAGTGGTAACACGTGGGCTCAGTAGTTGTGGCTCTGGGCCTAGTTGCTCCACAGCATGTGGGATCCTCCCAGATGAGGGACTGAACTGGGGTCTCTTGCAGTGGCAGTCAGAGTCTTCACCACTGAGTCACCAAGGAAACCCCGTGCTGTCTTGGTTGCTATCGTTTTACCAAAAATCTTGAAGTCAGTTATCACAAGTCTTCCAACTTTTCTCTTCTTTTTTTTTCAAAATTGTTTTGGATGTTCTAGACCTTTACATTTCCATATAAATTTTAGAGTAAGCTTGTCCCATTCAACCCAAACATAAAAGCCCACTGACATTTTTAATTGGGATTGTTTTGAATGTGTAGATCCAGTTGGAAAGAATTGACATTTTAACTATATTGAGTCTTCAATCAATAAACATGGAATATTTCTCCACTTATTTAGGTCTTCTTTATCTCAAGTGTTTTATAGTGTTAAATATAAAAGTCTTGAAAATCTATTGTTAAATTTGTTGTTGTTTCGGCTTCCAAATGATTCAGTGGGTAAAGAATCCACCGGCAATGCAGGAGACACAAGATATGCGGGTTCAGTTCCTGGGTTGGGAAGATCCTCTGGAGGAGGGCATTGCAACCTACTCCAGTATTCTTGACTGGAGAATCCCACAGTCAAAGCATCTCAAGGAGATGGACACAACTGAGTGACTAAACTCACAGACACACAGACACACACATGTACAGTCACTAAATTGTGTCCAACTCTTTGCAGTTTCATGAACTGTAGCCCACCAGGCTCCTCTGTCCATGGGACTTCCCAGGCGAGAATACTGGAGTGGGTTGCCATTTCCTTCTGCAGGGGACCTTCCTGACTCAGGGATCAAATGTGAGTCCCATGTATTGGCAGGTGGATTATTTACCACTGAGTCATCAGAGAAGCCCCCATTGTTAAAATTAGTCCTATACAATTTCATGGTTTTAGGTGCTATTGTCTGGAAAATCCCATGGATGGAGAAGCCTGGTAGGCTGCAGTCCATGGGGTCATGGAGAGTCAGACACAACTGAGCAACTTCACTTTCACTTTTCACTTTCGTGCACTGGAGAAGGAAATGGCAACCCACTCCAGTGTTCTTGCTTGGAGAATCTCAGGGAGCCTGGTGGGCTGCCGTCTGCATGGTTGCACAGAGTTGGACACGACTGAAGTTGACTTAGCAACAGCAGCAGCAGCAGCAGGTGCTATTGTAAATTTTTTAAAACTTAACTTTTCAATTGTTTGTTACTAATATGCAAAAAAGCTGGGTTTTTAATTCTGAATTTGACTCTGAGGCTTTACTAAATCCACTTATTATTTCTAGTAGGGTTTTGAACGTTTCTTAGGATTTTTCTGTATGATATTACGTCATCTTTGAAGAAAAAAATTCTTCCTAAACAAGATGTCTGTGTTAAAATTTTCTTACCTTATTGCATTGACTAGGATATTCAACACAATGTTAAATAGAAGTGGGGTGAGAGTGGAAATCTTGTTACTCCTGACCTCAGAATGAAAACATTTAGCATGATGTTAGGTGTAGCCCAATACTCAAGACATGCCTTTCTAGTCCTTGTTTGCTGAGTTTTTTCTTTTTCTTAAATGAATGATGAATTTTGTCAAAAGCTTCTTTTTGCATCTACTGAGATGGTCATGTGAATTTTTCTCCTTTATTCCATTAACAAAATGAATTGCATTGAGTTTTAAAATGTTAAACCAGTCTAACATTCCTCAGGAAAACCACATTTGGTCATCTATTGTTGGAATTAATTTGCTCGTATTTTGTTGAAGACCTATGAACCAATGTTAATGAAGGATATCAGCCTGGAGTATTCTTTTTTTGTAATGTATGTGTTTGGTTTCAGTTCAGTTCATTTCAGTCACTCAGTCATGTCCGACTCTTCACGACCCCATGGACCACAGCATGCCAAGCCTCCCCGTCCATCACCAGCTCCCAGAGTCTACTCAAACTCACCTCCATTGAGTCAGTGATGCTGTCCAACCATCTCATCCTCTGTTGTCTCCTTCTCCTTCTGCCTTCAATCTTTCCCAGCATCAGGGTCTTTTCAAATGAATCAGCTCTTCACATCAAGTGGCCAAAGTATTGGAGTTTCAGCTTCAACATCAGTCCTTCCAAAGAACACCCAGGGCTGATCTCCTTCAGAACGAACTGGTTGGATCTTCTTGCAGTCCAAGGGACTCTCAAGAGCCTTCTCCAACACCACAGTTCAAAAGCATCCATTCTTTGGCGCTCAGCTTTCTTTATAGTCCAACTCTCACATCCATGCATGACTACTGGGAAAACCAGAGCTTTGACTGGACGGACCTTTGTTGGTAAAGTAATGTCTCTGCTTTTTAATATGCTGTCTAGGTTGGTCATAGCTTTCCTTCTAAGGAGTAAGCGTCTTTTAATTTCATGGCTGCATTATCAGGTTAATATTGGCTTCATAAAATGAGTTGGGAAGTGGTTCCTCTCTTCTGTATTTTCTGAAAAAAATTTATGTATCCTTATGAATGATTTCTTAAGTGTTTCACAGAAATAATCATTGAAGCCACCTGGGCCCAGTAATTTTGTCAGTTTTAAAAGTTGTTGTTCTGTTGCTAATCATATCAGACTGCGACTCCATGGACTGAAGCACACCAGGTTTCTCTGTTCTTCCCTGTCTCCTAAAATCTGCTCAAATTCATGTCCACTTAGTAGGTGATGCTATCAAGCAATCTCATCCTCTGCTGCCCTCTTGTCCTTTTGCCTTCAATCTTTTCCAGCATCAGGGTCTTTTCCAATGAGTTGGCTTTTGCATAAGATGGCCAAAGTATTGGAGCTTCAGTTTTAGCATTAGCCCTTCCAATGAATATTCAAAGTTGATTTCCTTTAGGATTGACTGATTTGATTTCCTTGCAGTCCAAGGGACTCTCAAAAGTCTTCTCCAGCACCACAATTCACAAGCATCAGTCCTTCAGCACTCAGCCTTCTTTATGGTTCAGCTCTCACATCCATACGTGACTATTGGAAAAACCATGAAAGTGATGTCTGACTCTTTGCGAGTCCATGGACTGGAGCCTGTCAGGCTCTTCTGTCCATGGAATTCTCCAGGCCAGAATACTGGAGTAGGTAGCCTATCCCTTCTTCAAGGGATCTTCCTGACCCAGGAATGGAACCGAGGTCTTCTGCATTGCAGGCAGATTCTTTACCAGCTGAGCTACCAGGGAAACCCTCATAGTTTTGACTCAATGGACCTTTGTCAGCAAAGTGACATCTCTGCTTTTTAATATGCTGTCTAGGTTTGGAGGATTATTTAGAATCTCTGTTTCTTACTGAGTCAGTTTTGTTTCTTTGTATCTTTCAAGCAGCTTGTCCAGTTTTCTGCATCATAAAATTTATTGACATAGAGATGTTTGTAATATTCCTCATTCTTTTAATGTTTGTATATTAGTTAGTATGACTTTTCATTTGCATATGGTATTGGTAATTATCTTCACTTTTTGTTATCAATTTAACCAGAAGTTTTCAGATCTTATTGATTTTTTTAAAAATCATGTTTTAATGTCATTGATTTTTCTCTATTGCTTTTCATCTTCAATTTGTTTATGTTTTACTTATATTATTTCCTATATTTTATTTTATTTTGGTTTGATTTGCTCTTCTTTTTCTGGTTTCTTAATATGGTGTCATAGATAATTAGACTTTTATTTTCTAAATATATGCATTGACAGACTTTAGTTTTCAGCTAAACACTATTTAACTACACTCAAGTCCACATTAGCAGTGTACCAATAATTTAGCTTGTTTCATTTAATTAACTGTGATTTCTTCTTCTGTTGTTGTTCAGTTGCTAAGTTGTATGTGACTCTCTGTGACTCTTGTACAGCACGCCAGGCTTCCCTGTTCTTCACTGTCTCCCTGAGGTTGCTCAAACTTATGTCCATTGACTCAGTGATGTCGTCCAACCATCTCACCCTGTCGTCCCCTTCTCCTCTTGCCCTCAATCTTTCTCAGCAACAGGGACTTTTCAAATGAGTCAGCCCTTCCCATCAGCTGGCCAAAGTGTTGGAGCTTCAGCTTCAGCACCAGTCTTTCCAATGAATATTCAGGGTTGATTTCCTTTACGATTGACTGGTTTGATCTCCTTGCTGTCCAAGGCTCCAGCACCACAATTCGAAAGCATCAGTTCTTCGATGCTCAGCTTTCTTTGTGGTCCAACTCTCACATACTACACATGACTACTGGAAAAGTCATAGCTTTGACTATATGGATGTTTGTAGGCAAAGTGATATCTCTGCTTTCGAATATGCTGTCTAGGTTTGTCCTAGCTATTAAAAGGAACAAGTGTCTTTTAATTTTGTGGTTGCAATCACCGTCTGTATTGATTTTGGAGCCCAAGAAAATGAAATCTGACACTGTTTCCACATTTTCCCTGTCTATTTGCCATGAAGTGATAGGACCAATGCCATGATCTTTGGTTTATAAATGTTAGTTTTCAGCCAGCTTTTTCACTCTCCTCTTTCATCTTCGTCAAGAAGCTCTTCAGTTCCTCTTCACTTTCTGCCATTAAAGTGTTATCATCTGCATATCTGAGGTTGTTGATATTTCTCCCAGCAATCTTGGTTCCAGCTTGGGATTCATCCAGCCCAGCGTTTCACATGATGTACTCTGCATATAAGTTAAATAAGCAGGGGGATTTCTTCTTTACTCATTGAGTATTTAAAACTGTATTATTTAATTTACAAATATTCAGATATTTAATAGATATCTTATTGTTACTGATTTTTAATTTAACATTGTGTAATCAGAAAAACCTATTATTTCAATCCTTTTAGATTTATTGAGGCTTGTGTTATATAACAGCCAATAGTCTATTTTGGTGACTGATTAAAGTACACTTGAAATGAATGTGTATTCTTCCATTGTTAAGTGTAGTGTTCTATAAATGTCAGTTATGTCAAGATGGTCGATCATGTTCAATTTTCTGTACTGCTTGATATTGTTCTACAGATCACTGAAACTGTTCTTTTTAAAAGTTTTTTCTTTCTGCTTAAATTTATTTCTATGCTTTAGAATTCTGTCTTCATGTTTGCTGGTTTTTATCTTCTTCGATGTCTATTCTGATATTAATCCCATCCAGTGAAATTTTCCTTTCAGATGTTAACTTTTCATCTCTAGAAGTCCAATTTGGCTTTTCTCTTTATACGTTCCATTAGTCTCACTATATTCCCTTTAAATCCTTCAATTTAAGAAATAGCTGATTAAATTTTTGCCTGGTAATGTTATCTCTATTATTTCTGGTATATTGTATTGCCTCATTTTTTTCATGGTTATAGGTCACATTTTCACATACCTAATAATTTTTATTGGATGCTAGACATTTTTTTGGAGAAGGCAGTGGCACCCCACTCTAGTACTCTTGCCTGGAAAATCCCATGGATGGAGGAGCCTAGTAGGCTTCAGTCCATGGGGTCACTAAGAGTCGGACGTGACTGAGTGACTTCACTTTCACTTTTCACTTTCCTGCATTGGAGAAGGAAATGGCAGCCCACTCCAGTGTTCTTGCCTGGAGAATCCCAGGGATGGGAGAGCCTAGTGGGCTGCCGTCTATAGGGTCGCACAGAGTCGGACACGACTGAAGCAACTTAGCGGTAGCAGACATTGTTTCGTGACTGGATTTTGTTGTCTTCCTTTTAAGAAAGTGAAGTTTTATTTTGACAACCAACCAGGTTACCTGTAGATCATTTGAAGCATTTTTTCTTTTTTTTTTTTAACATTTGTTATGTTGGGTCTAGAGTTGTCTTTCTGCTAGGCCTAGTTTGGCTCCAATACTGCACTGTGTTCTTTCTAGGGTATTTACTGAATGGCCTCTGTGTTCAATGGATCCTCTCCACTCTGCCTGTTAGAATTCTAACATCTTCCAGCTCTGCGTGAGCTCTGGGAATTTTCCCGCATATTGCTTCTTGAAAACTGTTCTTTTCAGGATAAGTTGCTCCTGATCCAGCCTCTTTGAGTCTCACATTATACACACAGTTTAATTGCAACTAGAATCAAGGGAATGCCTATACATATTTCTAGAGATTGTACTGTACATAGCTCCTCCTTCTCTACTGTGTCCTGAAAATTCCAGTCTCCTTCACTTCTCTGAACTCTGTCTCTGATTCTCAATTGAATAGGAGTGCCTTGCTCTGTTTGAATAATTCCTTCTCCTGTGGCACAGTCCAAAGGCGCCACCAAGCAGAAAGCCAAAGGGATGATCAGAGCCCACTTCATCTGTTTCCTTTCTCTCAGACATCACAGTCCTGAACTGCCTGTTGTTTGGTGTTAGAAAATAGATGACTTGGGGGATTCCAAAGTTGCTCAGTGGTAAAGAATCCACCTGGTGACATGGGTCAGGAAGATCCCTGGGTCGGGAAGACTCCCTGGAGAAGGAAATGGCAACCCACGCTAGTTTCTTGCTGGGAAATCCCATGGACAGAAGAACCTGGCAGGCTTAGTCCATGGGGTCACAAAGAGTCAGAGGTGGCTTAGCAACGAAACAGCAGCAGCATATTAACTATATCTCAATAAAACTGGATGAGAAAAAAATGGGGAAAAAAAGCCGCTTTAAAAAACAGAAAATGGTGGATTTGTATATTTTGTCCAATTTTCTAATTGTTTGTGGTATATGATGGCCAGATGCAGAAATTGACCTATGTTATTTCTCTTAAGCGTTTATATCTTGCTTTTCACATTTAGGATTTTATTTTCATATATACTGTGAAATGGTAGGGGGAGATGATTTTATTTCTTTCTGTGTGTAGTCAGTAGTCCCAACAATGCTTATTGAGTAATTCCTTTGTCCACTCGTTTTAAAGTCACCTCTCTCATATGTCAAGCTTCTATATTTGCATTCATTGCTTCATTCTGTTTTGTTTCTTCAGTTCTCACTGTATTCTTTTTCAAATTGTTTTGGTCAAGCTAGGGCCTGTGTCTTCCCATATAAATTTTAGAATGAGTTTGACTTCATCTACAAAAAATCTTGCTGAGAATTTGATAGAAGTTGCATTAGACCTGTAGATCATTTTAGGGAGACTTCACGTCTTTACTATGTTGTGTCTTCCAGTTAATGAACATAGTATGTCTCTTCAAGTAGTTGGTCTCTGATTTCTTTCATCAGGATTTTGTCATTTTCATCAATAGAGCTTTTACGTGTTTTGTTGGATGTATACCTAAGTATTTAATTTTATTTGGTACAATTTTAAATGCTATTGCATTCTTTATTTTAGTTTTAACTTGTTCATGTGAGTATATAGAAATGCAATTGATTTTTGTGTGTTGATGGTGTCTCCTGCAACTGTTCTGAACTCATTTATAAGCTCTAGGAGGTGTTTTTGTTGTTTTCCTGTAAATTTCTTGTGATTTTACTCATCAACAACATGTCATGTGCAAATAAGAGAATGTTTTATTTGTTCCATCCCAATCTGTATGCTTTTAACTTCTTTCTCTGGGCTTCTCTGGTGCCTCAAACAGTAAAGAATCTGCTTGCAATGCAGGACACCTGGGTTCAATCCCTAGGTCAGGAAGATCCCCTGGAGAAAGCAATGGCTACTGACTCCAGTGTTCTTGCCTGGAGAATTTCATGGAGAGAGGTGGGCTTTTCTTTCTTTCTTTCTTTTTTTGGTATGCTTTTAACTTCTTTTTCTAGATTCTTGAGATGGGAGTATAGATGATCTATTTGAGACTTTTCCTTTTTTTTGAATGTAAGCACTTACTTGTATAAATTTCCTTCTCACACTTCTTTAGCCGCATCTCACAAATTTTGATATGTGTGTCTTCATTGTTTTCATTTTCACAAAGTGATATATTTTCAAATTTTTTTTGAGGCTTCTCCTTTGATCCATGGACTGTTTAAAAGTGAGTTGTTTAGTTTCAAAGCATCCAGAGAGTTTCTTGTTGTCTTTCTGTTATTGATTTCTAGTTTGAGTCCCTTATGGTCAGAGAACACACTCTGTAGGATTTCAGTCCTTTTAAATTTGTTACGATTTGTTTTATAACCCAAGACATGGTCTATGTTGGCTGAGCCCATGTGCTCCAGCAAAAATCCCATGGGCTGCAATTAAGACCTGATAGCCAAAATTAATTGATTAGTTAATTTTTTTAAAAAAAGATCTACTCTCTTAGCAATTTAAAAATATATATAGTACAATATTATTAATTGTGGTCACCATACTTTATCTTACCTCTCCCAGGACTTTTTTTTTATCACTAGAACTTTACATCTTTTGACGGCCTTCACCTGTTTGCTCCACCCCCAGCTCCTGCCTCTGGCAACCACCGGTCTGTTCTCTGTATCTGTGAGTTTAGCTTGCTTTTGTTTGTTTATATCAGTTTTGTTTTTTAGATTCCACGTATAAGTGAAACAGTGTTTTTCTTTCTCTGATTTATCTCACTTAGCATAGTGCCCTCCAGTTTCATCCATATTGTTCCACATGGCAAGATTTCATTCTTTTTATGGTTGAATAATATCCCATTGTATAAATATACCAAATATTCTGTATCCATTATCCATCAGTGAACACTTACGTTGTTTCCATGTCTCGGCTTGTATATGAACATGGGTGCAGTGAACGCTTGGGGGACATATTTGAGTTAGTGCTTTTGTTTTATGCAGGTAAATATCCAGGGGTAGAATTGTTGGTTCATATGGTAGTTCTATGTTGAATGTTTTGAGGAGCCTCCAGACTATTTTCCAAAGTGGCTGTACCACTTTGCTTCCAACCACCCACACACAATGGTTCCTTTTCTCGTCACATCCTCATCATATTTACTCTCTCTCGTCCTTTTGCTAATAGTCATTCTAACAGATACGAGGTGATATCTCATTATGGTTTTGATTTGCATTTCACTGATGATTAGTGATGTTAAGTACCTGCTGGCCATCTGTATGTCTTCTTTGGAAAAGCATCTATTTAGATCCTCTGCCCATTAAAAATTTTTAAATATATATTGCATTTTAAAATTAAATTTAAATTAAAAATTTAAATTTAAAAACTTTAATATATACTTTAAATATATATAAATATATATTTAAATATATATTGAAAAGGGAACCCTCTTACACTGTTGGTGGGAATGCAAACTGGTACAGCCACTATGGAGAACAGTGTGGAGATTCCTTAAAAAACTGCAAATAGAACTGCTTTATGACCCAGCAATCCCACTGCAGGGCATACACACCAAGGAAACCAGAACTGAAAGAGACCGTGTACCCCAATGTTTATCACAGCACTGTTTATAATAGCCAGGACATGGAAGCAACCTAGATGTCCATCAGCAGATGAATGGATAAGAAAGCTGTGGTACATATACACAATGGAGTATTACTCAGCCATTAAAAAGAATACATTTGAATCAGTTCTAATGAGGTGGATGAAACTGGAGCCTATTATACAGAGTGAGGTAAGCCAGAAAGAAAAACACCAATACAGTATACTAGCACATATATATGGAATTTAGAAAGATTGTAATGATAACCCTGTATGCAGGACAGCAAAAGAGACACAGATGTATAGAATGGACTTTTGGACTCTGTAGGAGAGGGCGAGGGTGGGATGATTTGGGAGAATGGCATTGAAACATGTATACTATCATGTAAGAAATGAATCGCCAGTCTATGTTTGATACAGGATACAGGATGCTTGGGGCTAGTGCACGGGGATGATCCAGAGAGATGATATGGGGTGGGAGGTGGGAGGGATTTCAGGATTGGGAACTCATGTACACCTGTGGCAGATTCATGTCAATGTATGGCAAAACCAATACAGTTTTGTAAAGCAAAATAAAGTAAAAATAAAAATTAAAAAAAGGAAAACAAACAAACAAACAAAATATATAGAGAGAGTTTGCTATATATTTTGGATATTAACCCTTTATCAGATATATGATTTGCAAGTATTTTCTCCCATTTTGTAGGCTGCCTTTTCATTTTTGTTGATGTTTTCTTTTGCCATGCAAAAGCTTTTTAGTTTGATATAGTCCCACTTGTTTATTTTTGCATTTGTTGCCTTTGCCTTTAGTGTCAAATCTAAACAATCATTGCCAATTTAAAAAAAATTAACGTTTGCCTGATGTGTCTTTCCCGTCCTTTTATTTGTAGCCTCTCTCTGTGGTTGTGTTTGAAGTGAGCTTCTCGCAGGCAGCATATCCTTGGGTTGCGCTTTTCGACACGCTCTGTCAATCTCTGTCTTGTAATTTGTGAATTTAGAGCATTCATTTTTAAAGCACTTATTGATATGTTTAAGTCTGCCATTTTATTATTTGTTTTCCGTTCGTGGTCTCTGATTCTCATTGCTCTGTTTCTTTTTTTCTTACCTTCCCATGGGCTATTTGAGCATTTTTAGAGCTTCGTTTTGAACTCTTTATGATATGTTTGAGTGTATTGCTTTGTATAGTTTTCTAAGTATTGCTCTAGGTATTACCATATACACATAGAGCATCGCAGTCTATTGGTGTCAGTGTTTGACCACGTCAGGTGAAGGGTAGAAGCCATACTTCCATTTAGGTCCTTTTACCATCTCCACATTTTAAACATAATGGACTTGAGTTGCCTCTCTATATACTATTTGGTGTTATAACCTTTTCTTCAACCACAAAATATGATCAAACAGATTCATGAGGTGGAGGATAGGCTATTGTACTGACTTCTATTTTTCACCCATTCCATTGCTTTTCTTTCTTTTCTGAATGACTCCATCTTCTACTTTTATCATTTTCTTTCTGTTTGAAGAGCTTCCTGTACGGATGGATCTGCAAGCAACAAATTCTCTTAGTTTTTCTTTATCTGAGAAGGTCTTTCTTTTCTCTTATTCCTGAAAAGAACAGTTTCACTGGTTAGAAGATTCATGGTTAACGGTTCTCCAGCATTTGAAACTGCTGTGCCACTTCCTTCTAACCTTCATGGTTCCAGATGAGAAATTCATTGTTATTTAAATTGATCTTTCTTTACAGGTAATGTGTTATTACTCACTGACTGTTTTCATGATTTTTTTTCCCATCATTTTTAGTTTTCAGAGATTTGATGAAGCTATATCTTGGTGTAGATTTATTCTAGAATTTCTTCTCATGTTTTTCAGTCCCACATTGTTTTCTCCTCTCCTTCTTGAACTTGGATCATATTAATGTTACATCTTTTGTTACTGTCTACAGAATTCTGAAGCTCTGTAAATTCTTAATCTGCTTTCTGTTTATTTAGATTGAGTAAATTCTATTGATCTGTTTTCAGGTTCTCCATTTCACTATTGAATCCATCTAGCAAGTTTTTTTTTTCCAGTTGTATTTTTTCATTTTATAATTTCCATTTGGTTGTCTTTTATTACAGTTATTTTTTGCTAAGATTTTTAATTTTTAAATTTGTTCCTAGAGAATTTGTGTTTGTTGAAGAATTGTTATGGCATGGCTTTAAAATTGTCAAGTGGTTCTGACATCTAATTCATCTAGTTATTAGAGTCAGTTTTCTCACTTAAACTGTTGTTCTTTGGAATGATGAGCAATTTTTCAGTTGTATCCTAGATACTTTTGTCTTTATGTTATGATACTCTTGGCTTTTGTATTCAGGTCAAGAAGCAACAGTTAAAACTGGACATGGAACACTGGACTGGTTGCAAATAGGGAAAGGAGTACATCAGGGCTGTATATTGTCACCCTGCTTGTTTAACTTATATGCAGAGTGTGAGTGTGTGTGTGTGTGTGTGTGTGTATGTGTGTGTGTGCACGTGCATGCATGCTTAGTTGCTCAGTTGTGTCTGCCTCTTTGCAACTCCATGGACTATAACCCTCCAGGCTCCTCTATCCATGGGGATTCTCCAGGCAAGAATACTGGAGTGGGTTGCCATGCCCTCCTCTAGGGGATCTTCCCAACCCAGGGATCAAACCCAGATCTCCTGCATTGCAAGCAGGTTCTTTACCATCTGAGCCAACGGGAGAAATGCTATATGCAGGCTATATCATGCGAAATGCTGATCTGGATGAAGCACCAACTGGAATCAAGATTGCCAGGAGAAATATCAATAACCTCAGATATACAGATGACACCACCCTTTGGCAGAAAGTTAAAAGGAACTAAAGATCCTCTTGATGAAAGTGAAAGGGGAGAGTGAAAAAGCTGGGTTAAAACTCAACATTCAAAAAACTAAGATCATGGGATCCTGTCCTATCACCTCATGGCAAATAGATGGGAAAACAATGGCAATAAAGTGACAGACTATTTTGGGGGGCTCCAAAATCACTACAGATGGTAACTGCAGCCATGAAATTAAAAGACACTTGCTCCTTGGAAGAAAAGCTATGACCAACCTAGACAGCATTTTAAAAAAGCAGAGACATTACTTTGCCGACAAAGGTCTGTCTAGTCAAAGCTATAGTTTTTCCAGTAGTTGTGTATGGATGTGAGAGTTGGACCATAAAGAAAGCTGAGTGCCGAAGAATTGATGCTTTTGAACTGTGGTGAAGACTCTTGAGAGTCCTTTGGATTGCAAGGAGATCAAAGGCGTCAATCCTAAAGGAAATCAGTCCTGAATATTCACTGGAAGGACTGATGCTGAAGCTGAAGCTCCAATACTTTGGCCACCTGATAGGAAAACTGACTCACTGGAAAAGATTGCTCTGATGCTGGGAAAGATTGAAGGCAGGAGGAGAAGGGGATGACAGAGGATGAGATGGTTGGGTGGCAGCACTGACTCAACGGACATGAGTTTGCACAAGCTCCAGGAGTTGGTGATGGACAGGGAAGCCTGGTGCACCGCAGTCCATGGAGTTGCAAAGAGTCAGACACAGCTGAGTGACTGAACTAAACTGAACTCTTGACTTATTTAAATCTGTTTTAGCATATCAGTTCAGTTCAGTCACTCAGTCGTGTCCGACTCTTTGCGACCCCATGAATCACAGCACGCCAGGCCTCCCTGTCCATCACCAACTCCCGGAGTTCACTCAGACTCACATCCATCGAGTCTGTGATGCCATCCAGCCATCTCATCCTCTGTTGTCCCCTTCTCCTCCTGCCCCCAATCCCTCCTAGCATCAGAGTCTTTTCCAATGAGTCAACTCTTCATATGAGGTGGCCAAAGTACTGGAGTTTCAGCTTTAGCATCATTCCTTCCAAAGAATACCCAGGGCTGATCTCCTTCAGAATGGACTGGTTGGATCTCCTTGCAGTCCAAGGGACTCTCAAGAGTCTTCTCCAACACCACAGTTCAAAAGCATCAATTCTTCGGCGCTCAGCCTTCTTCACAGTCCAACTCTCACGTCCATACATGACAACAGGAAAAACCATAGCCTTGACTAGACGGACCTTAGTCGGCAAAGTCTGTGCTTTTGAATACACTGTCTAGGTTGGTCCTAACTTTTCTTCCAAGGAGTCAGCGTCTTTTAATTTCATGGCATATAGCTGCTGGTGTATACATCACATATGGATGTCTATGTATACCGGAACAAACATGTGTTAGTCACAGTGGCGGTTTGCTTATGGACCCTTCCGGTGTGAGCCTAGTCTCCCAGCTCCGTTCTTCTCGTGCTGCTGGTGCCACTGCTCAGGCTCTGCTGATGTCATCTGCTGGTGTCGCTCCCAAGGCTGCCTGGTATTGCTGCAACACCTTCTTCAGCTGGAAGGTTAGAGGTGGGGGACAAAAGCTGCTGGGCCTGGATCTTTTTATGCCTCTAGCTGCTGCCGCCCCTTGCAGGTTGACCAGTTCACCAACCTCTACTCCGGTTGTTCAACTGTTGCAGGTGGACCAGACCACCTGCCAGTGTCTCCATCACAGAGCAGGCACTGGGGCTCCCTGCTAAGTCTCTTTGGGGCTTTTCTTTGTCCTTTGTCCAGAAAGAGCAGACCTTCCTTTGTCTTTTTTTTTTTTTTAAACGTCTGTCGGTGGTTCTGAGTTGTAGGAATCTTTGACACTTCCTTTTGATATATGTGAGATAAAAAAGAAAACGGGAAATTCACTGTGTTGCTGTTCCTCAAGTCCTGAAGCCCCTAGCTAGTCCACCTTCTGCTTTCTGACTTTAAGAGTCTTTTAATCGTTGTCTGCTAAATAATTTCCAAGATATTTAGTTATCATTAGAGGGCAGTGTTTTAACACCTTTCCTTTACTCCCCTGGTGAGGGAGGTCTTCCTGCCCTAGGTTTGTGGGGATGGTTGAATATACAACTGCTGAGATGGGCAAATGAGCTCCCCAGGTTTTTAATAGTCTCATATAGTCTTAGCCTGAGGCAGGACACCACAGGCCATGTGGGGTCACATGGGGGTTGCACTTGGGAATACAGTGAACGAACAGGGGCTGTAGGAGGCAGGCCACATAGTATCAAGAAGATGGGGTGCCCCTTGATTCCCACAGGAGAATGTGATCAACTTGTTTGACTAATTCCATGGACTGATAGAGTACGGAAACCTGATACTCAGGATGCAAAGGAACCTGGGTCCCTTTGATAAGGAGGTTGTTTGGCTAGGGGATCGTATCTGTGGGAGCAGAGTGAGGAGGGAACTTGCAGTTGTGCCATTGAGGGCCTCCTGATTTTACCAGATGTCAAGACAGCACACCGTATTGAGTCTTACAACATAGCAGCAGGAAAAAGCATCATCTTTTGCCAGACCTGGTATTCAAATTTTATTTTAAAAATTCCTAAGAGTTGAATTTTTATCAAATTGTATTCTGATCCAGGATTGTTTTGATATTAAACCTGCTTTTCTCCAGACCTTCTATTAAAATTGTGGGTATCTTCTTGGGTCATCAGCATGAATCCTGAGCATACTGAATACAGCTTGCAGTGATTTAGAAAGTGTTATTTGGAACTTCCTTTCTGGTCCAGTGACCAAGACTCTGTGCTCCCAATGTAGAGGGCCCAGGTTCAATCCCTGGTCAGGGAACTAGATCCCACATGCTGCGACTAGGACTTTGCATGCTACAACTAAAGATCCCATGCACCACAGCTAACAATCCTGTGTGCCAGCACAGCCAAATAAATAAGTAAATAAATTTTTTTTAAAAAAAGAAAGTGCTGTTTTAGTTATGCTTTTAATTGAAAAGTAACATAACCATATTACAGATAATTTGGGAAATATGGAAAAGGCAAAAAACCTCTTCAACCATACCAATTATCATTTTAGTGTAATTTCTACAGTCTTTTTTTTCCACCTAAAATTTATTTTATTTTATTTTTTTCCAAAATTTAAAACTGTAAATATAGACTGCATAGAGTTTGTTCATCTGCTTTTTATGCCCAGTGTTTTATCAGAGTTCTTCTCTTTTTCTTTCCTTAACAATTCAAGAAAACATTTATTAGGTGGGGCTGAACAAGGCAGGAAGCTGAAGTCATCCAAGGTACACCTTGCATCCTGAGAGTTGAGCAAGACATCTGCAGAAAAGGGTGTTTCATTGCACGACGAGGGTGTCGGAACCCATGCTGGATGAAAACATCTGTGCAAGGGTGTGACCTAGCACAGATGTCAGAGTGAAGGGGGGTGAGGAAGGCATCTGAGGATTTGGGAAGAGGCCAGTGACTGGACACTTGAAGCCTCTGGCAGCTGGGTTTCTCATAGTTGGAAAAGGGAGAATACTAGATTGGAATTATTGGTAAGAACTAGTATATGAAAGTGAAAGTGTTAGCCATTCAGTAGTGCCTGACTCTTTGCAACCCTATGGCCTGTAGCCTGCCAGGCTCCTCTATTCACGGCATTCTCCAGGCAAGAATACTGGAGAGGATAGCCATTCCCTTCTCCAGTGGATCTCCCTGACCCAGGGATCAAACCCATGTCTCCTGCATTGCAGGTGGATTCTTTACCATCTGAGCCACCAGGAAAGCTCATGGAAGTATATAAATATCTATAAAAGCATGAGATGTACATACACATTTATATTCCCTGGCATTGTCCACTGAGAATGTCTGGGAGAAATGATAACCCAGTATCAAAGAGTATGCTTAGCCCTGTATCTTGGCTTCTAAATACTAGTCTCCATTATAAAAAACTAGAGTTCCTTTAGGAACTCTAGGATCAGAGCAGGAAAAATACAAGATGACCTTGTTATGCCAGGAAGCAAGGAGGTATTAAAACTAATGAGGACATGTCAAAAGAATATGAAAGTCAGCATAAAGAAGTTCCTACTGGACAAATCTGGGGTAACTGAAGCACCAAAGTAAATACAGTAACAGATTATAACCCAATGAACAGAATGGAAGGGGATGACTATGAAGTCACTGACATAAGCAGATAAACAAATAGATGGAAAGTTCCACAAAGAACCAAGTATTACATAACTTCAAAGTACTGTTCACTACAAAGAGGAAAGGAGTAGCTTTAAGGAGGAGAAAGCTGGTAGACACCACCTTGATCTGATGATCACAGCGATCATCATCTTCAGTAAGGGGACAAACAGAAATCATGTACAACCTGGGGACTGCAATGAGCAAAACGAGAATGCCTGTCTGGGATAGTCTGGTCAAAAAGGCAAAACCTGAATCTTTATTTAATTAAGGTAAAATTCAAGTAACGTAAACATCACCATTTTAAAGCAGATGATTCTGTGAAATTTAGTTCATTCACAATGTTATGGAACTTCCACCTCCATCTAGTTCAAAGGTATGTTCATTTCTCAAAACAAACCACCCTCCTCATTAAGCAGTAATTCCCTATTACTACCTACCTCCAGTCCCTGGAAACCACTAACCTGCTTTCTGCCTCTATGGATTTGCCCCTTCTGGATAGTGCATATAAATGGACTCATATAATATGTAACCTTTTGTGTCTGCTTTCTTTCACCTTAGATAATGCTTTTGAAAGTCATCCATGTAGCATATATCAACACCTTTTCATGGCTGAATAGTATTCCACTGTATAAACATGCCACCCTTTTATGAAAATTAACTTTTATTGAAGTATAGGCTTCCCTGATAGCTCAGTTGGTAAAGAATCTGCCTGCAATGCAGGAGACCCTGGTTTGATTCCTGGGTCTGGAAGATCCCCTGGAGAAGGGATAGGCTACCCACTCCAGTATTCTTGGGCTTCCCTGTGGCTCAGCTGGTAAAGAGTCTGCTGGTAAAGGCTCTGCAATGCAGGAGACCTGGGTTGGATTGGGAAGATCTCCTGGAGAAGGGAAAGGCCACCCACTCCAGTATTCTGGTCTGGAGAATTCCATGGCCTGTATAGTCCATGGGATTGCAAATAGTTGGACACGCCTGAGCAACTTTCACTTCACTTTATTGGAGAATAGTTGATTTACAATGTTGTGCTAGTTCCTGCTTTACAGATAAGTAAATCTGTTATACATACAGATTATATATGTTATATACCTACTCTTTAAAAAATTCCTTTTGCATATAGACCATTACAGAATATTGAGTAGAGTTCCCTGTGCTATCAGTAGGTTCTTATTAGTTATCTATTTTATATATAGCAGTATGTATATGTCAATCCCTATCTCCCAGTTTATCCTTCTCCCTTTTCCCCCTTGGTAACCACAGGGTTTTTTTCTGTTTTGTGAATAGGTTCATTTACACCATTTTTCTTCACTTTCACTTTCACCTTCTGTTTCACACCATGTTTTTAAGATTCCATATATATATACCAGGGCTTTTCAGGTGATGCTAGTGGTAAAGAATCTACCTGCCAATGAAGGAGATGTAAAGAGATGTGGGCTCAATCCTTGGGTCAGGAAGCTCCCCTG
Source organism: Neotragus moschatus (assembly GCA_006410615.1). Classification (NCBI taxonomy): domain Eukaryota; kingdom Metazoa; phylum Chordata; class Mammalia; order Artiodactyla; family Bovidae; genus Neotragus; species Neotragus moschatus. Next base: position 10,739,184 of record SJYA01002795.1, on the reverse strand, counting down.
GAGGAGGGCATGACAACCCACTCCAGTATTCTTGCCTGGAGAATCCCTTGGACAGAGGAGCCTGGCAGGTTACAGTCCGTAGAGTCGCAAAGAGTCAGACATGACTGAAGCTGCTTAGCACTGCACACATATATACCATCTTTTGTTTGTCTATTCCACTGCTGGACATTTGGGTTGTTTCTACTTATCAGCTATTGTGAGTAGTGCTGTGCAAGTATTTATTTGGCCATCTGTTTGTAATTCTTTTGAGGATGTACCTGAGAGTAGGACTGCTGGATCATATATCCTGCTCTTGTCATGAGAAAATATCAGTGAGCCCAAACTGAGGGACATTCTGTAAAATAACTGGCGTGTAATCATCAAAGATGTTAAGAACATGGAAGTTAGGGAAAGACAGGGGAAATTTCCCAGATGGAGACCCTTAAAACACATGGCCGTGGCTGCTGAATGCAACACGTGATTCTGGACTGGTAACCTTGCTGTTAAGAAAGCTATCAGAAGAGGCGGTGCCCCAGTGGGTCAGGGGAGTAGATGCCGATAAGGTGTCAGTGTACTTGCCTGATGTTTGAGATTGTTTGGTGGCTGTATGAGAGAATGTCCCTGTTTGTGAAAAACACACATCAGTATTTGGGGGTGATGGAAGGAACATCATGTCCATGAGTTACTATGAAATGGTTCATCAAAAAAAAAAAAATTGTTTTATATGGTGCTTGCAACATCTCTATGGATTTGGAATTGTTTCAAAATGAAAAATTAATTTAAAATAATTGATACATTTTCCTTCAAGGTTGTCCATACTTGTTTCCAATTTTCTCCTGTTCTGTCTAGAATATTTAGATTCTTGCCTCCTCATTCCACTTGATGGGGTGAGTATGGAAGTCATCCATGAGCTCTATGCTCCTGAATCCAGCAGCAAGCCCCCGGCTGGGCCTCATGCCTGCCTCATCAGTGGCATCTGGCAGGTAGAGCTCAGCTTCCTCATTCAGCCTCCTGGCCTTCCTCCCACTTTGCTGGCTGCTCCTTATCAGACTCCTCTGCTAATCCCTTCTTATCTCTCCTAACTTTTAGACCTTGGGTGCCAACGCTCAGTCCTGGGGCCTCTTCCCTGTTCTTTCTTCCCTCACTCCCTAGGAGACCTCATCTAGTCTTTATTTACTACCTCTCAACCAATGATCCTCCAACTTCTGCCTGAAGCCAGTCCTCCTCCCGAGTTCCCCACTTGTGTACCTGACCATCTGCCTGCTCACCATCTCCACTCATATGTCTAACAGGCATCTCAACTAAGTGTGTCTAAACCTGAGGTCCCAACCTTCTGTATTTTACTCTCCCCTCAGTAGTCCTCCTCATCTCAGTAAAAGGCAACTCCATCCTTGCTTTGCTGAGGGCAAAAACTTGAAATCGCCCTAGACAGTTTAGTGTCTTCTATATCCCATATCCAGACATCAAATCACTTTGACTCTTCTTTTCAAAGTGTATTCCAAAGTCTTACCACCTCCACTGCTTCTGCCCTGCTGCAAGCCACCTGCATCACTCCTCCAGACTATTACTGTGGCATCTAACTGGTCTCTCTTCCTTTCCCTTTGCTGCCTTCAGTCCGCGTCATTCCTCTAGTGACCATTCTGCAGTGAATGCTCATCTCAGTCTCTTCAAAGTCCAACTCCTAGTAATGGCCCCAGGCTACCTTAGATTAGAATGCTCTAGAGGCTGATGCTGAGACAAGAGCTTGAGTATAAGAGGTTCATTTGGGAGGGCCCCAGGAGCAGGGAGAGAGAGAGAAATGGGAAGACAGGGAAAGGAAGGATGCCAACACAAGGTGTGTTAATAAGTGAGTTATCGCTGGGGGAACCAGAGCTCCATGCTTCTGGGGACCTCTGGGAGGCTGCCTAGGGCATGCCTCACAAGTGCTAAGGTATTTGGGTATTTATTCACCAACTCCACATTGTCTGAGACCTACTTCCAAGGATAATAACTCCCTGACATGCCTTGCTGTATTCCTGTGGCCAGAAAAGGCCCTCAGACAAAGAGCTGCAGCGGCGGTAGGAAGACAGAGGGTCTGCACGCATCAGTGGGCAGTGCTGAGGGGATACAGGTGGGGCACTGGCAGCACTTTCTTCAAAGGCCCTACATGATCTGACTTCTGTCCTATGCCAAGTACCCCTGTGACCTCACCTCCTATCACTCCTTCACTTACTCCAGCCACATAAGCTTCCTCCTGGCTGTGTCTCAAACGCACCATGCATGATTTTACCTACCACAGGACCTTTGCACCTGCAGCCACCATGCCCAAAGTGCTCTTCCACCAGATATCTGCGTGTGTCCCACCTGACCTTCTTTAAGGGTTTTATCTAAATGTTACCAGCTCAGCAAGGCTTCCTGGGAAAACAGGTGGCACCCTCCATTAGAACAAGCTGAAGAGAGTTTAATAAAATACTATTACAAAAAGTGAACAGGGTTTAGGGAAACCAGAAATGGTGATGAGTCACCCTGGGACAAATAAAGGCAGCCATAGTTACCATCCCTAGGCTTGAAAGGGCAAGAAAAGGAAGATGTTCTTGGAGTTGGGTGGGCTGCATGAAAAGACTCCTAATAGGGGGTGAGGCCTTTGGATGAGGGATGCTGACCTCAGTTGTATTCTGCCCTCCAGTCTCCTGGAGGTGTTTCTCATCAGCCATGACCAAAAGAAAGGCAGAGAGTAAGAGAACCATGCTGTTCACAGATGTTAGCCCATCAGGAGCAGGGCGGGAATAGACGGACAAATGGTAGATGTCCAGTTCATTGGCTGAAACAGCAGTACATAGTAACTGCCTATCCCTTTCTCGGCTTCATATTTTCCCCTTGACTTGGCACCATCTCACCTATGATATGTTTTGCTTATTTGTTTATTTATTTTTAGTGTGCATCCCCCTCACAAGATCAGGGATTTGCTTTCTTCTTTCACTGCTGTACGTCGGCAGCACCTGCACTGGGCTTCCCAGGTGGTGCTGGTGGTGGAGAACCTGCCGGCAATACAGGGGACACCGGAGAGGCAGATTTGGTCCCTGCGTTGGGAAGATCCCCTGGAGGAGGGCATGGCAACCCGCTCTAGTACTCTTGCCTGGAGAATCCTATGGACAGAGGAGCCTGGCGGGCTGCAGTTCGTGGGGTTGCACAGAGTCAGACACGACTAAAGCAACTTAGCACACACATGCACAGCACCCACACTAGTGCTAGGCATATAGCTGAAAGAAAGTGAAAGTGTTAGTCGCTCAGTCGTGTCTGACTCTTTGTGATACCATGGACTAGGCCCTGGAGGCTCCTCTGTCCATGGGATTCGCTAGGCAAGAATACTGGAGTGGGTAGTCATTCCCTTCTCCAGGGGGTCTTCCTGACCCAGGAGTCAAACCTGGGTCTCCTGCATTGCGGGCGGATTCTTTACCATCTGAGCCACCAGGGAAGCCCATAGACATATAGTTGGTGCTCAATAAAAATTTCTGATTGGTTAAGGTTGCTACTTAGCTCTGGCAGACAGAATAATGCCCCCAAATATGTCCACATCCTAAACCTAGGAATCTGTCAATGTATTAGGTGTTGTGGCAAAGAACAAGTAAGGTTGCAAATAGAATTAAGATTAATCAGTTGATCTTGAAATAGTGAGATTATCCTGGATTATCTGGGTCAAAGTGAAAGTCACTCAGTTGTGTCCGGCACTTTGCTGCCCCATTGCCTATACAGTCCATGGAATTCTCCAGGCCAGAATACTAGAGTGGGTAACCATTGCCTTCTCCAGGGGATCTTTCCAACCCAGGGACTGAACCCAGGTCTCCTGCATTTCAGGCAGATTCTTTACCAGCTGAGCCACAAAGGAAGCCCATATTATCTGGGTGGGCCAAATGTAATCATGAGTCCAGAAGAGTCAGAGTCAGAGATATTTAAAGATATTACAGTACTGGCTTTGAAGATGGAGGGGGCCATGAGCCAAAGAATGTGGGTAGCCTCTAGAAACTGGAAAAGTCAAGGAAACATATTTTCTCCTAGAGCCACCAGTCAACTCCACGGACACCTTGATTTTAGCCTTGCAAACCCATGTCAGAATTCTGGTCTCTAAAACTGCATCATGATAAATTTATGTTTTAAGACACTATGAAGCTAACACAAAAGTTGCTGCTTTCAGTGGCAGGAGCAGGGACTCCAAGATTGCTCCTCTAGCCCTCGTTAGCTGTGGGATCTCACACCTTTCCTTTTCTCTAAAATGACACTTGATCGCTCCTTCATCCCAGGTGTGGTTGAAGGATTTGGTGAGTTAATGTGTGAAACACTCATGGCTCAGAGCCTGGCCTCCAGAAGCCCCTCTGCTTGAACCCAGGCCCTATGAGGGCCTGGCAGATTGGAGACAATAAGTATTTATAGAAGGATAAATACATTTCATCAAATGATGTTCCATAATAGATGTCATCCTCTCTGTTTTTAGGACACATTCCCCCATTTAAACACATTTTTTATTGGAGTGTAGTTGCTTTACAAAGTTGTGTTATTTTCTGCGGTACAGCAAAGTGAATCAGCACACATACATATATATCCCCTCCTTTGGAGATTTCCTTTCCACTTAGGTGACCATAGAGCATTGAGTAGAATGCTCCGTGTTATACAGTAGGTTCTTATTAGTTATCTATTTTATACATAGTATCAAGAGAGTATATATGCCAGTCCCAGTCTCCCAATTCATCCCACTACCCCTCTTTCCCCCTTGGTATCCATACATTTGTTCTCTTTATTTGTGTCTCTATTTCTGCTTTGTAAATAAGATTGTCTACGGCCATACTACCTGAATGTGCCCTGTCTTGTCTGATCTCTGAATCCCTATTTTCATTTTTACTATTGTAAATAAAATTTGAGAATCTTTGTGCACAGCTTTTTTTTCCCGAAATTTAAGTTTTCTACTTCTTCCAAACAAGAGTTCTAGCTGGCTGCAAGGCTAGTGTTCATCACGCCAAGCGGGTGACTGCCTTCAGTGCAGAGTGGGCAGGTGACCACCCCCCTCCCACCCCCCAACGTGGTCAGCCCAGCTGGAGATGGCAGGTGGGGAGGGGAGAGAAGGCAGACAAGAGGCTGTGTCTGAAGGCACTTTGACAAATTCCATTCCTGGGCTGGGCTTCCACTAGGGCATGGGAGGTAGGGGAGGCTGAGGGAATGGAGAGCTACAAGNCCCCAACGTGGTCAGCCCAGCTGGAGATGGCAGGTGGGGAGGGGAGAGAAGGCAGACAAGAGGCTGTGTCTGAAGGCACTTTGACAAATTCCATTCCTGGGCTGGGCTTCCACTAGGGCATGGGAGGTAGGGGAGGCTGAGGGAATGGAGAGCTACAAGAGTGAGTGATGGTGCCTCAGTCATCTGAGCCAAGGGAGCCTCTTCGTGATGCAAGAGAAGAGTCAAGGGCCAGTTCAGCAGCTCTAGGCGGTGCCGGCCAGGGTGAGCGCATCCAAACCACCCTCCCTCCTGGTCCTCGTCCAGAACTGAGCTCTGAAGGCTGCACACCCACTACCTGTGCGGGAGGTGGGGGTTTCCCCAGATGTCTGGGGTGGTGAGAGAGCAGGGTGGTGAGCTCTGAGAGCAGGGGACAGAGGAAGGGAGGTGCCAGCCTTCTGCACCGCCAGACCACTTTCCATCTGCCCCCTCTGTGCTGCTGACAGTCAGGGCCCCCCAAATCCTCAGAACCTGCGTCTGCAACCCAGAGGGGAGGAAAGGGTTGTGAAGTGAAGCCAGCAGGAGAACAAAGGACGCTTTGCTGCAGAGGGAGGCACCTTCAACTGAGGCCTCCAGGGCCTGGGGAAGTGACTCACAGGGCCCCCAGGAGGGACCCACCCATGGGGGCTCTGTGGGCCTGAGAATGCAACCCAGCTGCCCTCGGGCTGGGAAAGGGGGTGTCAGTCTCCTACTTTTGTTGGGTGGAGCCTCCCCCCCGCGCTCCCCCTACTGCCCTCCCTCAAGATCTGGTCTGCATCCAGCCTAGGGGCTTTAGGGGTGGCCCTGTGCTCGTTGGACACTGCCAGGCCCGGCTGTCGCCACTGCTTTGACTTCTGCTACCTTGGCTGCAGGCACAGGCCCCTCTGCCCAAGCTTCACTCCCATTGGCCCAGCAGGGGCCTGGGCTCCCCAACTCTCGCCAGGGCCACACTGCTCCCCTGACGGAGCGAGGCCATCAGTGCCACCCAAAGGTGGCAATGTTGGTGTCTGACTCTGCCCCAGGGTCCCTGGATCCCTGCGATGAGAACCTGGCCAGCCCTGGCCGCGCACCCTCCTCGGGCAGTTGCACAACCTCCGCCGCCGCCTCCCCCGCCCCCCCCTCCCCGCCCCAGTTATGCTCCTTATATTGTGTGGCAACCAGGCGCGAATTCCAGGACCTTGTGCATACTCGTACAAATCTGCTTGGTGCTGTTTGGCTGCAGGGAGAGGTGTGTCCTGTGAGCCCCGGGAAATGGGGGTGTGTTCGCGTCCAAGGGGGCGTGGCCCGCGTCCGGAGTGGGAGCAGCCGCCCCGCCCTGTTGGTGCAGACTGTTCGCCCCAGACCGCAGCTTCCGCGGGAGCCCTGGCCGGAGTCCAGGACACAGAGAAGGAAGCTCTGGTGACATTCTAGACATGGGCTTCGAGCAGCAAGCTTGGCTCCCAGCCGCTCAAGCCCGTGGCAGGTGGCGCACCTCCCACCCCGTCCAGCCTGGGATGTGGGGACCCGTGTTCTCCTGGGGGCTGGGCGGGCATCCTTCCAGGCACTTTGCTTAGGCATCCTAGCGCTTCCTGGGCTCTGCCCCTGCTCTTCTACGGATTTGTCATCCTAAAGCCATGACTCTGGGTCAAGGAGATGATTGTCCGGCTTGCTGTCAGACCCAGAGACGGCTGTCAGGACTGGCTGTTGAGTGTAATGGAAACAAAGATGAAAATCCAAATGCAACTGACCTCTCGCCCTCTCCTTTGTGTTCCTCCTGGGGAGTGTGCCTGCTTCAGTCCCTGGATGTCTCATTAGAATTTCAAGCATGCCTCGTTCACTATGGAGGTACCAGTCATTGGGGATGGAGAGGTGGTTGACTCTACTTGCAAACCAAGGAATTTGGGGGTAATCTCTGTTCGATGTGACCAACTTGAAAACTGTCATATGGAAAGTTCTCTTCCAGATAAGTTTACAGAGCCTCCAACACTTCTTGTGGATAAATGGATATCTTCTCTTAGCCTTGTGGGCTGTCTTGTTCTCCAAGCACCTGCAGTGACTGGCACGTGTGACCCTCAGTCAATGGCACTCATTGGGTGACCAGGAAGATAAAGATCTTTGCAGTGAGGACCCATTTGCTGACTGAGGTCCAAAGCCGCTGCAGCCACATTAGCCCACTGTTCAAGTCAAAGTTACATGATCCCAAAATAGAACAAATACTATCCTGGGACAACCTCCCACTGGGGGTGGGAGGGAGAGATTGGAAACATAGAGTGCTTCTTCCCTGTGAATAATCAACTGCTTACAGGCAGCAGTGCTTGGATACGTATCCCAGAAGTGGCTCCCACTCTCCCTGAGCCTCTGAGGTTTGAAGAGCTCCCTGTGGATCATTCAGGTGCCTTGTTTTTCCAACTCTGGGGCTTGGGAGCAGAGAGCTGCCATCTGACGTTCCCAAACAAGACCAGCCGGGGAGCAGGGGGTACGATTGGGGAGTTTTCCCAGGGGCTGGGCTCTTCTTGCATTAAAAGCTCTCAGGGCAGTGCCCCTGGACTTACAGAGGACGTGTGGCAGGGCCGGATGCAGGGACTGTGAGATCCTGTTCTGACCTTCGAACCACACTAGGGTTGGGTTCCATCTGGGTCAATCTGCGGCTCCTGAGAGAATTTCACTGCTAGCCTGACCCCTGGCAGGAAGCTGCCCCTAGCTGGCCCCCATTCCTTTTTCTTTACCTCCATCCGCAAAAGGCTACCCTGTGAGCCTTTGTCTCCAGGTGGGGCAAGGCTTCTATCCACATGGAGTTGCCCACTTTGGGTGGAGAGTCGGTGAGCAGAAAGGGGGCCAGCCATGTCCTCATCACATCTGAGACAAGACCAGCATTATGTGGCTGTCAGTTTGTGGCTGAAAACATCTGCCCACCCACCTTAAAGTCAACTGAAGTCAAACTTCGGTCTGATGACCATCAGTCTGTGACATCACAGTTCTTAAAACATCCATTGTCAACCCAGATGTCAGGCTCAAGGCCAGCTCGTGTCCTCTGACCAACAGCTGGCCCTCCAGCTTGATCTAGAACTGCCCAGTGGCTTGAGTCAAGCGCTCTGCCTCAAACTGGAGATTCTCTGGTGGCTCCTGCATTTGTATGTCCCACTTTGTCATCCCCTAGGGGACACTCTGATCTTATGGGTCCTACAGTGTCCTCCAGGGCCACTGCAGCTGACCTCTTGTGTCTGGGGAGTCAGGAGAGTAGGAAGGGCCCAGTGGGATGGGGCCATCTTAACAGCATTCTCCAGAGATCACAGGACTGCCTCCTGGATGGGGAGCAGGGTAGCCCCCAATCCTGTGCTGTAATTTAGGCTCAGCTAAATTGGTCTTGCCTTAGTCGGGAGCCATTTCTCACATCCTTGCTTCTCTACCTGTTTGTCAGCTGGTTTGGTTTGGTTTTCGTTTATATATGTGTGTGCATGCCTGCTCAGTCGTGTCCGACTCTTTGCAATCCCATGAACTGCAGCCTGCCAGGTTCCTCTGTCCATGGGATTTTCCAGGCAATAATACTGGACTGGGTTGCCCTTTCCTCCTCCAGGGGATCTTCCTAACTCAGTGATCTAATCTGAGTCTCATCCATTGGCAAGCAGATTCTTTACCACTGAGCCACCTGGGAAGCCCCTGGTTTACATGCGCTTGCTAAGTCACTTCAGTCGTGTCTGACTCTTTGCAACCCTATGGACTACTGCCCATCAAGCTCCTCTGTCTATGGGATTTTCCAGGCAAGAACACTGGAGTGGGTTACCACTTCCTCCTCCCAGGGGATCTTCCCAACCCATAGAACCGGTGTCTCCTGTGTTGGCAGGTGGATTCTTTACCACTGGCTACCTGGGAAGCCCCTGGTTGACATATACTCATGAGCAAAATGAATACAGTGTAAAAGGGCCCAACCCTCCACAGCAACTCTTTACCTAGACCAAGAAGGCTAAGTATGTGGGACTAGGGTTACTCGAGGTCCTTATTCAGTGGTCAAGCCAAGTCACAAGTGTGGGGGCAGTGGCTCCAGAGTAATCCACGTCAGAATACCTTTTTGTCATGTATGGATGTGAGAGTTGGACTGTGAAGAAGGCTGAGTGCCGAAGAATTGATGCTTTTGAACTGTGGTGTTGGAGAAGACTCTTAAGAGTCCCTTGGACTTCAAGGAGATCCAACCAGTCCATTCTGAAGATCAGCCCTGGGATTTCTTTGGATGGAATGATGCTAAAGCTGAAACGCCAGTACTTTGGCCACCTCATGTGAAGAGTTGACTCACTGGAAAAGACTCTGATGCTGGGAGGGACTGAGGGCAGGAGGAGAAGGGGATGACAGAGGATGAGATGGCTGGATGGCATCACCAACTCAATGGCTGTGAGTCTGAGTGAACTCTGGGAGTTGGTGATGGACAGGGAGGCCTGGCGTGCTGCAATTCATGGGGTTGCAAAGAGTCAGACACGACTGAGCGACTGAACTGAACTGAACTCGGTGGATCAGAAACAAAGCACTAGAGCTGGGTGTATAATTTATAAAATATCCTTTATTTATTCTATGGAACAGTCAAGTGGGAGCTTTGGGGGGGGAAAAAACCTTAAAGATAATAGTGTTGTAACCTGGTTTTGAGCCCCACTGATCAGGACAGTGGCCAACATTGCCTGCTGTGGCTTTGACAAATTCTCTCCTGCACAGGCAGAGCGGCCTGGTGGGAAACAGGGAAGTACTGGCACAGTCAGCTGTCCAGTTGCTTATAATCAAGAATAATTTATGAAGAGCAGAAGTAACATTTATACTGCTGGCTTGTGATCAAGAGATTACTTACAATATAGTGTATTCATTCCAGGAAGTATAAAAATGTTTTTACTTATTGTTTATGGGGACTATCTTAGAATTTTAGCATTACTTTGGGAACATAGTATTTCTCTATAAATTTAGAAATTCCCTAGATTATATAAAATCAGACTTCCTGGTTTGACTTAATTAGTAAGGAAATAATTAAGGGAAATATTCAGTAAGGTAGTTACTCTTTTTTTTTTTTTTTTTCACAACAAAAGCTTTGGCTTTAATTGTGAACATCTCATTTTAAAAGGGATCTTGACAATCTAGAATCCCAAAGGGTAGTTACTCTCTTTATGTTTTTTGTTTTCTTTAGCACAATGGTTTAATCAAAGATGTTTTGCTTGAAAATGTTCGGGGATCTCCACCAGCGGGCAACTATCCTGGCTATCACGCCAGAAAAATCCATAAACGCACACGCCACTGAGCTGTTTTCACCAGACTTCCTTTCTAATAAACACAACACTTTCTCCTCCTCTCAGATGTGAACCTGAGAANTAATCAAAGATGTTTTGCTTGAAAATGTTCGGGGATCTCCACCAGCGGGCAACTATCCTGGCTATCACGCCAGAAAAATCCATAAACGCACACGCCACTGAGCTGTTTTCACCAGACTTCCTTTCTAATAAACACAACACTTTCTCCTCCTCTCAGATGTGAACCTGAGAAGCCAAAATGCCCATGTGCCAACTGTAGGCATGTTGCTGAGCAGAGAAGCTGGCAAGTCTGTCCAGCAAATTCACTGTATGGTGGGATGGCAACAGCTTTGTGGCCTCAGAGGAGTGACTGTGCGTGCCCTCCAGGCAGGGTGAGGTTGGTGGCCCCTAGCAGCAGGGGAAAAGGTCCTTGCTCAGTTAGAACATAAGGACTTTGAGGGAAAATACATACAAAGTGGACATCTGGCGAATACATTCCAACTCCTCCCCCTGCAACCCCCCAACCTAGGGGGACCTGCAGCTCCCCAGGCTTTCGCCCACTGCTGACCTGGGCCAGGGACTGCCACCTTCTCCTACCGCTCTGTGGTGCTCCAAAGAGGACGTCAACCCTCAACCAAAAAGACCAGAGGGAAAAATCACAAACACTGAAAACTGGGTTCAAAAGCTCCCCCAGACACCTTTGGTCTGCCTTCTCCCAGCTTGTATCAGGTTAGGGGCTGTGAATCAGAATTCAGAAACTGTGCTGCCCAGAGGGGACAGGTACAGCCTTGAGGAAACACTCCAAAGCAATAAATAACAGCCAGCTCAGGACCCTTGTCCCTGCCCCTCCCCCAACGACCGCTGCTGGTTTTTCCTCCCTGGAACCCAAGGAATCTCATCCCCAAACTTCCCTACTGGGCACAGAATGCTGGAATCTGGATTCCCGCTTCAGCACAGGACGGAGCCTCAGTCTTTCGCTTTATAGCATCATTTATGGCATGAACTAGGAACATAATGTGTTTACACAAACACACGACAATTGTACATCAGCATCTTTACAATATTAAAGGAATCATATACAAGTCTACAGGCATCGTACAAGGGGTGGGCCGGCCGGGACGCCCCACCCGCCCAGCAGTTCTCTGGTTTCTCCACCCACTGGGGAAGAGCCATCTGGGGAGGGGAAGTGTGACAAGACAGGGAGTATCCATCTTTGGGCCTGTCATCTGGGAGGCAGCAGGTCTGCAAGGACTCCAGCAGGCAGTCCTCATTGGAATCTGGGGCCAAGAACCCAAGGTCTGACTGTGTCCGGGTCTTACTGGCAGACTAGTGTAACCATAGTTTAATTAAAAATTCAGTAATGCAGGTGACTGTGGGAAAATCAGAGTGGAGGACGGCTTCCTGAGCTGGGGACCCAGAGGATGCTGCTGACAGATGGGCTCCTTCACCGTGGGGCCCATTCCTGAGGTAAGGACGCAGCGTGGCCCCGGTGCAGACCCCAACGGGGAGTGACTTCTCTCGGAGCCCGTGGGGGTGTATGCAGATGGAAACCAAAGCCCCCAGGCATGCCTAGGTCAAGTGACGCTCAAGTGTGGCCCGTGCCCCAAGCGGCAGCAAAGACAGGCGGTCCTTCCCCAACGCCCATACCACCCTCCTCCCAGTGGCACCACCCCATGGGGGCCGTGGTTCAGCCCTAACGGCCCTGCCATGCCTGCCCTCTGTCCCCAGAGCAGGGACCAGGAGTCTCCAAGTCCCGTTCTGCAGGAACTCGGGCAGAGGGTCCCGCAGCTCTTCCACCATCCCCACAGGGACGTGCTGCCGCATCCCACTGAGCTGAGCACCAGATAAAGAAGCAGGGGTCCTTGTCGGCCTCTCTGACTTGTGCACTGACAGTTACTTCCATCTTAAATACTGTAGAAAAATAAGCCATCTCTGACGCAAGGAGACCCACTGGAGTCTGCCGCGTGGAGAAAGACGGACAGCTCCTCTGGGATGGACCGGGGCGGCCTCTGCTGACCCTGCTTCTGCACGTGCAGAGCCTCCAGGGTGCTGTACCAGGCTGGGAGCCCAGAGGCCCAGAAGACTGGTGGCGAGTTTCCCCCTCGGCATCTTTGGGTCACATCCACGGTCCTCTGGTGGGCATGCCTCCAGCATCCCACGTTCTGTTATGACGCCCTGGGCCTTGGGGCTCCCCAGGCGGGCTCTGGACCCTCCGGCCCCACCCTCAGTCTCATGCCCACTGCTAAGCAGGCGTAGGCAGAACTCCCCAGCACTGTTTCCAGGTCCCTGGGGGTGTCCCTAGGGCCAAGGGGCCTCAGGTGGACACTGAGGCAGGGCCTAGTCCAGGGGCTCCTGCTTTATTCGGACAGCAGTGGGGTTGGGCTGTGGTCGCCGCTCCTCTCGACAAAGCACATACTCGCTGAACTGGGAGGAGTCCACGCCCCCCCCGCAGGATGCGGCCACACTGAAACCCCTCTGGAAGAGCCTCTCCAGGACCTGCCGGGGAAGAAACAGGGGTCAGCAAAGCCCAGCCGCAAGAGTCTGCCCCCCTGGGCCTGGTGGGCACTTGCCAGGGTGAGTTACCTTCTCCTGACAGGGGTCTGGGCACAACCACCAGCGGGGGAGCCACAGAAGGGCCAGGGCCCCTTAAGAGATAAAACCTGGATGGGTGCCATCCCGCTGCCCTCGGGGGTCCACAACCTTGACTGGGCCCCTCTCTCCCAGACACATGGTCCTGGGTCCCCCTCCCTCACTGAGGCCCCAGCAGCAGAGACCCGGCTCCTGGCCTCGGGGCAGCCACCTGCTTCCCTGAGCTGGGAATTCCAGATGGTTTGAGGCCTGGGGCCTGATCAGCTCAAGGGAGCTCGAGGTGGAGAGGAGTTCTCTCCCGTCGCTGCAGGTCTCTGTGTCCACGTGGGTTTGTGCCTCTGTGAGCGGCAGGCCCAGTCACTGTGTCTGACACCTGTGTCTGGCAACTAACTAGCAAGTTCTGAAGCACAGCCTACAGAGCTCTCCCTACCAAGTGCACTCTGCACCAACCAAGCCTGAAGCAGGAGTCTGCTCTTGGGTCTGGATGAGCTGATGGAAAATAGGCCCCCACTCCATCTGAGGCTTCCCAACTCTTAGACCCCCGTGGGGAAAACCAGTCTAGAAATGCTCTGGGAAGCTGTGCCGTGGGTGCTGGTGGCCCCAGGTCAGCATGATGAGGAAGGGGGCTCCAAACCGCCCCCACTCTCAGCCTCTGACCTGCTGCTCCTACTGCCTGGGTTTAATTTGAATCCAAAGTCAGACTCTGGGTGTCAAATGAAGCACACTTGGTTGAAAATACTCTAGGCCATTTTTATAGAACATCCTTTTGGAAAAAAAAAAGCACAGATCAATTTTTTTAAGTCCATCCCCCAGGCGCCATCATTTAATTATGAGCGGGACATAAATTATGCATGGCCACATTGTTGCCTTTTCTGTAAGATGGCACGGAGGGCCTCGCCATCCCGGGGACCGGCCTCCCCCCACCACTCTCCCTCTGCCGCTGCCCCAGGGCTTCAGGGAAGCAGCGGGGAGGAGGCAGGGGCTGCCGGCCCTCACCTGCACCGAGTTGAGCCGGCAGTAGCCGTTGAGCGGGAAGCGGATGACGTGCGTGGGGTCCTGGTTCCAACCAGCGTTGACCGAGTTGCACATGACGTCCCCGGTCTCGGGGAAGACCTCCTCGATGAGGGCCTTCTCGCCGCTGAGCGCGATCCGCTCGCCCAGGTCCGGCGTGACCCGCACCACCAGGCAGTCACAGGCCCGGCTGCGGCGCCGCTGCTCCTGCTCCTGCTGCCAGCGCTCCAGCTCCCGCACCATGGGCTGTAGCTGGTAATAGCGCGCCTCCTCGTACAGCAGGCTGAAGTCCTGCAGGCATGCGCATACGGTGGGGGCGGTGGGGGTCCGNCCCGCACCACCAGGCAGTCACAGGCCCGGCTGCGGCGCCGCTGCTCCTGCTCCTGCTGCCAGCGCTCCAGCTCCCGCACCATGGGCTGTAGCTGGTAATAGCGCGCCTCCTCGTACAGCAGGCTGAAGTCCTGCAGGCATGCGCATACGGTGGGGGCGGTGGGGGTCCGCCCTTCTGGCTCCAACAGAGCTCTGCAGCCCCGCCCGCTCAAAGTCCAGGGGAATTGTGCCCCCACCCCCACCCCCAACACAGTGTGGGCTGGGATGGTTATACCCATTGTACAGATGGGCAAAGTGAGGCTCTGGTGAGAGTGTGCCCCCCAAAACGTCTGGCCTCCGCCCAAGGGCATTGGCTGGTGTGCACCTGTCCCAGACCCTGTAAGCCCTTCCGTTGGGCACCAAGCCATGGGAGCAGCTTGATCCCCTTCCCCCAAACCAGAGAGAAGTTTCTAGAAAGACCTGGAGGCTAGACTAGAGGAGCCTGAGGCTGTGCGGATGGTTGAGGACCTGCTGCCTTCTCTGAGAGGACAGGCTAGGGTGGGCACAGGGCAGCCCCGGCCTCCCTCCCTGGAGATGCTCACTGTCCTGCAGGGAGGTGAAAGGGACTTGCCTGGGTTGGGTTTTCAGCAGCAGCAGCATCTACCAGACCTTTTCTGAGCCTGAGTTTCCTCATCTATAAAATGGATGTTATCACACAGCTCAAAGAGTGGGTGAAGCTTAAAGGTCAGCAAGGTTGGTCCCTGCCTTGGCCAGCAGTGTGAGGAGGTGACTGCGGAGGCACCCACCTCTCACCAGCAGCTCAATCCCAGGCTGGCGGGCTCACACTGACCTCCCCTCAAGGCCCTGACATTGGTCCCCTGCCCCTTCAAACACATGTCCACCCACACCCACCCCATCCCTGAGCAGCTGATGACCCATGACCAAACTACTCAGCTCAAGTCCCGCTGGTGAGCCCGAGGACCCCTGGGGGCAGGTAAGGAAGCCCAATCCCCAAAGCTGGGCCCACACCACTGGCCCTAAGTCACTCCACCTGCTGACTGACCCTAGCTTTCAGAATCACCCCACGCCTGCCATCAGTCAAGAACCACAAGAGTTCATCACAGCTTCATGCTGGGCCCCTGTTCTCATCCACTAGAGGTTTTAAATGATATCGGCAAACCAGCAACTCCCACATCCTTCCTCAAAGCCCAGAATACCTCCCCCTAGACGCCCCACCAGTTCTTCCACACAAGCGTGGGGTACTTCAGCCTGTTCTACCCTGGGCCTCCACGAATCCACTTAGGACTCAAGCTGCAGGTCAGGGGAACCCTCAAGAGCCCCCTGACCCCCACTGTCCACACCGTGGCTTTTACATCTTTTTCCCAAACGTAAATCGAATCTACCACTTTGTTCCACCTTCGCGGCCTCCGCCTTCCTGCTGCCTCCACATCCTTCACACAACAGATCTGAGAGTCCTGCCCCTACTCACCCTCCCTCCGCACTCAGGGACCGGACACAGTCTGCAGCCTCTTCATGCTTTCCCCTCCCAGTTCATACAGCCCCTGGCTGCCACCTATCTCGCTCCTTCCCCTCGCTGCTCCTCACCCCCAAGGCCCTCATACCCTTCTGCCTCTGTTTCTCCATCGTCACCCAGAGAAACGCCCTTCCCTCCAAACCCACCCAGGCCAGGCTCCCCGTGGTTCCCTCTCACAGTACCTCCTGCTTCTCTGCCCCTGTGGAATTTAAGTGGTTTTCTGTTCAACATCTATCATCCCATAAACTATAACCACTGTGAGCATAGGACCTATGTCTGCCTTGTCCCACTGCATTTTTAGCCTGAGTTCGGTTGCTGGCACCCAGAAACTGAATTCAATGAAGGATAAAACAGCCCTAGGACCATTGGGTCCTCTGGGTGCTGCAAGGAACGAAGGACATTTGCTGGTTGGGGCTGGGGTAGTCCCAGCCTGGATTTCCTGCCTCTGGGATCCCTGAGCCACAGAGCAGTCCAACCCTGGAGGCAGGACTCTTAGAACCAGGTTGGCTGCTGCAGACGGGCTCATCCCAGGACGGGGGGGTGAGAACTTTTGTTTAAAGTTCTTTTAGGTGTGGATCAGGGTGTTCCCTCTGCCAAGTGCCAACAAGGACCAGCTTTGGGAACCTCTAACTCCTGTAACTCCGGCACATGACGGTCCTTCAGCACACAACTGGGGCAAGCGCTTGCTGTCGCTGCTTAATTGTTGTTACACCCTGATAAATAAGCTAAAAATGTGAGAAAACAAAATTAGTTTAGAAAAACTGATTTAGCCCTCGGCTTCATCGTTTAAGTTTTTATGGTTGCCATGACAACCGTGGGTCCGCTTATTAAGCCACAGCATCCCCTGTGTAATGCCACCGCACAGGCTGTGCCGGGGAGCCGCCGGCTGCGGACTTACCTTGAAGTCATCAGGAAGCAGCAGCTTGGATGTCCGCAGGAAGCTCAGGACGTAGCGGAAAATCTCCCCGTCCCGGTCGATGAAATAGTGTTGCTTCAAACTGTCCAGGACAATGGGCTCGGTGCCATTGAAGAGGCGGCTTATTCTGGGAGAGATGGAAGGGTGGGATGCGGGGTGGAAGGGCTGGTCTACTGCCCCGCCCCCCACTCCTTAGAGCCCACCCTGCTGGATGGGTGAGGGGCATTACATGAGTGATGCTGGGACTATACCAGGCCTGAAAAGGATGTGTGCACACACTAGTGGCAGCCAGGACACCAGCGTGGCAACCAGCACACGCAAACGCCACACCTACACTCACAAGCCATAGCCAGAGAGTCACACCCAGCTCTACACCCCTGCCCGCTGACACAGGTGACAGGCCTGGAAAACTACAATGAGACAGACACCTCGTCCCATGCACACAAACCCTTGCCCGACAGACCCGCCCAGAAAACCCCCACCAACCATCGGATACCCCAGCCCCCAGCCACACGCCTGGTGAACACGGGTAAGCCAGCCAAGACACTCCTGGGTCACACGCCTCACCCAACCTGCATGAACAAGCATTGGACACAACACACCCAGCAACAGGCACAGGGTCACACCGGCTCCGCCCTCGAAGCACACCGACCACAGGCAGAGCCAGACACATCCTGGCGAGGGACACACTGACAACACGAGTCCACCAGAGAGACAGCTACGCACACTCAACAAACTCACAAACGATCCACCCACAGCTTCGGCTCAGGGCAGACCACAGGGACAGCACATGTGGGTGCAGTCACAGGGGAGACACCCACAGTCCAGTGTGTGCACACACACATGCACGTAAGTGTGCACACCTGCTACAGCATGTGACACCTGCCACAGAGTGTGCACACCAGTGCGGGGGGCTGGGAGGGAGGCAGCTCCCAGCACCCCATCCTCTGAAGGTGGTGGTTCTGACCTGAAGGACACTCTTGGGGAGCCCCGATGCCTGGCCCCCTCCACTTCCGGGCAGAGGAACTAGGCCTCCCCACTGCCCAGGGAGGCAGGCTCTGCTTTGGCTCACGTCCCTTGCAGACCCCAGGCCCCAGGGGGGAGGGTTAGGATCCCCTGAAGAGGGGTGGGGGACATCATGAGCTTGACCTCAGGAGGGAGGTTGGCAGGGTCCCCCCAGGGACACCACCTTGGCAGGCAGGCCGCACACGCGTCCCCAGCTGGACTCAGCACAGCCTGGGAGAAGGGTGGCTGGATCCTGGTCCCAGGCCTCCCATCTCAGTCTGTACAAGTCGAGGCTCAGCCCCCTCACTCTCTACCTGCAGCGGCAAGGACCTCCAGGAAGGTTCCTGTCTCCCTTGGCAGCCCATCCCACCCTCCGCTCTCAGGCTGTCTCACCCCTGCCACCCAGGGCAACAAGCTGGGTAGAAGCTGAAGGGTCACAGCACCCACAGCCTCTCTAGGGGCCTCACACCAACACTGTCTGCTCTCCTGGCTGGCCTGGCACACTCATCAGCCAGGAGGGTGAGTGACTAACCCTGTTTCACTCAGGACATGGCCCAGTAGGGCTGTATATAAGTCAAGGCTGCCTCATAGAAGAGTGTGAGTGGGTCAGAACCCATGGGGAGGTGTGGCACAGCCTGAGTCTGTGAAACCAGTGCTGCAGTCACCCAGATACAACTCATCTCAGAGTTCCAAAAGCCATGGAGCCCTCTTGACCTCCCCAGGGCTGGTGACAAGGGCACTGGGGGACACTGCCCTGCTGGCAAGCTCTGTGGCTCCATGCCTATTCTAGGTGTTAAACTCCCCCAGACCTAACCTCAGCAGAGCAAGGGCATCCAGGTGTCAGAATGAAGGCCACCCAGCATGCCTGGAAACAGATGGGATGGACTGAGGCTGTCAGGCACCATGGGCAGTCATCAGCAGACCGCAGAGGGCCCCCACGTGGCACCGGCAGGAAGACGAAAGAGCTGCGTCTACAGGTCAGCCTCCCCACGGAACTTTCTCCAGCCTTCCTGGTTGAGCTCAAGCATTCTGTGCAGCAAGCAATATTTCCAGACCCTCTGTGTTGCAAACCCCTCAGACCATCCTGGTGGTCTAGGGGACTCCCAGTCCACCACATTCCAGGGCTGCCTGGGTTCCAGGTCGTCTTAAGGGCCCGAGGCTAGAAGGCTCTTAGTCTCATAGCATATCTTGGGACTGGCTGGTTCTAGGTCTTTCCATGGTTCAGCGTCTCTTCCCAGCCTAAGGCCTCTCGTGCCCTCCGGGTCTGAAGCTATCAAAGAGGTGTGTAGCTTGAGGGAAGGTTAGGGCAGTCACCTCAAAGGCACCCACTGACACTTGTGAGGTCTTAAAGAGCCTGTTCCTACCCCGGGGCACCCTCCAAGGGACGCTGTAAGTTTGGGGTACTGACTTCAGAAGGTGTATAAGGAAAAGGCTGGCCAGTTCTGACCCCAGCTGATAGGGGTCACCTTCTTTTTACTTCTTTCTTTTTTTTAAGTTTTGGCTCAAATTTCCTGGATGTTTCGGTGGTTACACCTAGGTTTGCTTCCTAGGTTCCTGGACATTGGTGGTCTCCCACAGCCAGGATGGACACCAGCATGGGGCTGCGATGCAGGAGCTAAGTGATGTCCAGCAAGCGTGCAGGCAGACACAGGAGTCCACTCCCAGTCCTGGGCAGCTGGGCTGGGCGGGTTCTGGGCAAGGACTGATGGCCATCCTGGGCTGACTAGCACCAATGGGGGNGCCAGGATGGACACCAGCATGGGGCTGCGATGCAGGAGCTAAGTGATGTCCAGCAAGCGTGCAGGCAGACACAGGAGTCCACTCCCAGTCCTGGGCAGCTGGGCTGGGCGGGTTCTGGGCAAGGACTGATGGCCATCCTGGGCTGACTAGCACCAATGGGGGCTCCCTGCTATGGAGCTGCCCTGACCAACCAAGAACAAGAGCCCAGACCTAGCTCTGTGGGCACAGGGTCCGAAGGGGTGAAGGCACAAGCCCCCTTATCTCACAGCATTGTCCAGGGTGGGACTTGACATCCAGAACGAGCCCCCTCCCCCGATGACCTTAACACAATCCTCTATTTCCAGGTGACTTATACCTCAGTGACCCTGGGTGAGGCACTGATCATTCTTTCCAGAATTAGTGAAAAACTGTTTGTTTGTTTTAACAAACACTCAAAGAAGGAAGAGAGAGATCTGAAGGGCTCCAGCCAGCACAAGTCAGGCCTGGCCTGACCCACTGTCCTGACTCTCCTAGAAGTCATTCCACCTCCATGGCCTCTAGGCCAGAGCTTCCATCTCAGGAGCACCTCTCCTGCAGGCCGTGTCAGGTAGAGCCATCCAGGCAGAATAGCAGATTTATCCTGAGGTTCAGCCCCGGGGAAGAATGCAGACCGCCACCCCCTCTGGGCCCATCCTGGTGGCCCAAGGGTCCCACAGGTCATGGGACCACTGAGGCAGCCTGGCCAGGGGGCCTGCCCCAAAGCAGGATGTGGGGGGTGGTGGTGGTGGTTTGGATGGCTGGGAGGGGAGGACCACCCCCGCCCGCCAAGCTCCAGGCAGCAGCCGGGAGGCAGAATGAGGAAGCTGGTCCTCCCAGGCCTGGGCTGTGATTACTCCAGAAAGGCAAGTGTCTGATTTCAAGAAACACTCTTCAGAGAGGTGGTGGGCAAGGGTTTTATGAATGTCACTCGCAAATGTCAGCTGATTAAGGGATGATCTATCTCAAACAACGCATGAATGCCGCAGAAGGCAAAATTGAAATGAAATAAGCAGAATCCATCTCCCATCCTAGACAGGGCCCTGCTGGTTAGTGCCAGGCCAACAGAGCCGATGTGGCCTCCTGGCTGCTGCCCCCCGAGGTCCCCAGGTCACAAGTGTCCCAGGCCTAGCCTCTGTCTGAGGGGGGAGAGAGCTCCAGCCACACCTGCGCCCCACACCCCAAATTCTGAACCAGACGCTGCATCAGCCTCCAGCGGTCCCTCCTCCAGGGCACCCCCTTGGCCTCCAGTCTGCTCTCTATGCAGCCACCTCCACACGATACGATTCCTTCCTCCATAAGCAACCACACAGGCAACAGGGCGGCTAGATCAGAAAGCTTCCCAGAGACATCCCTCGGCGTCTGGGGGATTAATTAACTCCTCTTTTTATTTTAAATGTCTAAAACAGAGGTGATGCCCACAGGGGTGGCCCTCCTGCTGCCAGCCCTTGGCGGTGGCCACCTTGCGGTACCCGGAACAGGCGGTCCTGGGCTCAGCCAGCAGCATTGCAGCATCACTGCCCAGAGCTGCTCAGAGACCCAACCCACCTCCGGTCAGCCCGCTATTACACGCCAACGGAGAAACCTAGGAGAGGAGTGCCCGACAGGCAAGAGCAGGGCAGTCGGCAGCGCCTGGAGCCCCCACAGGCTCAGGAGTCAGGGGCATCAGGGAGCCAGGCAGAGGGAAAAGCTCCCTGGTCAGAGATCCTTCATCTGCTGATGGTGGTATGTGGCTCGTGCTCGTCCATAGCTGTGGATATCCCCGGACATCCTGGAATTCTTAGCCAGTCACTGCCACCCACCCCTTCCCAACTCCAAAGGAGCCTGCTGCTAGCCCTGGGGGTCCAGCAGTGGCCACTCAAACAAAGATGACAGCTGCCCTGCCCGCCCCCCACCAGCACCATCCTTGAACTTATGCACTATCCCAGTCGTTAAGACTTGGAAATAGGATGAACTACTTCTCCCCCAAATGATCCCAAGAAGTACACAGCATGGCTCACAACCAGTCTCCTGCAAAGGCCAGGCGTGCGTCGCACACAAGAGGAACCTGAAGGAACGCGAGGGTCTCCAGCCAGCTGCTGGCCAGCTTCGGATGGGGCTGGCTCTGAAAAGTGGCCTCTGCCAGTGAGTCAGGAGCTCCACCAGTGCCACCAGCTCAGGGTCACAAGTCCCTGTGCTGAGCAGCCACGGGCAGGCGGGTCTGAGCGCAGGGGGGCCCTGGGGAGGCCAGTGTGTCGGCTGGCAGCAGGCTTCACATGCTTCCTATGGCCACCGCACGCCCCGGTGCCGTGAGGGGCTCGGTTCTTACCTGGAATCTGGGTACTTGGTGAGCGTGGCCAGGCTGCTGGTGTACATGTGGCCGCCCACGTCGATATGCACAGGCGCATTGGACTTTGTGAGCTGGGCTGGCAGCGGGATCCCCTGGGCGGCCAGGGGAGACACAGGCGACCGGGTGAGAGACAACCGAGACATGCTTCCTCCCTCCTGGAGATGGAAACAAGGGACACAACAACGGTTTCTCCACGACAGAGCTAGGCACTCCCTTGATTGCCAGTGTGATCACAGATCTAATCAGATCGCTTCCGCTTGTGCCTGATCACATATTCGCCTGACAAATTATGGCCACCGCTGTAATTAAGTGTATTTGCATCATTTTCTTCAAAGTACCAGAGGGGGAAAAAAAAGAAAGATGCTTATTAGCAATAAGAAATCAAGAAAAAAAAAAATTTTTTTTTCAAGGTGTCAGCCTCCAGGGGCATAAAACAAACTGCAAAATTCTAATTAAAGGTCGCAGGCTTATGTGTTAGATGTGAAATATCCCCTGACAAACGAATCACCAATTTGTGAATTGGGATTCAGGGGTTTTTGCAAGTTTGTCTCAGTAACGAGACACCTCTAAATTAGTGACTTCCTCAGCACCTAAGGCGTTGAGTTTTATACATGTAGTAAATTTCACATCAAATTAAGAGCATTTTTGTTTCGAGAAAATACATAATCGTACAGCCAGTCAACAGCCGTCCCTTGAGCACCACGGCTATGGCTGCGAGGAAGGGCAGCCAGTGAGCAGGTGCTCAGGAAGAGGGCATAAAGGGGGCCACCAGCCCCTGACCCAGCCCACCCTGCCAGCTCTCACCGCCGTGCCGGTGCTGCCGTGGGCGTGAAGCGAGGACCCGCTCGGCCGCTCCTTGCGGTGAGGCATCTAGGCTTCCATCGCTGCCCAGAACATCTGTGGGGAGCACCGACAAAACCAAACACGACTTATTCCTCAGTGGTCTCGGATACCGTGTCTCCCAGTCAAAGATGCTTATGATCGTCCTCTCTGAACATGCTTCCCGAGACCCCATGCCCTACCACACAGATGGCAACTAGCCTGTCCCCACACCCCAAGGCAAGCCTCTGGGCCATAGGAGATTAGTTATACACACATGCACACACACACATTCACTCACACACGTGTTCTCAGGGCAGCTCCATGTCTGCTAATTCAGCTAATGACAGGACTGAAACATATGCTCACCATTATTGCCCCCAAAATGTTTCAGAACAAATCCGATTTGCTTGGTATTTTGGTTTCGAGCCACGTTACCAAGCGTGTCTCCTCTTGCTTCAGAGAGCACCCTGGGAACCACAGCTTGGAGAGGATCCCCCACCCTCCAGGGGCTGGGGAGCCCCACTACCTCTTTAAAATACGGTCTCTGCAGTGTTAACATGCAGCCTGAGACTGGCTGAACCCAGAGAAGCCTCTTCCAGCAGAAGCCAGGGAAGAGCGAAAGTCACCGAGGAAACCGCCACTCCCCCTATGGCTCCTTAGAGAGGAAAACTTGTCTTTGTTTGCCCAGCCTGCACCTCTGCAGCTTCTCCCCAGGCCCCCAGAAAGGTCTTGTCTGTGCCTAATATATTCCAGATACCCTCGGGATCAAGCCCCAAGGCATTACAGAGATGGCCAGAAGGAGACAGCAGCTCAGCTAATGAACCCTCCTGCCTCTCCCTACAGTCACTCAGCGACTCTCCTCTGTGCCCTGGCCACCTGAAATAAGATTGTCCCAGTCTCCAGAAGCTGCCTGACATTCTGCAGACCCTACACAGGAGGGCTGGAGAAGAGCAGTTTTAAGCAGACCCTTCCACTGACCTGGGGCTAGGGAAGGTGGACACAGGGAATATCACCCCCTCCCCTCCCCCCCACTGGCTTCCCCACACCTAAAGCTGTACTTATCTCTTGCAGGTTTAACCCCACCCTCCCTCAAGGATTGACTTTGTGCCTTGAAATTCAACATCCAGTTTTCATACATGGACCAAAGTCGAATGAGAATCAAAGCCTGCAAATTTCACTCAGGTCATTCTCCTAGGATTTGTTCTGCCCTCCGTGTGCTGGCAAGTTCTCTGACAGGAAACTGGGGTGGGGGTTGCCATTAGCAGACAGTGATGTTTAATTTACAGCTGTCCTGGGTCGGGTGCTTTTGGCATTCCTGAGTTCCCTCAAGTTTCAAGAAAGAAAACTAGGTCACTTATCTCAAGTTCTGAGAAACCAAAACACATCTCAGGAATGGGTTCTCCTGCCCTGGGAGGCTCTGCTGGGGGGAGGAGTCAGAAGGAAAGCCACGCTGAGGATAAACTGAGCTGGAAGGAATTCCAATGGAAATTCTATCAAAGCGGACAGCACAATGTTTGCCCGACTACCAGGACACCGCTCGAAAGTGACATTTCACACCAAGTACCTATCAAAAAGCTGCTCCATCCTGTTCTCACCCAACCTCTTCTCCATCGCAAGCACAACCTGATGTTCACAGCAAACCAGACACTCACCATTGGAAGCCCCAGGCTGTACGCCTTGACACGAACCTCCACTGCTCCCTCCGACAAAAGCATCTGTGCTGGACAAGGACCCCTTTCCCCGACACCACTGCTGAGGTCAGAAGCACAAAGTGGGTGCAGGAAGAGACACAAGTTCATTCTGCCAGCACCTGCATCAAACCCACGACCCAGCCCGCGCGCGCCACGGCCCTCTCGAGATCGGCCAAGACCGCCTGTTGCAGGGGCCTCGGCGGTACCGGGCTCCACGGCCCGACCCGCGGGNCGGCTGCAGCACGGCCCAGGGGCTGCCCACCCTGCTCCCCACGCCCTGGCGCCCCCCAGACTTCTGGCTCCCAGCTCGGGCCTGACAGCACCACTCTCTACTCTTTACATCTGGGCCAGGCCCTGCAGGCCTGCTTTGCGCCCTGATGACTGCCCCAGTCTCTCCAGGGCTGCTCAAGGCTAAGGAGCAGCAAAGCCCTCATCTACACCCTTCCCTTCCGGCACTGAGGGACAGACCCAAATAAAAAGTGAAGTAAGTATCCAAATACTTGGACGTCCAGTGTCCTCACTTCAATGCTGGCTGGGATCACAAATGGAGAAGGGCATGTGTAGATAAAACAAACCTTTTCAGCCTTTGAGAGCTTAGGGGGAAGGAGGAGGCATGAGGAAGAATGCTTCAGGCTCCCTTTTCAGGAGCACCCGGGTGCAGGCTCAGTCGCGTCCCGCCCATTGCAACCCTATGGCCTGTAGCCTGCCAGGCTCCTCTGTCCATGGGACTTTCCAGGCAAGAATACTGGAGTGAGTTGCCATTTCCTCCTCCAAGGGATGTTCCCCACCTAAGGGCTGAACCCCAGCCTCCTGCAGCTTCTGCATTGCCGGAGAATTCTTTACTGCCAAGGCATCCCGGAAGGCCCGTTGAGAAACACAGACCCACTGAAAACCTGCTTGTCTTGGGGCCTTCCCTGTGGCTCCCATCACCCCTCACCACTCTCCCCTCACCCCCAGGTGCCTGCTAGAGCTTCTTTGTTTTGTGTTCAATATGGATGAATATATACATATAAATTAATACTCAAAAGATGGGTATAAACTAAACTGTTTTAGGAAGCCACATGGCGATGTGATTAGTATTGGTATTCATGATTTAACATTTCTTTTCCCACTAGATGAAGTTTCTAAGATTTGCAAGGTACATGTCAAGGACGGGTGTATAAATGGATTTTTATTTATTCACAACTCCAAGACTAATTGCTTCTCTTTGCCTCAAGGCCACGAGATTGGTTTTAATACGACACTTCAAAAGTATTCATGGGACTACAGAAATAGTAAGTGTCATTGTTTAAGAGACAAATCTCACTGTGGTACTGATGACCCTGCAAAGAGGAGGTTCCATTTCATTTTAAATTCCTCGATGTTTTTTTAAGACTTTCACTTTATACCAACTGTATTAAAAATGCACAATTTAATCGAAATAAGAACTGACCATTTTGGAAGACCTTTATTTCCTTAATATTGCTGGGAACATTGTTTTCATATTCCTGAATCCTTTTATTAAAGAGCTGAACTTTATACGTGTCATTAAGAAGAGTAAGTTTGGGCCATAATTTATTCTCAAGTGTTTTAAAAGTTCCCGGCTAAATGTCAACCATCTTTTACATTGAGAGACTTGGACNCAACTGTATTAAAAATGCACAATTTAATCGAAATAAGAACTGACCATTTTGGAAGACCTTTATTTCCTTAATATTGCTGGGAACATTGTTTTCATATTCCTGAATCCTTTTATTAAAGAGCTGAACTTTATACGTGTCATTAAGAAGAGTAAGTTTGGGCCATAATTTATTCTCAAGTGTTTTAAAAGTTCCCGGCTAAATGTCAACCATCTTTTACATTGAGAGACTTGGACATGGGCTATGATAGGCACTTAATGATCTGTGGTGTATAATGTAATGGTGAGGGTTTTTTTTTTTTTTTTTCTAATTGAAGATGTATAATTAGAACTGAAAACATACTGAAACATCTTGTGAAATACATCTCGTTTCATTACTATAGTCGATGAAATTGGATGTGAGTCTAATCAGAATGGAACTTGCTTTATCAGTAGATTTGACTAGCCCTTGAGCCTTTATGGTTTACATATTTGAAAAAGTGGGTTCAAACCTGAGCTTGCTTTGAGGTTGCTATCCGCGAGTTCACACGAAGCTGATGCAGGTCGGGCCCTGCATCTAGGTACTGTGGATAAGACAGTCTCTGGACATTTCAAAGTGGTTTCCAGTGTAATTTTGTATTTTGTTGCTGCTGTTTGCAGACTATATTTTAAGATGAAGACCTAAATAAGAAAATTAGGTCCCAGGGTCTGCCGAACTCAACCTTTTCAGAAAATCCATGACTAGGTAGCAGATGAACAGGCTGTATGTAACACAGCGGCTGCTGTCTGAGAGGGGCGAGTGTGGGGTGGGGGGTATGGGGAGAAGCTGGGGTGTTGAGGCAAGGCTGTCTGCTTCCTCACCCCAGGCTCCCTGGGGTGAAAGCCAGACCCCTGCAGGTCTGTGCCCACCTCCAGGCTAGAATGGAGCCAGCCTGTCCCAGAGATCACAGTCTGACATCTACTTGACCTCTGCCTCCTCACCAGGAATCCCCCAGTCTTCTCTCTAGGATCCCAGTGAACCTGGAGAGTAAAGGGGGTAGTGAAATGGGGGTTGGTTACGACTGCCCCCTGCAAACAGAGCTCCTGACTGTCAGCCAGTTGACCTAGTCCCTGGAGAGTTGCAGTCCAAACATGACTGAGAGATGGGAGGAAATAAAACAGGACCACCCAGCTCTCAGGGAGTTCTGCCCAGTCCCCAGCACCATGCTCTGAGGGACTTCTGCTTCTGATGGAGCGAAAGCAGAGCCTATCTGCAGGGGCTATAGACCATCCCCTCCTTCTCGCCTTCTGCCTGCAGCCCAGGTATGCTGCTCAAAGCCAAGCCACCTGCCCTCTCCAGGAGCCAGCACCAGGGTGGCAGTGAGACAAGACCAGGAACCCTAACATGGTGGCAGCTTGTGGATGACCTCTGGGGGATCAAAACCCTACCACTGATCAATATTCGGCGTCTGAACCTTCTTCCCAAGAGAAGTTTTAGCATGTTTACCAGATTCTCAGAGTCTCTGTGAATTTGTGTGCAAGTAATAAAACTCTCTTGGAAGAAAAGTTATGACACACCTAGAGAGCAAATTAAAAAGCAGAGACATCACTTAGCTAACAAAGGTCCGGCTAGTCAAAGCTATGGTTTTTCCAGTAGTCCATGTACTGGTGTGACAATTGGACCATAAAGAAGGCTGAGGGATGAAAAATGTATGCTTTCCAACTGCGGTGCTGCAGAAGACTCTTGAGTCCCTTGGACTGCAAGGAGGTCAATCAGTCCTAAAGGAAATCAACCCTGAATATTCATTGAAAGGACTGATGCTGAAGCTGAAGCTCCAATACTTTGGCCACCTGATGCGAAGAGCCAACTCACTGGAAAAGATCCTGATGCTGGGAAAGATGGAGGGCAGGAGGAGAAGAGGGTGACAGGATGACATAGTTGGATGGCATCACTGACTCAGGGAACATGAGTTTGAGCAAGCTCCAGGAGATGGTCAAGGACAGGGAAGCCTGACATGCTGCAATCCATAAGGTCGCAAAGAGTTGGACATGACTTAGTGACTGAACAACAAAATCCTCACAATGGCTTCGTGACAAGGAAAGTAGATTCTTTTTGGTATAATGGCCAGTGGAGACAAGTGGCCCTAAAGTCCACTCGGAGACTCATCAGAGTGTCCAGGGAGCCAGGCTCCCTCCACTTTCCCCTGCCGTCCTCTGCACACCCTCCTGTTCTTATGCCATGTCCTCCCTGGTTTCAAAATAATGTAGTTCAAAGCTTCCTGCACAGAGAACAAGGAAGTGCTCCTGAAACCGTTTGGTGGTGTTTCAGGGGCTCCAAAGAGCTCCAGTACCGTAGTCCTTTATGTCATACCCTGGGAACTTACTGAGCTATAGTTTTATAATCAAAGGAAAAGTGGGGAGGGAGAGAAGAATTTCTTTCCCTTTCTTGAGTAGATATCATGCCTCCATCATCAGCTCCTCCTTCAGGTTGAGCAGGGGAGTTTTCTTGTCCCTATACGAACAAGGCAAAGAAAGAAAGTGAAGTCACTCAGTCGTGTCCGGCTCTCTGTGATCCCTTGGATTGTAGCCTACCAGGCTCCTCTGTCCATTAAATTTTCCAGGCAAGAGTACTGGAGTGGGTTGCCATTTCCTTCTCCAGGGAATCTTCCCAACCCAGGGACCGAACCCAAGTCTCCCGCATTGCAGGCAGACGCTTTACCATCTGCGTCACCAGGGAAGCCTGGTGTACAAGCTAGGTCCACAAATTATCCTTTTTCATGTATGCAGAGAGCATGTCCTAGGGATCATTAACTTCCTGAGCTCACTGGACAGGATGTGGGTCTCATGCCAACATTGTTATATTGTTTGGGGGCACATTCCGTGCTTCTGTTGCCTGGTTTTGTTAAGCAAGCCTGCTTGGTCTTGTGGTTAAGTAAACCTGCTCTCCGGAGTAATCATTAACTTACAGGGGTCTCTGATATTTTTTCTACTTACAATCCCCTAATAGGATTAACTAATCTATTAATTAATCACCTATTTTGTCCCTTTACCCTGTCCCTATCAATCCAGTGGCCCTCACAGCTCTCTCTGGCATATCCCACTGGCCAACTTGCAAGCCAGTCCCAGGGAAAACGTGAACCAATCAGGCTTAGTCCTGGCCTGCGGGGGGCTGAGAGTACTGCGTGGGGAGGAAGGTGGACCCTGAGCACAGTCAGGATCTGCCTGGGGAATAGAGAGGATGGGTTTTGTGTTGGGGACCCCAAAGGTGAAGAGCTATTGACCAGAACCCTGAGCTGGAAGGAAGGAACAAGTGTTAGCCTCTCGGTCCTTTCCGACTCTTTATAACCCCATGGACTGTAACCCACCAGACTCCTCTGTCCATGGAATTCTCCAGGCAAGAATACTGGAGTTGGTAGCCTTTTCCTTGCCTAGGGATCAAACCCAGGTCTCTGGCATTACAGGCAGATTTTTTTTACCATCTGAGCCACCAGGGCAGACCCACCTGGAAGGAAGGCAGAGCCCCAAAGGGCACCTGCAGAGAGGCTGCCACACAGATGATGCTCCAAATCCTTCTAGAATCCCAGGAGACAGCTGACCTGCCAAAATATGGCTGCCCCCAGGCAACCAAGCCAGGCCACTGGCCCCAGGGCCTCTGCCCATCTCACCTCTGGCTTCGTCTCAGGTCTCTTTCTCTGGAGCTATATCCGAGAAGTCACGAGGTCCTCCCAGCAACCCCTCAAGGTTTGAAGACGAGGCTGTTCCCTGTCAACAGCACCTGGTGTTCATCAGGGCACTTGACATGTGTGGCTCTCCCCATGACACACACACAAAAGAATTCCAGCAATATGAGGCTGCTGCGGTCACTGGGGGCCGCGAGGCCCTCTCTAGGGTCCTGCAGGTCTCTCAGTCAGTGTCAGGCTGGCCTGGACGCCTGGGAAACACCAAATCCTGCCCCAATGACTTTGTGTGGCTGCCATTCGGGCTCCAGGCAACCACTGAAGTGGCCCTGCGTCACAGGACCCCAGGGGCCCTGCTCATGCATTGACATGGGCCTCAGGGAAAAATAGAGTTGAGAGAGGGAGACAACCTTTGATCAGTCAGCAACCTGCCCAGGGCTCCGTCCTCCAGCCAAAGCTCGGTACACCCACCGTCTTCCTTGTCCCAGGCAATCATTCTCCGGGGCCTATTCTGTAGCAACAGTCCCCAACCTTTTTGGCACCAGGAACTGGTTTTGTGGCAGATCATTTTACCTTGGATGGGGAGCAGGGGGTGGTTTCAGGATGATTCAAGCACGTTCCGTTAATTGTGTACTTTAGTTCTATTTTACTACATCAGCTCCGCCTGGATCATCTAGCATCCGATCCAGAGGTTGGGGACTCCTGCTGCAGGGAGACAGTCTGTATATGGCAGGAACTTGGACTTCTGAGTACAACTGGGTGACCTTCGGTTTCATCTCACGAAGTCGTGTAGCCGCCCCTGTAACGTGAGAACGGTCATAGTGCTGAGCTGCTGCCCTCGTAGGGAGATTTCAGTGTGACAGCTGACATGAAGAGCTGGGCTCAGCCCAGCGTAAGCACTCTTGGAAGGAGCATGGTTGCTTGCTCTTCCAACTGACCTTCCAGAACCTCTGGTGGGGCCGTAGTTACACCCCCGGATCCAACTTCAAGCAGTGTTGGCCCAACACCTACCTACAGGAGACGCACATAAGCTAGGGAAGGTGAATGAGAGGGAGGCCCCTTGACTGCAAGGTTTCGGGGTTAAAACCTCGTGATTGTATAATTAAGATAAGCATGTATACATTAAAGGGGAGAATGTAAAGGTTGCCTAACATTTCAAGATAAACTTCAGAGAAATTTCATGCTTGCTTTGGGCCATGCCCTTGGGGTAGGGGTAGGAAATGTCCTTAGGCTCCTCGGAGCTCAGTGCGCTTGGGGGTGGATGGAATCCCAGGTTGGGACCTAGGGGCAAAGGGGAGCCCCGGAGGGCATCTAGGGTCTGTTGATAAATTCTTCCCATTTTTCAAACTGTGAAACTCTTTACTGTCTTTTTAAAAGTATTTTTAAATTTGAAGAAAGACTACATGATCATTGTAAAACAAAACAAAATAAAAAACCATACACACAGTGAAATGTACAAAGGAGAAACAAAAATTGGTTTCTTCTTCCCAGAGAGCAATGAGTCAGTGATCTGGTGTTTGTTCAGCCAGTGGCCTTCCTGTTCTTGTTCACACAGCACAGATACACACACAATGCACACACAGTCAAAGACACATGAGCACAACCGTGGACACATACAGGTGCACAGACACGTGCACACAGAAGTGGCAGACACAAAGGGAGACGCAGCGCACACACACGCGCACACAATGTTGCACAAGCGCAGATACACATGGAGTTGCACAGAATCAAAGACACGTGCACATATACATCTGAGCACTTAGGCACACAGCATGCGGGTACACGGTGTTTAAACTATGGCATCAAACTCTTCCCACTAGTCTGCAGTCTGTCTTCCCCCCTACTGTGTATTTCAAAATACAGAAAATCACCTAACAAATAGCTACCTACCCACCACCCAGACATGACGAATAGTCACAGCTCCAATATTTGCTTCAGATCCCTTTTAAAAAATCAAATGAAAATCCCTCCCTTCTTCCCCCAAAGGTGCTACATTCCTGAGCACATGTTTATACTTTTTGCAACACATGAATGTATTCAGAAACAGTGATGACATGTGTGTGTGTGTTGAACTTTCACATAGATGGTATCCATGGGTGCCTCCTCTTGCAGTGTATTTTGGCCACGTAACTCTTCTCACACTCCTGGTAGGCACCCTCCCTCGTCACTGCTTTGATCTGCTGGGGGATGGGGGGCTCTGCCTCCTGCCCTGGCCCCTCCCTCAGCCAGCGCATCTGTGTGTTATGTGCCAGGGGTCCCCAAAGGCCTTTCCTGGTGGAACTGGGTCTTTGATGCTTTTGCTGAAAACTGTGGTTTCTGGCCACTGGTGTCAGAGGGAAGGACGGCCCCACCTCCCACCTCCATCTCCCACCTTCCACCTCCCAGCAGGCTGCTTTTGGAAGAGCTGCATGGGTGGGTGTGGTCCACCCCTCCCTGCTCCCTTCCTCCCTCTCCCTTCTTTCTGCCCTCTCCCTCCCCCATCCTTCATTCCCCTCCTTTCTGCCTTTTCTCCCACCCTCTCCCTTTGCCCATCCTCCTCCCCCTTCTTCAGTACCCCTCCCTTCTCCTCCCTCCGCCTTTCTCTCTCTCTCCACCTCTAGGCGATGCAAGCCTCTGGCTGGAAAGCTGGAAGGTCACCCAAGGAAGTGCAAAAAGAAAAGGCATCTTTCTATATCTCGAAATATTATCTCCCGACAAATTGTTACAGCTCTGTTTTTGCATTTAGGTCTCTTATCCTCTTAGAATTAACTTTTGTTTGTGGTTTGAGGTCAGGATCTAACAAAGAATTTGTTTTTCAAAATGGCTAGCCAGTCTTCCTGGTGAATCAAGTAGTAAAAATTTTATGTTAGGATTTTGACTGGGACTTGGAAGAATGAAGGTCTGATTTTTGCTTTCTTACAGAGGAATGTGGGATTACAGGTAAATTGTAAAAAGAAGGAAAAAAATGTTATTTTAGTAATAAGAGTTCCAAATTACGCCCCACTCCAACACACACACACCACCACCACCACCACCATACCCACCCTGACAGTCTCATATTCCTCTTTCTAGAGAACCTCAGTTTGGTACGTGATAGATTAAATTATTGATACCAGTTTTTCCCTGCCTTGCAGTGGCTTTCGACATCTGTACCCTTGCCAGGGCATCATGTATGGGAGAATGTACTCCTCCAGTCCCCCATCCTGGGCTTCCCTGAAGGGAAGTTAGCAGATGCTGCTTAAGGAGCAGAGGCTTGAAGTGTGTGAACTTGCCTCCGGATCGAGCTTCTGCCATTGCAGGAGGAAGAAAATGCCCCAGGCTGCCGCTGATCTTCCAGGCTGAGCCCCAGAATGAAACACATGGGGTGGGGCTGCGCTAGCAACCACCAACTCATGAGCAATAAATGCTTATTGTTGTATGCCACTGAAATTGTGGGTTTCTTTGTCACACAGCAAAAGCTGACTGATACAAACTGTATCCTTGTGTGTGTGTATGTGTGTGTGTGCACACACAGTCCCAATCCAATTGGAGTAGAAATGTATATACTATATATATCTGTGATACCTTTTATTTTATGATTTAGAATTATATAATATATATTTATTATAGCTTATATATAATATGCTTGTGAAGTCGCTCAGTCGTGTCTGACTCTTTTAGACCCCATGGACTGTAGCCTATCAGGCTCCTCCGTCCATGGGATTTTCCAGGCAAGAGTGCTGGAGTGNTAGAATTATATAATATATATTTATTATAGCTTATATATAATATGCTTGTGAAGTCGCTCAGTCGTGTCTGACTCTTTTAGACCCCATGGACTGTAGCCTATCAGGCTCCTCCGTCCATGGGATTTTCCAGGCAAGAGTGCTGGAGTGGATTGCCGTTTCCTTCTCCAAGGGATCTTCCTGACCTAGGAATCAAACCTGGGTCTCCCACATTGCAGGCAGACGCTTTACTGTCTGAGCCACCAGGATTATATACAATATATTATTTATATACAATATAAATAATATATAAATGAATGAATGAAGTCGCTCAGTCGTGTCCAACTCTTGGCGACCCCATGGACTGTAGCCTACCAAGTTCCTCTGTCCAGGGGATTTTCCAGGCAACAGTACTGGAGTGGATTGCCATTTCCTTCTCCAGGGGATCTTCCTGTCCCAGGGATGGAACCTGGGACTCCCACATTGTAGACAGACACTTTACCATCTGAGCCACCAGGGAAGAAATAATATATAAACCAAGATGTGTAATAAATAAACAGGCAAATACACATAAATATATATTACTTTGTAATATGTGTATTTGCCTGTTTATTTATTACACATCTTGGCCCACCCTTAATATTGGCAAGGTTCAGAACAAGAGGATAAGTGGAGATCCACATATCTTATGTCTAAATACTTGAAAGTGAAGGTCACTCAGTCGTGTCTGACTCTTTGCAATCCCATGGACTATAAAGTCCATGGACTTCTCCAGGCCAGAATACTGGAGTGGGTAGCCTTTCCCTGCTCCAGGGGATCTTCCCAACCCAGGGATCGAATCCAGGTCTCCCGCATTGCAGGAGGACTCTTTATCAGCTGAGCCATGAGGGAAGCCCAAGAATACTGGAGTGGGTGGGTAGCCTATCCCTTCTCCGGTGGATCTTCCCAACCCAAGAATTGAACTGGAGTCTCCTGCATCGCAGGCAGATTCTTTACCAACTGAGCTATAAAAGAAGCTCACAATTGTTACATCAAAATACATTACATGCTCCAGTCTCAACAAATATACCTTTATAGTGATCTAGAAGGTGGGATTCTGTTTGCAATTCTCAGATTTCTTGGCGTGGCATGCTGGAATGTGGGGATGGGGAGGTGAAGAGAACTGATCCAGGCCAACCCCGTCCTCTCACTGCACCTGTCTCCATCCCCACAGTGAGGGGCTTCATGGACACTATTCATACCCACCCTGCACATCCAGGCTGTCCACATGGCCCACAGATGACTGCCACTTGCTCACCTCTCAGACCTTGGGGTGCACACATTTGTGGGTGCTGTTCATGCTCGGGACAGTGGACCCAAGGAAGAGGCCCACTCAGGTCCTGGAGTGAGCTAAAGGCTGTTGGGGGCAGGAAATTCCAAGGTTCCAGTTGCATCAGTTAATACAGACCTTCTTCCCTGTTGACTAACCCATCTTTCTCTTGCACAGTTAGTCTCTCCCTTTCAAAGGATGCTTTCCATTGGCCTTCACACACATTCATCATCTCCCACTAAGAAAAAGGAGATGAAACGCTGAGCTTTGGGGGCATCCTCTCCCAGCCTCTTCCCTGCCTTGCTCCGCCTTCACAGCTGATGGAATGGGAAGCGTGGTCTACACTTCCTGACCCCTTCTCACCTTCCAGTCCCTCCCCAGTCCATTCCAGCCGCCTTCTGGCACTGATTTATTTCTTTTTCTTGGAGTGTACTTGATTTACCTTGCTGTGTTAGTTTCAGGTGTCCAGCAAAGTGACCCAGTTATATGTATACATATGTCCACTCTTCGGGCTTCCCTGGTAGCTCACCTGGTGAGGAATCCACCTACAGTGCAAGAGACCCCGTTTGATTCCGGGGTCGGAGGATCCCCTGGAGAAGGAATAGGCTACCCACTCCAGTATTCCTGGGCTTTCCTGGTGGCTCAGGTGGTGAAGAATTTGCCTGCAATGTGGGAGACCTGGGTTCCATCACTGGGTTTGGAAAATCCCCTGGAGGAGGGCATCACTACCCACTCCAGTATTCTTGCCTAGAGAATCCCCATGGACAGAGGAGCCTGGCAGGTCACAAAGAGTCAGTCATGACTGAGAACCTAACACTTTCACTTTTTTTCAGTATGTGTGCTGTTGCTAAGTCGCTTCAGTCGTGTCCAACTCTGTGCAGCCCCATAGATGGCAGCCCACCAGGCTCCTCCGTCCCTGGGATTCTCCAGGCAAGAACACTGGAGTGGGTTGCCATTTCCTTCTCCAATGCATGAAAGTGAAAAGTGAAAGTGAAGTCGCTCAGTCTCTTAGCGACCCCATGGACTGCACCCTACCAGGCTCCTCTGTCCATGGGATTCTCCAGGCAAGAGTACTGGAGTGGGGTGCCACTCCAGTATGTGTAGGCCAATCCTAAATCTTCCGATTTATCCTTCCCCTGCTTTCCCCTGTGGTAACCTTATATTCGCTTTCTACGCCTATCTTCCAATTTATCCTTCCCCTGCTTTCCCCCGTGGTAACCTTATATTCGCTTTCTACGCCTGTGACTGTTTTGTAAATACGCTCATTTGTACTATTTTTTAAGATTCCACCTATAAGTGATGTCACATGGTATTTGTCTTTCTCTACCTGACTTCATTTATATGGTCACCTCTAGGTTCATCCATGTGGCTGCAAATGGTGTTATTTTGCTCTGATTTTACTGAGTAGTATTCCACTGTGTATGTGCACCGCGACTTCTTTATCCATCCCTCTGCTGATGGACATTTAAGTTGCTGCCGTGCCTTGGCTATCGTAAACAGTGCAGCAATGAACTTTGGGCTGTGTGATTCCTTTTGGATTCTGGTTTTCTCTGGATGTAGGCCCAGGAGTGGGATCCTTCTGGCCTTTAATCCTTTAAGACCACCACAGAGCTCTTTGTCAGGCCTCCAAGGACCCACACCACCTCCATTTTTCAGTCCTCATGTCACTCTGTCTCTCGGCAGCCTGTGGCTTGGCCAGCCACTGCTCCCCTACGGAACTAGGCTTTCAATAGCTTCCAGCTCTCGTCCTCTGTGAACTCCCTCCGTGCCTCATCTGAAGTTAGGTGAGGCCCTCAAAATGTGTGCCAAGCCTGAATCTGTCAGGGAAAAATAAGTCAAACCAAATAAGAAATAAGAATACCAAGGAAAACCAAAAAGAAAAAAAAAAAAAGAATACCCCCCAAAATAAAAAAAACCAAAGAAGTGGCAAAGGAAAGAGCCACTAGGGCCAGAAGCGGGACAAGAGATGGGCTCCCAGGGGACCGGGGCAAGTCGGGGGCGGGGCCCAGGGCCTGGAGGCGCTTCCTGGTGTGAGGCGCGCAGCCGCACTGTCTCGCTCTTCCCTCTTGTGCCCCAGCTCCAGCCTGGCCTTTTCTTTTCACCCTTCTCCCGCAAGGCAGAAGCTGGGGCTCTGGCCACAAGATCGTGTTCCTGTGTCCCCTGCACGTTCCCTGTGCTTCACCCTCTCCTTTCGCGTGGACTTCATTACAATGAACTTTAAATAAAAACAAAAGCAGAAAAAAAATCCACACACCCCTTCATGTATGTGCCACATGGGCCACACTATGCCCCCTCCCTGCCTGGGCAATTGTGGAGGCTGGTTTTGAGTTGGAGCTTCTGTCAACCCAGCTCCCAAGTGACCATGATGAGTAGAGTCCCTGCTGACCCACACTGGCCCCACAAAGTGAGGGAGAAATAAATGCAAGTCTTTTCTGGCCTTTGGTTTTTAATGTTCGTTTCTGCAGCATAGTCATCCTTGGACTGGCTGTTGCACTCGACATCCGCAGAGCAAATTTTGCCTGTGTTTCTTTCCCCTCTTATTCAGCCCACTGCTCTGCAGCTTTGTTTGCTGGCTCATCCACCCTATTTGGCTATTTCCCTGGCCTCCTTCTCCTCTCTTCTTACACTTTCTCCCCTATAATCTCTTTCACAGCAGCTCTGCCTGACAATGACTCACATATTTATACCTCCTCCCACCTATGGGTCCTGTTACCCACCCGACGCCTCCCCAGGGATGTCGCAGAGGTTCCTCAGGCTCAACACATCCTGACTCAGACGCATCCCCTTCGAACCTGGCCTCCTCCCAGTGTCCCCATCTCACCCTACCACTTATTTGTGCAAGACAGAACCTGGGAGTCATCCAGGAATTTCCTTCTCCATGACCCTCTTTTCCATTTCTTTCTTTATTTTGTCACTAATAGACCATCTCAGCTTAAAAAAAAATTATTTAATGAATTTATTTTTGGATGTGTTGAGTTTTTGATGCTGTGCTCAGGCTTTCTGTAGTCGCAGTGAGCAGGGACTACTTTCTAGCTGTGGTGCTCGGATTTCTCATTGCCACGGGCTTCTCTGCCGAAGCACAGACGCTAGGTGCGAGGCTCTGCAGTTACAGCACATGGGTTTAGTCGCTCCATGGCATGGGGAACTTTCCCCGTCCAGGGACCAAAATGGTACCCCCTGCATTGCAAGGTGGATTCTTAACCATTGGACCACCAGGGAAGCCCTCTTCTCCACTTGTCATCTCCAGCCATCTCCAGGGTCTGTCAAATTACTCCTCATACCCATCCACGTTTCTCCTTCTCCACCCCCACTACTCTGGCCCCGCCACTTCCTCATCTCATCTCGTCTTATCCGGAACTCTCATCTGGATGCCTGCAGGACCATCTTCTGGTCTCCCTGCGTCAATCTCACCCTCACAATTTATTTTCCTCGTGGCAGCAAGAAGGATCTTTTCAGAAAGATCCTATAACTAACTTCTGGGTTAAACCTTGCCAAGTTCCCTTCACAGCACATCACTCTGATGCTTTTTTGCCTCCCTGTTTTACTTAGGACACTATCCCCATCTAGATAATTTAGGAAAACCTTCCCATCTCAAGATCATTAATCACACCTTCAAAGTCCCTTTGGCTTAGTAAAGGGAACATATTCATAGGTTCTGGGAATTAGGGCAAGGATGTCTTTGTGTGGAAAGGTTGTTATTCTGCCAATCACACATGGGTAGACTCATGTCAACCTGTCGATTTTTTAAAATTAATTGTTATTGGAGTATAGTTGCTTTGCAATGCTGTTAGTTTCTGATGTACAGCAAAGTGGGTCAGGTATCCATTTACATATACCCCTCTTTGTTGGATTTCCTTCCTGCTTAAGTCACCATCGAGCATTGGGAAGAGTTCCCTGTGCTATACAACTAACTATACATTAGTTATCTATTTTATAGTATACTTTCCAGTATACTCCAGTATACTTTCCTGGAGAATCCCATGGACAGAGAAACCTGGCAGGCTACAGCCCATGGGGTCGCAAAGAGTCAGACATGACTGAAGTAACTGAGCACACACACACAATGTTCCATTGTATATGTGTACCACATCTTTATCCATTTCTCTGTTGACAGACATTTGATCTATTTTGTTTACTCCTAATAAAGGAATCACTGCTCCTTTCAGGATGAAAGAGATCCAGTGTGGTCAACTTGGATTTCTAGTGTCTTCAAGAAATGACCCTGTGTCTACGACTTAGCACTAGGCTCTCTTGCTAGAAGAGTGACCATTCAGCAGCAGCAGCAACTGGAGCAGCCTCTCTGAGTGAGAGCCCATCCTTTCTGGCCTCTTCAGAGCTCCATCTCTGCCCCTGGGGCCAGCAGGGGTGAGGTCAGGAGCCAGCTGATGTCACTTGGCCAAGTCATTCTGTTGACCTGGTTTTGGTTGCCTAGTGCCTCCTCCTTGAAGGATGCTCTCCAGTGATACAGAAAGAGTCACTCTTCGTGCCAGGTCCCATCCGCAGGACAGCCCCGGACAGCCTCAGTTCTGTCTAATCATTCTCCTTCTTGGCCCCCAACCACTTTTTTTTTCTTTGTAATATTTATGGTGAGGTACGCTGTCTATCGGAGAAGGCAATGGCATCCCACTCCAATACTCTTGCCTGGAAACTCCCATGGATGGAGGAGCCTGGTAGGCTGCAGTCCATGGGGTCGCTAAGAGTCGGACTCGACTGAGCGACTTCACTTTCACTCTTCACTTTCATGCACTGGAGAAGGAAATGGCAACCCACTCCAGTGTGCTTGCCTGGAGAATCCCAGGGACAGCGGAACCCAATGGGCTGCCGTCTGTGGGGTTGCACAGAGTCGGACACAACTGAAGCGACTTAGCAGCACTCTATCTATGGGCTTCCCTGGTGGCTCAGACAGTAAAGCGTCTGCCTGCAATGTGGGAGACCTGGGTTCAATTCCTGGGTCAGGAAGATCCCCTGGAGAAGGAAATGGCAACCCACTCCAGCACTCTCGCCTGGAAAATCCCATGGACGGAGGAGCCTGATAGGCTACAGTTCATGGCATCGCAGAGAGTCAGCCGCGACTTCACTTTCACTTTCACGCAGTCTATCCAAGGGCCTTCAGCACGCCAGGAACTGCTTTTCAAAAGATTTATGATTTTCCATATGGCATAACTTTATGGCAGAACCTGAAGAGTCTGCATCATAATTCTCTCCATGGGGCTTGCCAGAAACTGCACGGTCTCCTTCCCAGTGCTAATACCTCCAGCGCCACTTTTAACTGTGCCTGTATAGGCTCTTCCATCGCTTCATCAACGGGCAGATTCAGGGAGATACAGGAAGTGGTCTGACGGGTGCATCTTAAGATTGTGTGCTGGCCCTCACACCGCCATTTGCTGACGCCGAGAGGGGCCCTCTCTGTGGTACAGCCCGAGTCGGCACTTCTTGTGTCAGAGCCTGGACCTGCTGCAAAGCCCTGTCCATCTCTGGGCTGAATCAAAACTGGCAGCTTTTCAGGTCTCCAGCTATGTGGTTGGAGTACTCCTCCATGGGGATGGATGGCGCCTTGAGAACCCAAGGAGTCCCACCAAGCATTATGCTTCCTTCTCTGAGGTGGAAGGTGCAAGGTGCCATTATTTGTTCTTTGCTTTAAAAAGACAGATTTATTTATTTGGCTGTGCCAAGTCTTCGTTTCGGCGCTCGGGATCTTTGATCATCATTTCAGCCTGTGAACTTTTAGTTGTGGCATGAAGTGAAAGTGAAACCAAGCCACTCAGTCATGTCCCACTCTTTGTGACCCCATGGACTATACAGTCCATTAAATTCTCCAGGCCAGAATACTGGAGTGGGTAGCCTCCAGGAGATCTTCCCAACCCA
Organism: Neotragus moschatus; assembly: GCA_006410615.1. Lineage (NCBI taxonomy): Eukaryota > Metazoa > Chordata > Mammalia > Artiodactyla > Bovidae > Neotragus > Neotragus moschatus. The sequence goes on along the minus strand of SJYA01002795.1, from coordinate 10,698,679 downwards.
GGGATCGAACCCAGGTCTCCCACATTGCAGGCAGATTCTTTACCAGCTGAGCCACCAGGGAAGCCCAACAATACTGGAATGGGTAGCCTATCTCTTCTCCAGTGGATCCTCCTGAATCCAGGAATTGAACTGGGGTCTCCTGCATTGCAGGTGAATTCTTTACCAGCTGAGCTATCGGGGAAGCCCAGGCAAACGTTTATTTGCAGTATGTGGGGTCTAGTTCCTTGACCAGGAATCGAACCCAGGCCCTCTGCACTGAGAGCACGGAGTCTTAGCCCCTGGACCACCAGGGAAGTCCCTATTTGTCCTTTGCTTTGGTTGCCCCAGCATGTTCCAAATCACTGCAGCTCCTGAAAGTTATACTGGTATGACAGGTCCCTGAAACTTCACTGGGCTTACCCCCTCACCCTTTGGAGTGTGTGGATCCACAACATACTAGTTACTTCTTGTTCATTCATTCTGATGAGCACAAGGTTATTGATACAGCAGATCAATGCAATATTTTGCAAGATAAGGGGCCAATTCAGATCTTTGGGGCCTATAATTAGAGGCCTGAAGAGTGAATATACTTCTGTGTTAAGACTGTGAAGGTATACTATTAACCATTTAAACTGAACACAAACTATTTTTTAAAGATTTATTTTGGCTGCACCAGGTCTTAGCTGAAGCATGTGGGATCTAGTTCCCTGACCAGGGATAGAACCCAGGCCTCCTGCACTGGGAGCATGCAGTCTTAGCCCCTGGACCACCAGGGAAGTCCCTGCAAACTGTTTTGTATCCTCTTTCCTGTTAAGGATAGAATGTAATGCATTTGCCAGATCAATGGCCAATTACTACGGACGGAGGCCGTGATAATTTGCACTAGCCAGACTATCACACTTGTCACAGGAGCTGTGATTCTGACTAGAACTTGACTGGATTTGCACTGTCATCTCTGAGATCTGTCTTGTTTTTGCAGGGGCCAAACTGGTCAGTTCCATGGAACTGTAACGAGGACCATTACCCTTTGATCCTTGAGCTTTAAAAGGGAGCTCCAATATCTGGTACCACCCTCCCCCTCCCCCATTTGGGATTCGATATTGTGTGCTTTTTTAAATATTTTTTAAAGTTTTTATTTATTTGTTCTTGGCTGTGCTGAGTCTTTGTTCCTGCATGCAGGCTACTCTCTAGTTGAGGCGGGCGAGCTTCTCCTTGCGGTGGCTTCTCTTGTTGGGGAGCATGGGCTCTGGGGCACACGGCCTTCAGTAGTTGTGTGGGCACACAGCCTTCAGCTGCAGGGGCTCAGTTGCCCCATGGCATCTGGGATCTTAGTTCCCGGACCAGGAATCGAACCCATGTACCCTGCATCGTAAGGTGGATTCTTAACCCCTGGTCTAGCAGGGAAGTCCCAGAGATATCATTTTTCTTTTTTAATTTACTATCTCAGAAGGGAAAAGAAGACAGTTTCAGAGGCTTCCTCTTTGCCTACCCCACCACAAAATCTCTCACCTTGCAAGCCAAGAAGTCAAAGTGTGGGTTGTGACAATTACTGTCTCTAATTGCACTTTGAGGAGTGGGGAGATGACCGCTGGGTGAATCTATGGACCCATTAGATCCACTGTGAGCCAGGCCTGGTCCAGTATTCCATCTATCACCTGGGCTGCAGGGCCCCACTAATGGAGGGCCACCACGGTACACCAGAGCTCAGCGTATTTTTGTCAAGCCAGACTCTGTCTTATGTCCTAGATTTATTCAGGTGGCCTCTTTCTGCGGGACACGTTTCAGGAGGACTGAGGTCTGATTGCTAGATACACTTGCTTTGTGTTACCGGCTCATCCTGTGGGGTCGGTGTCTCCTTTGGTCAGTGGGTTCCTGATCTGAAAACTGACCTCCAGAAACTTGATGAGGAGTCCTGACATTTTTGTTTCACTGGGAGGATTGCCCTTGGCCTCCTGACTGTCCATTCTAGATTTCTTTGATTGTACAGCTCGAGTAGGACGTTTGTTGGCTGCCCATCTATTTCACGTCCCGGGAACACCTTGTTCTCGAGGATTTGCTCTAAGGCCTGGTCACTTGGGGCCACTCTGACCTGACCACTCATTATAATGTTGCATCCACCTCTCTTCGGATGGGTTGGCATCACCACCAGACTGCGACTGTTTGGGGCTCCCTGCCGTCGTTGCTGTTAGGGAGCCTTGTGCCATGAGAGCTGACCCCACCAGCGCCGGGCCCACAGAGGCGAGCCGTTGTCCACCGTCTCGGTGACACTGGGCTCCTCTTAAGTGCACGTCCCCTCTACGAGCGGAGGCGGTGTGTCCACCAGGCCTCCAGACAAGCGTACTCTTCTGCTGGTTTTCCCTGCCTTAGGGCTTTAGCACATTCGCTCCAGCCCACCCACTTCACAGAACCCTTTAATTCCCCCTTCTACCATCTGATGCCAAAGTCCCGGCTTCCTAAACATACAGGCCGTGCTGTTTTCTGTGCTTCTTTTTTAACTTTTTAGAGCATTTATTTATCCGGCTGCACTGGCTCTTAGTTGCGGCATGTGAACTCTTAATTGTGGCCTGTGGGATCTAAGTTCCCTGACCAGGGATTGAACCCAGGTCCCCTGCATTGGGAGCTCGGAGTCTTAGCCACTGGCCCACCAGAGAAGTCCCTTTCTCTGCTTCTAGCAGCATCTTTGTGCCACCTCCGTGGTCCTTGCTAGGGAATCTTGCGTCCCGGGAAAGTACTGTCATATCAATAAGATTTCCCATCAGTGCAGCCTTCTGTGTCTCTCCCACCATCTGACTGTGGATGATACACCTTTAATCCAGTCTCACCTGTGCTCTCCTGGCTCCTGCCCGCAGGCTATAGTTCCTTTCCTTCCTTATCAAATCCAGCACTGCCTTGGCCCGGTCGTGTGACTTGACCCCCGATTACGGGTCTAGTGACTGAAACGGGAGGTGGAGGCAGATCCTGGAGGGGCTTCATAAAGTCGCAGAGCAGAGACCTCTGCATTTTTTGTAAAGGAATAAGGAAGTATTAACCCTTAATAAGGGCTTCCCAGGTGGCGCTACTGGTAAAGAACCTGCCTGCCAATGCAGGAGACATAAGAGACACGACTTCAATCCCTGGGTAGGGAAGACTCCCTGGAGGAGGGCTTGACAACCCACTCCAGTATTCTTGCCTGGAGAATCCCATGGACAGAGGAGCCTGGTGGGCTGCAGTCCATGTGGTTGCAAAGAGTTGGACACGACTGAGTGATTTAGCAGCAGCAGCAGCGGCAGCCCTTAATAGGGAAGAATGGGTTACTTCTGCAAGGCTCAGAGGGTTCAAGACAATCGAGGGATTTCAGATTTGGGGTGTATCAACTCAGATGTCCCATCTGAAATGTCAAGGGGCCATGCTCTCCCCATCAGAGCACAGTCTTGACACAGAGCCAAGTCAGGTTGAGTTTAATCTTCTTTGGAACTTGGCTGCTCTGAGCTCCTCCTCTTTGTCCGTTCTCCCACCACAGGACTTGGGGACCTCCTTTCACACTTAGCTCTTAATCACTCTCAGCTTTTGGTTATCTTTTTTTTTTTTTTTCCAAAGAGCAAGTCAAGTTTAGCCATAGCCACCTAATTCCACTCATTTTGCTATTTCTCAGTATCCAAATATCTGCCCTCAGCATTGCATTTCCTTTTACAGGGAAACTATCTTAATTCATCGAAGGTGAACGTTCTAACAATTGCATTGTCAGCTTGTTGTAATCCACCCACTACTGTCGCCAGGCAGGAGATGGGTGAATCTGCCCCCAAATCCCACCCCAGCACCTACTTTCTCAGCCTCCTCAGCCCTCGCTGCTGTAGGAGGGGTTCCCCTGCAAGCGGAACTTACTAGTACGCAAGAGGTTGATAAGAAAGTGTTCCCAGGAGCCAGAAGTTGGTCTCCAAAGCTGTGTCAATTTCCTGTTGCTGTTATAACAAATTGCCACAAACAGAGTGGCTCAGAGCAGCACAAGTTTATTACCTTACCATTCCGGAGTTCAGAAGCTGAGAATGGGTCCGCAGGGCTGTGTTCCTTCTGCAGGCTGCAGGAAGAAGGTGCTTCCTTGCTTTTTTCTAGAGCCTCTCTGCCTTCCTTGGTTCAGAGCTTCTTCCTTCCGTCATTCTGACTTCTGCCTCCATTGTTTCCCCTTCCTCCCTGACTCTGACCCTTCTGCTTCCTTCAAATTCTTTTTTAATTAAAAAAAATTATTTCTTTACTTATTTATTTGGCTGCAGTGGGTCTTAGCAGTGGCATGCAGGATCTTTAGTTGTGGCCTTTGAAGTCTTAGCAGCAGCATGTGGAATCTAGTTCCCAGATGAAGGATCGAACCCAGACTTTCTGCACTGGGAACTTGGAGTCTTAGCCACTGGACCACCAGGGAAGCCCCTGCCTCCCTTTATAAGGGCACTTGTGATTACATTGTGCCCTCCCCCTCCAGATGAGCCAGGATCACCACCCCACCTCTCAATCCTTAATAATAGTGGAGAGAATCCTTTGGCCCTGTAAACTAGCATATTCACAAATTCTGGGGGTTAGGGTGTGGACGTCTTTGGGAGCCATCGTTCAGACCAGGTAGGTGGAGCTTTGAGGCTGAATGGCCCTTCAGAATTGTTGTATGATTGCGCTGGGCCTTTCTGTTTCCATGTCAGTTAGACACTGGGTATGCCGTGACCTTAAGCAAGCACCTGTCTTTAGCCTACGTGTGTGCCCGCTAAGTCCCTTCAGTTGTGTCCGACTCTTTTTGACCCCTGGGACTGTAGCTCGCCAGGCTTCTCTGTCCATGGGGTTCTCCAGGCAAGAATACTGGAGTGGGTTGCCATTTCCTCCTCCAGGGGATCTCCCTGACTCAGGAATCAAACCCATTTCTCTTGTGCCTTCTGCAGTGGCAGGTGGGGTCTTCATCACTAGCACCACCTGAGAAGCCCCCGTCTCTAGTCTAGACAATCCCATAAGAGCGTTGTCTGCCAGCGGCGCTGCCGACGCTGGAGGCTCTGCCCTCCCGAGGGGCATCTGCGTGGCTCACCATGACATCCACCACCATCCCTTTTCCTCCTTCCCTCATTGGCCACACAATCTTTTACCCCGGACATTTGCACATGCTCTTTTCCTTCGTCTCCCTCTTGTCCTGATCTGGGTGCAATCACCACTTCCTCCAGGAAGTCTTCCCTGACTTCTCTATCCAGGTCGTCTGCACCACAGCCCTTGGGAGCTCAGGACGCTGCACCTGCGGTGTTAAATGCATCGTTAGCATCAGACTCCCCAGGTAGAGCGAGCTCTGTGGGGCAAGGATGGGGTTTGGTTTTGTTCACTCCTGTGTCCCCTTCACTGAGCACAGTGTGCCTCCCACAAGTGCTCAGAAGGTATTTGTTGAATAAGTGAATGAGGGGAACGATTGCTTTCTTAATTAGGTGGATACATCAAGTTTGGCAGCATGAGTGGATAGCATGTCTGTTTCTCTACTGATGACTATTTAAGTGTTTCTACTGAGCGACTTCACTTTCACTTTTCACTTGCATGCATTGGAGAAGGAAATGGCAACCCACTCCTGTGTTCTTGCCTGGAGAATCCCAGGGATGGGGGAGCCTGGTGGGCTGCCGTCTGTGGGGTCGCACTGAGTCGGACATGACTGAAGTGACTTAGCAGCAGCAGCAGCAGTGTTTTAATAGCTAGTTCACATCATGCTGCAGTGATCATTTCCTGCGTATTCTTGTCTTCCTGCCTGGAGTTTCTGCAGGACAGATTTCTAGAGACGGAACTGCAGGGCCCATGAGAGTGTCCCTGGGACGGGGACTGGGTCCAGTCCTCCCTGGGCAGCGGGGTCCCTGGCGAGTCCCCCGCCTGAGTGTCTACTGTGGGCACTGAAAGAGCAGGGGAAGCGGATGATGCACAGTGGGACAGAGAAGCAGGAAACAGCCCTCCAGGGGAGCAGAGGAAGCCCGAGAAAGAGCCTTGGCGGCACTCCGGGTCCCGGGCTTGGGCCCCTGCAGCCCTGCTGTGTGTGTCCCCCCATCTTCCTGGACCTCTCATCAGGTCCTCCTTCAAATGAAACTGCTGCCAACAGATTTCTTATACTTGCTACCAAAAGGTCCCAGCTCTTGTAAGCTCCAATCACGTCATTAATGTCTGAATATGTGACTTTTATATTTTACATACCTTCCTTGGGAACTGAGGGGTGTGCGTGTGTGTGAGAGAGAGACAAACAGAGAGACTCAGAGGGATCCATGAAAACTTTTTTTAAAAATTTTATTTATTTATATTTATTTTTGGCTGTGCTGGGTCTTGGTGGTTGCACGGGCTTTTCTCTAGCTGTGACAAGCAGGGGGCTAATCTAACTGTGGTGTGCTGGCTTCTCATTGCGAAGGCTTTCCTGTTGCAGAGCACGGGTTCCAGGGCACACGGGCTTCGGTAGTTGCTGCTCCGCGGCTCTAGGGCACTGGCTCAATAGTTGTGGTGCTCAGGCTTAGTTGCTTTGTCACATGGGCTCTTCCTGGATTAGGGTTCGAACCAGTGTCTCCTGCATTGGTAGGCAGATTCTTTACCACTGAGCCACCAGGGAAGCCCTGTGATAAACTTTTGTATATATTCCAGAGGCCTCTGAAAAGATGATGCATTCTCTGGGAGAAGTAGTGCAAAGTGACATTTATGCTATAAGCTTATCAGCGTTTCCTGAGGTTTGTGGCAGGAGCTGGAGGCAGGCTGTTCTGGGAGAGTCTTTTGTGCACCTGCCCCACTGGCTCAGACAGTAAAGAATCCGCCTGCAGTGCGGGAGCCCTGGGTTCCATTCCTGTGGTGGGAAGATCCCCTTGAGGAAGAAATGGCAGCCCACTCCAGCATTCTTGCCTGGAGAATCCCCAAGGACAGAGGAGCCTGGCAGGCTACAGTCGCCAGGGTGGCAAAGAGTCGGACACGACTGAGCAGCCGCCTGCACACGTGCACACACCCACGCTCCCCATCATGTTCCTATAGGGGCAGCAGAAGCTCTCTGACCCGACTGAGTGGCTGAGAATCGATTCATGAGGGGGACGCACAGTCCCAGCGTCATCCCACGTGCTGGGCCCTGGTTCTTAGCAGGAGCACACGGGAGCCAGCTCCATGTGCCCCCAGCACCCAGCACAGTGCCTGGCACGTGTGACGGCTCAGGAAACCTGGTGTGGATGAGTGCCCTTGGCCTCTCCTCTTATGGACCTTTCTTTCTTTTTTTTTTTTTTTTAACTTTTTTCTTTTTAGTCTCACTGTGAGGCATGTGGGATCCTAGTTCCCTGATTGAACCTGAGTCCCCTGCAGTGGAAGGGCAGAGTCTTAACCACTGGGCTGCCAGGAAAATCCTTTTCTCAAAAAAAAAAAAAAAAAATTATTTTATCTTTTGGCCGTGCCCTGCAGAAAGTGGGATCTTAGTTCCCCAATCAGGGATCAAAACTGCAACCCCTGCATTGGAAGGTCAGAATCTTAATCACAGGGCAGCCAGGGAAGTCCCTTATGCATTTTTTTTTAACACATCTTTTTTGACATAGAAAAGCTGTCGTATCTCCAGGTCTCAAAGCCCTTCTGTGGCTTCCCGTTGTTTCTAGCACAAAATCAAATCTCCTTATCACCACGGAGAAGTACTGCCCTCCCCACCCCGCACACAGGAGGTAAGNCAGGGAAGTCCCTTATGCATTTTTTTTTAACACATCTTTTTTGACATAGAAAAGCTGTCGTATCTCCAGGTCTCAAAGCCCTTCTGTGGCTTCCCGTTGTTTCTAGCACAAAATCAAATCTCCTTATCACCACGGAGAAGTACTGCCCTCCCCACCCCGCACACAGGAGGTAAGCGCCCTGTGGGAACTCAAGCCCACTCTGCCTGGGGGTGGAGATGGGGGTGGGGATTGCTTGGAGGGGTGTCCTTGGAGGCAGCCCTATGGGATGACATTCCTCTCAGCCCTTGGCCTCCAGAGGCCGGTCACTCCCTGCCCCAGATCAGGGCCCTCAGCCCCACCCTGGGTCCTGCGACCTCACAAACTCCATTAGGCCGGCAACCCTGGCTGCAAACCCACGGAGAGCCTGAGCCCTGAAAAACAATGGCGAACCTGGCCCTTGTGCCATTCATTCTCCTGTGGCCCAGGCCTCCCCCGGGGTGGGTGTGGGGCTGGGGACCAAGGGCACCTGCTTGGTGGGAGGTGCGGACGGTGTCTCCAAGTGAAATGGCAAGTGGAGATGAATGATTCTTGAATTGCGGGCACCGGGTACATGAGGCCTGGGTTGAGCCGGGTGGGGCCTGGGGGCTTGGACCCCCAGCCGCTCCCCCCACCCCTTCAAGGGGCAGGGCTGCGGGCTCTTCACCTTCACCCAGGTGCCCAGGATTTCCCAGAAACAGTTGCCTCGGCTTCATGCCTGAAACCTCAAACACAAATAATTTTCAATTTGCCTGGGAGTTTCAATCGCACAATCCAATGTTAAATAATAGATTAGATGCCTCAGGGAGAGAAACAGGATTTAAGCAGAAGAAATAAATAAAAGGAAAAGTAAAATTCAGCACATGGGCTTGGAGAGTAAGAATGCAGCTTTCCTTCCTGACCTACCCGCTTTCACTGCCCTGGCCCGTCCTGCCTGGCTGGGTCGTCTTTCCTAAGTCAGCCCAAACTGCCCTTTGCCCACCTGGGTCTCCCCACCAGCAAGTTCCAGCCCCACTCTGCCAGGCTTTGTATCCCAAAGAGAGGCCCGACTCGCAGCCCAGGTGATGCCACCTCGCCCGCAGTCAGGCTGACCCACACACAGCAGTTCCAGATAGTCAGGCAGATACAGATGCCCCAGGTGACAGGCGGGCGACAGGAATGACGTGATGGGGTTGGGTGCAGACACAGGTGTGGGAGGAGGGTGTCCTTGGACCAAGAGGAGGCTGAAGAACGTACATCTGTGAGACACTGACTTTCTACAAGCTCTGTGCTCCCCGTCGCCCGCTCCCCTCCCCAGCCAGCTACAGTCGGTCCTTGTCATCGCAAGAAATCACACCATCTCCAAGGTCACAGACTCCCAACGCCCACCTTACTTCCTCTGCAGACCCTCCCACCTTCCGCCTGCCGGCAGCCCTTCCTGCCCTCACAGCCCTTCTTGTTGAGCCCAGATCCCTTGGGCCGCTGCTTCTCTTCTTTCCATCCCATGTGCCCAGCAGGAATCTAGTTCTAACCTTTCTCTGCAGAAGCGTGAGAGCACACTGGGGGATACCAGGCCCGGAATGCCAGGGGCTGAATCTTGGAACATCCTCTTCATAGCTGTGTGAGCTTGGGCAAATTACATAGCCTCTCTGTGTGTCAGTTTCCTCTTCTGTAAAAACTGGGAGGATAAATGACTATACCCACCTTTCAGGGTTGTGGTGACGATTACATAAGGTAATATATATGAAATGCTTAGAGCAGTCTCCAGTACAACACTAAAGCCAGAATTCTTAACACTCCTTCAGGGGCCTAGGAGGGAACGAAGCAGAATCCTGGTGGTTCAGTGATTAAGATTCCATGCTTCCACTGCAGGGGACATGGATTCACTCCCTGGTTGAGGAATTAAGATCCCACATGGAAAAAAAAGATGAGGGCACTCGACAAGCAGAGAAGTGCATGGATTCAGGATACACTTAGGGCACAGAGAAAATGACCTCCAGGGCCAGTCGGGGATGGAAGGCTGATGAGAGGCCTGGGGAGGAAAGCTGGGAGAGATGGGAGGTGCCCTGAGACAGCCGGCAGGGGTGCGGTCCGAGGTCAGGGCTGGAGGTGAGGGTTTGGGAGCCCACCGGACAGTGGAGTGTGGCTGGTGAGCTGGTCCAGGGAGCGTGTAGATCGAGGGGTGACTGTCAAGTTCAGAACATGGGGTAGCTGGGGACTCAGGAGCGAGCCATTTCTGTGGGTGGGGGGACTGGCAGGCAGACCACAGGGGGTTCAAGAGCAAAAGGCTGGAGGAGGCGTGAGGTGGCGGGACCAGTTTTGCAGAGAAGGAGCAGACAGAAATGGGGCCAGGGCTGGAGGGCCTCTTTGGTCTGGGGGCTAAGGCTCCTTCGGCTTTGAAGACCGAGCGCTGCTGAAGCCTAATGAGCCAGCAGACAGAGCAAGGCCTCTGAGGCGGAGACAAGGGGCTGGGCTCCGAGAGGGACTGGAGGGTGGACCCTGGCAGGGCAGGGGGAGGGGGCAACGGGGCTCAGTGCACTTGGGGCATCAATTTCACAGGAGACGTGAGGGCCTATCTGGCCCTCCCCTTCCCTTCGCTGCAGTAAGAGGCACTCTGTCAGTTCTGCACATTTCTGTGTGTGTGCCCATGTAGGCATGTGTGTGTGTGTGCGCACCATGTGAACACGTGTGTGCGCGTCCACGTGAACGTGTGTGTGTGGTGTGGCTGAGGTCACAGGAGGCTCGGGTCACCCTCATGGCCAGTGGGGGATGAACGCTTGCAGGCTGTTGGTGGTCCTGAGGGGTTTGTGACGGTGAGTGTACGGAAAGCCCAGTGAGTCTTCTCCTCTTGCAGCTGAGGGGGCAGGTTGCAGGGGTTGGCTGCTTTGGGGTTTGCCAGGGGCAGGAGACAGCAGGAACAACGGCCAAGGTGGGTTAGGGTGTGCCCCCGATCTAAGCTTGCCAAAAAGGGGAGTGAAGCCAGCAGGACTGAAGGCAGCACCCCAGCTGACCCCTGACCCCTCTGTCCGCGTGGACCGGACTGTGCCCTCCAGGGCTTCCTGAAAGCTTACCGCCCCATTAGACCCATGAGGGGCGCTGGGGATGTTTGGGGTCCTCCGGAGCTGGTGGGTTTGAGACTCACCTCCACGGTCTGCCTGGAGAGAGAGTTGGGGAAGCAGGGTCCCCGCGGCCCCAAGGCTGGGAGGGGCAGCGGGCAGAAGACCAACACAGTCTCTGTTTCTGGGGCCAGTTCCGGACCGCAAGAGCTACACACAATCGGGGCGTTGCTGCCACCTCGTGGACCGGCCGGGGATGCTCAGGCCGCGGATCGGGAGTGAGGATTTAGCGCCCTCTGGTGGCCTAATGCTGTCTCTGCCTGAGAAGGCGTGCGCCCTGCCGCGCCCCCTTCCCCTCCCGCTTCTTGAAATACACTGACGTCGAGCGGGGCGGGGCGGTGGGCGTGCACAAAAGCCAAGGCGCCCAGTCCTCTGGGTGGGATTCTAGCCCCAGGTGCGGTTGCTGTGCAGCTCTGGGCGGGACTCCCTGTGGCTCAGTCTTTTCATCTATAAGGTAGAGGCGTGGTCAGAGCTGCCAGGAGGGGTGAATCAAGCAGCGCGTGGGAGTGCCCAGCATCGCACCTGCCCATCAAGAGCGCTTGATTCATGCCGGCACATCCTCGGGCCCCACAGTATGGAATTACTCACTTTGACCTCTGACCTCGGACCCTTGTTTTGGGCTTCAGGTGCTCTCAGGAGCAGCCCTCCAGCCTACTCTCTCCCCTCCTCTCCTCTTTCGGAGGCCGACCCAGAGGTGGGGGAGGGGACCGAGGTTCCCAGGTGGCCCCAGCTCCTGCAGACCCCGGGCACTGTCTGCTGTCATTTTGCAACCGAGTCTCCTGTGCAAAGGGCCCTTCTGCGCAGCGTGAGAAGTCAGGGAGCAGCGCCGGCCGGCCTCACCGTCAGGCCCACCATCCAGAGGAACCAAAGCTCAGAGCTCGCAGGCCCTCTCCCTCGCCTGGGCCCTGTAGACCCTGGAGGCCGCCCTCTCCAGCGACAGGAGCCAAGGCTGACACATGCCGCCAGCCTCATCCAGGGTCATTGTACCCACCAGCATGGGGGCCCAGAGATGGGGCAGGATGATTTCAGCCCTGCTCAGCTCCAGACCGTCCACCCCCAGGTCCTGGAGACCACCCTGGCCATTCCTGGGGCCCTGTGCTTAGTTGCTCAGTCGTATCCGACTCTTTGCGACCCCAGGGACTATAGCCCACTAGGCACCTCTGTCCATGGGGATTCTCCAGACAAGCATATTGGAGTGGGTTGCCATGCCCTCCTCTAGGGGATCTTCCCAACCCAGGGACTGAACCCAGGTCTCCTGCATTGCAGGCTGATTCTTTACCGTCTGAGCCACCAGGGGTCCTGGGGCCATGGATCAACACTAATCATCCTGTCCCAGCTCTGGTCCCCCAGCACTGGGTGAGGTGGGGGACATACTGGGAGGAAATCCCCTCAGTTAGCCAAGGGTGCTCCCCAGAGAGGAGAGGGCTGAGAGGATGGCCAGAGAGAGAGGAGCCCACCTCCTGCCCTCAGGTCTCTCCTGGGGCGCCCATCCCCCACCGAGGGGACTCAACCTGAGGATGAAGTTGACAAACAAGCCCTGCCTGGAAAGGGAGAGGATGCTGGACAACTGTCCCTCCATCCACTGCCCGCCCACCACTTTCTGGATGGCCAGGGCCCATGGTGACAGCAGATGGGAGGGTTTTGTCATGTCTTGGAGCCAGAGGTGCCACCTGGCTTGACCTGGCATCTCATCTCCCCAGAGACTGTGGGGCTCACAGGCCTCATGGGGACCCTAGGTTTGTGGGACATCTATTCTCTTTAACCGGCTTCCCAGGTGGCACTAGTGGTAAAGAACCAGCTTGCCAGTGCAGGAGATAGAAGAGATGTGGGTTCAATCCCTGGGTCAGGAAGATCCCCGGAGGAGGGCACGACAACCCACTCCAGTATTCTCTCTTGCCTGGAGATTCCCACAGACAGAGGAGACTGGTGGGCTACAGTCCATGGGATCACAAAGAGTCAGACATGACTGAAATGACTTAGTATCCACGCATTCTGTTTAATACTCAGAGAGCCGGGCTCACATCTGGGGAGGTCTTAGCTACTGTCAGGACAAAGGTCTGGTAGGGACTTCACTGTGGGTTGCCCCAGAAAGGGCCTATTTAGAGGACCAAGCTCACAAAGGGCACTGGGGGTTCAGTGGTTACTTTTTCTAACTTGATGGACTTGCATAACCCCTGGGGGGAGCGGCCCCCTTCAGACTATACCCCACAAAGTGGTGAACAAAGGAGGACTGTCCACAGTACCTCCCAACCCCTCAATGCATATACAGGTTCACACGCATGTACACACACTCTCACCCCAGACACAGATGCCCACAAGACAGATCCCTGCCACACCACTCACAAATATACACATACACAGACTCACATGCTACCCTCCTCCCTCAGAAACACACACATACTTTCCTATAGCAACAGTTAAGTCCACCGTCTCCAAGCCCTAGGGCTAGATGAGGCTGGGCTTGGGGGCTGGAGCTGGGTCCAGGACCACCTCAGTGGATCCAGGGTGAGGTCTCAGGGCTGGGCTTCTGGAGCTTGTGCTGGGGATTGATCATCATCAAATGGTAATCACGATCATCGCCTGGACTGTGTCCCCTGCCACTGCCCCCAGAAGGAAAGACCCTCTGATGGATGTTTGTGTGTGTAAACGCATGCCCAGTCACTTCACTCGTGTCCGACTCTTCAGTCATGTCCACGGACTGTAGCCCACCAGGCTCCTCTGTCCATGGGGATTCTCCAGGCAAGAACACTGGAGTGGGTTTCCACGCCCTGCTCCAGGGGATTTCCTCAACCCAGGGATGGAACCCCAGTCTCCTGCGTCTCCTGCGTCTTCTGCATTGGCAGGCAGGTTCTTCACCACTAGCACATCTGGGAAGCCTGTGTTGTGTGTGTACATCTGCCCAACCCAGGCCTGGTTTTCTCTGTGGGATGACACAAGGTATCGTTTCCTACTTTCCAAGACACACACACACCCACACACACACCCACCATGGAAGGATGGTCCCCGGGGCAATCCTGATCGTCTCCAAGCAGTAGCACTGGGTGAAGGCGCCCTGCAGGCTGCCCTAGGCTGGCTTCTGGGTCTCTCTTTGTTGAGCAGACCAGTGGCATTGCCATGTGCCTACGTACTCACTCGCTTCAGTCGTGTCTGACTCTGTGAGGCCCTATGGACTACAGCCTCACAGGCTCCTCTGTCCATGGGAATCTCCAGGCAAGAATGCTGGAGACACATTTGCCAAATGTGTCCTCGACCAGAGACACTGTTTCTACATGGTGAATTCTGCCTCACTTTGTGGGCACTGCAGCCCAGAAGAGGCACTTTCTGGGTCATGGTGAGACAGGCTCTCCCTCCCTCTTCTCACATTGACCTGGCCCTGGGCTGGGTGTGGGTCAGCCTCTCAGCCTCTTCCTGCCTTCCACGCCTTCAAGTCTCTTGGGCCCTGACCCCTGCCTCCTCCCTGCCCCTCTGAATTCCTTCTGTCCTATGGCCCAGGTCACTGTCAGCTGCAACTCAAGGAGAGGCCTTGCCCTACTCAGCATTCTTTGATGCTGTGGCCTGGAGCAAGCAGGGGACAGCCTCAACTCCCTTCTTCTGCTACCCTTAAACTTTCTAGAGCCCCAAAAGAAAGATGGAGTAACCCATGCCAGCGTGAGCCTGGCTGGGATCCAGTAGCTTGTTTCACCCTGAGGACCAGCAGCATCCTGTCAGGGTCTGGGAGCTTCCCCCTTAGCACATGGGAACAGAGAGAGAGCAATCTCCTGGGAGGGATCCGCAGACAGGCCACAGAAAGACCCAGGAGGGCCTGTGGCAGACTGCTGGGGGACAGGCTGACAGAAAGATAAGACCCAAAGTGTCTGACAGACAGACAGGGCCCTAGCAACAGCCAGGCTGCACTTCCTATTAAAACAAGACCCCAAAACTGCCATGGTCATGCCCACACTCAGAGCTCCAACACTTTCTCTGAGACCTTTCGATTGTCACCCTGGCTTTTGACAGTTTCAGAACCATTTCTGCATGTGACAGTGTGAGCTTTTGGAGGAGGTGGTTCCTCTACAGCCTCTCCCCTCCCTCCGCCAGTGCTGGTTCNGACCCCAAAACTGCCATGGTCATGCCCACACTCAGAGCTCCAACACTTTCTCTGAGACCTTTCGATTGTCACCCTGGCTTTTGACAGTTTCAGAACCATTTCTGCATGTGACAGTGTGAGCTTTTGGAGGAGGTGGTTCCTCTACAGCCTCTCCCCTCCCTCCGCCAGTGCTGGTTCAGACAGAAGCAGGCAACCCTGGTGGCTTTGAGGTGGTTCTGTCAGGTGAACGAAGTCAGGGATCAAGGCCAGTGTTAGGGGGTCTGCAGATGACATCATTGGGCTAAAGCCCTGCTTATCCTGAGGTTCAGAAAGCCAGAGGCAGGACTTCCCTGGTGGACCAGTGGTTAACAATCAGCCGGCCAATGTAGGGAACACGGACTAGATCCCTGGTCTAGGAAGATTCCACTTGCCTCAGGGTAGTTAAGCCCATGCACCACGACTTCTGAAGCCGTGTCCTCTAGAGCCCGAGCTCTGCAACGAGAGAGTCACTGCAATGAGAAACCCTCTTACAGCAACTAGAGAAAGCTTGTGCACAGTAACAAAGCCCCAGAACAGCCAACAAAACAAAATAGAAAAGAGAGCCAGGGATGGCATAATTCTCACTTGGAAATGCCACATCCCCTGAGACCCATGTGCAGCGTAGCGTTGGCCGCAGGGGCAACCCCAAAGGACAGTTGGTCTAGAGAGCTTGTCAGTGCTCTGGCAGTCCCCAGAAGGCCCCCATATAGTGCACTGATAGAAGGGCCTCCGTGGGGACAGGGCTGTCTTCTTTCAGGATGAAGCATGCTGGTACCAAGATCTCAGCACCTCGTTGGCAGCGTCCTGGCCTTGGGAGCCTGGGTGGAGACGCTACTGCCGGCCCTAAACCGGCACTGCTTGGGACTCTGCTTCTTCTGCGCATGCCCTGGGCGGGGCCTGCAGGCGCCTGGCTCCCACCATCTTCCCAAGGGGGAAAGAGCCCCAAAAACCCCCGGGGAAGGGTCCCTGTGCTCCTGCACCAACACACAAAGTATCGACACCCCTGCTCTGGAAACCATGTGCTTTATTTCAAACCTCATTCCAAGGGAAACTGCCCCCTGGGTCGTAGAAAAGCTGCAAACCGTGCGGTTTGGTTCAAGGCAAAGCTAAGGGAAAACCCTTACTGCTGGGGCCCTCGTCCGCTGGGCCTCAGACTTCCCTGGTCATCCTGACTCTTCATGGAGCTGGGTGTGGGCAGCCGGGACTCTGGAGTGTCCAGCTCACAGCCCTCCCCACCAGCCCCCAGCACCTTCCTTATTTGAGGAGTATGGGAGAGGGTTATGGGACAAGGGCCAGGGTCTGGTCCAAGGCCTGGGCCTCTGTCCCCTCCTCGAAGGGTCTGCGCCACCCTCAGAGCCTCCACAGAGCCCTGTTGCTCTGGGTACATCTCAGCTCCCAGGTGAGGACCCAAGGGGGAGTGGGACACCCCTGCGGACCGGTGAGTGAGTGGGGCTGGCCCCGCCCCTCAGTGCAGGTCTGCAAAGGGCTTGGAGTAGTTGAACATCAGGTAGTCCATGTAGTAGAAGTCGAAGGTGCGCTGCCGCTGCAGGGTAGAGAGCTGGGCGAAGTACTGGTGGGTGATGCGGGCTGTCGTCCGCGCCTCCTCCGAGTGCCGGTCCTTGAACCGGGGGAAGGTTAGGTTCCGCGGCGCGTGGATGAGGCTCAGGAAGAAGTTGGCATCGTCCTCCATGCTCTCAAACTTGCCCACAAAGTCATAGTCGATGAGGCAGGGGCTGCAGAGCCGGCTGACATGGTCCCAGTGGATGTCCATGCCCACCGGCCGGTGCACGTCCAGCAGGTACTGCACGAACTCGGGGAACCGCACGCCGGAGCCCGTCCGCAGGGCCTCCCGAGAGGCGTTGGCCCGGTACCGGGCCAGGATGGCCTTGCCGAAGACGGGGTGGTAGTAGCTATTGGGGTGCTCGAACTTGTCGCGGAAGGCGGAGACCAGCCTCTCGAAGGGCTCGCGCACGAAGAGCATCTTGGTGTAGGTGCCCAGGCGGTGGAGGATGCCTTGGCGGTCGAAGGTGTCCAGCCGCTTGAGGGCGCTGCTGTAGTGCACGGCGTCGTGCGGGATGGCGGCGGTGGACGAGGCCAGCCCAGCCAGCACCATGAGCACGCGCTTCCAGTTGGAGCAGCCTGCCTTGGGCACCTCGCAGTACAGCACGCGGTGGCGGTCCTCCACGAAGATGCGGGACACGTGGCGGGGCGTAACCGCCCTGCGGCTGCTGCTCGCGCGGTACTTGGCGCACGCCTCCCGCATCACCCGCTTGCGCTCCCGCTGGGTCTCGAGCAGGCTGGCCCAGAGGCCGTCCAGGGCCCCGGGGGCCGGCCGGACCAACGTGCCGGCCGAGCTGTTGGCGGGGAGGGCCGCCGCAGCCGGCATTTTCTTGATGAGCAGCCTTCGGCGGCGCTGCCGGGGTCGCAGACGGGCCCCCACGTTTAGGTGAGCTTGAGGTTCCTGGGACATCCGCAGGCTCAGGCCCCGCGGGGCGCGGCTGGACAAGTCTCGGGTGACCCTCTCTGTGGCTGCCTTAAAAGGACCATCCTGGGAACTGCCTGGTGAGAGGTCCTGGGGCGAGAAGAGAGGTGGTTAGCAGCGTGGACAGATCGGCTGGGTAGGCTCCCACGGGACCAGGCACTCGCCAAGGCCGGGGTCCCTGCCTCCTCTGTGGACTGAGGTTTTTCTCAAATGAGGGCGAAGGGGACAGCTTGGCCCTGCAGGATGCGACCCCTTTGGTCTGAGCTCGCATACAGTCCCCAGAGCCCCGTCTCCCCTCAAGGGCCGTGGTGTGTGTGTGTTGGGGTGTTGGGGGGGGGCAAGTGTTACTTTGGCCACGAGATGGCGCAGGTCTCCCAGGAACAACCTCCTGGCAAGGAGGCGAAGGGGGAGCTGGTGGCCTAAAGGAACCAGGCTCAGATTTAACGCTTCTATTAGCACAGGCCGGAGCCGCCATCCACGGGAAAGGGAAATTCATGGGTCCAAGGTCCCCGGCTTTGTTCCCAAGGCTCCTGGGAAAGGCAGGACACATTTTTCTTTCCAAGAATGGATTTAATGTGAGCTCTGAATTTCTTCCCTGGCCTCCCCAACCTCCCCCAAGCCACCCATGCTGAGATTTATCAAACTCTCAGAACTCACGTTGTGCAGCTGCTGTGGCCTGACGCTGAACTTCATTCCTAAAAAGCAAACAGAGAGGAGAGTATTGGTAGTGGAAGTACCACGTGGTCTCCTGTGAGAGTGGAACCTGCCTGTAGGTTCCTGACTGTGGGTGCTCGGGCTGGAGGGCACTTGGTGTGAGCTCGGTGAAAAAACAGTTCAGGGGGCCAGGAGGAGAGGCAAGGCATGGTGCAAGTGTCCCTCCACTTCCCTGACCCATGTGGAGAGTGAGGCCGCAGCAAAGACTTGGTCCCACTGGCTCCCACCTGATGTTAACTTCTGAGCATCCTACATCCTAGTGTGACCTGGAGAGTCCAGAAGGTGCCCCACCCACATACCTGCTCAATGAAGCAGCTGGGAACCTCACAGCTGCCCCCACCTCACACTGTCATTAAGACACACGGAAGGGCCTTTCAGGAAGATCTGTCCATCTTCTCTCTATGATCTGGCTCTGTGAATACGGCACACTTGTGTCTGTACTTGGCACACAGGTCTGGGAGTGGACTCATTCCCCTTGGACTGGGGCCTCCCCACTGACTCTGGAAAGTTCCTTCACCTCAGCATCTGCTTTGCAATTTGGACCACTAGCTGGTCCTGGGGAGAAGGCAATGGCACCCCACTCCAGTACTCTTGCCTGGAAAATCCCATGGATGGAGGAGCCTGGTAGGCTGCAGTCCATGGGGTCGTTGAGAGTTGGACACGACTCAGTGACTTCACTTTCACTTTTCACTTTCATGCATTGGCGAAGGAAATGGCAACCCACTCCAGTGTTCTTGCCTGGAGAATCCCAGGGACAGGGGAGCCTGGTGGGCTGCCATCTATGGGGTCAGACAGAATCGGACACGACTGAAGCGACTTAGCAGCAGCAGCAGCAGCTGGTCCTGGAGCTCTAGGGTGAGCTGGTCTCGTTCTGCCCACCCTGGTTTCCTCCAAAGGGCTGAGGAGAGTCCCAAATAGTGACTGATCACCCGGCAAGCCCTTACTGGGGACTAGGAGGAGATAGAGATCAGTGCATCACTGCCCACACCTTGGATCATCCCCTCTGCCCCTACCAAGGAGGTGCTTTGTCTGCACTGGGGCTGGGTCACTCAGGACAAATAAGCTTTGAAGAGGCAAATCTTTGGCCAAGAAGAGAGGATTTGGCCATTTGAAGGGAGGTCCTGCGAGGATTGAGAGGATTTCCTTCAAGGAGGCGGCGCTATTTAGGAATCTTGGCCTCCTTCCCCGTCCCTACCAGGCCATGGAGGCATTGGGCTCTTCCCATCCCTGTGCACGTGAGTGGACATGGCTTCTCTGAGGCTTTGCCACAAGCCACAGTCACAATGGGAACCAACGATCCTTGAAACAAGCAGAGAGCTCCAGCTCCCAGCTGGCACAATGGAGCACTGCATAGACCACACCTGGTTGCGTTCTGGCTGCTGCTTGGGGGTGGGGGGTGGGGTTGTTCTGGAGACACTTCCCCTGCTGTGTCTGTGTGCTCTGCAGAGGTCCAGGGTCTGGGGCCCAGCTGGCCAGGGGACGCCCAGGCTCTCTGTCCTTGACTCAGGGACTCTGCTGATACCTTGTGAGGCCCAGTTTTACAGGTTCAGCCCCTGCTATGATCCTGGCCTTATACTGCTCGGTCTGAGGATGCGCCCACAGTTCTTCGTGCATCAGCAAGTGAGGGTGGGGGGATGTGAGGTCACCTCTGGGTTGGGAAACCTCAGTTCCCTGAGCCTGCCAGGACCTCTCCCAAGACCCCGAAGAGGTGCAAGTGAAGGCACAGCTTCTCACACTGCGTCTTTCTTCTGCTGCAGTGCTCTTTGACCTCTTTGTCCAGGGACTGGCCCTTCCCTGGGCAAAGGGCAGAGTGTCCACACCTTTCTGGGAATCCCCCAGCTTATGAGCATGATGTGTGCATGTGTGCATGGGTCAGCTCTGAAACAGGCCTTCCTGACTCTTCCATGGAGAGGGGCAAGCTCCGTGTAGAACTGACTGCACCCCTCAGGAGGGTGTGAGCAGTGGGTGCTTGACCTTGAGGCAGACGCCTCTAGAATTAAGCCCCTCACCAGGATCCCCCGGTCAGCCCACAGCCTCCTTCCCTTGGCTGGCCACCTCCCACCCTCGCTGCACTCTCTCATCTCTTCATGCGGCCTGTCCCCAGCATGAGCTTCCTAAGCTCATTTCCAGCTGATACCTGCGGGCTTCCTCCTGCAGCCGATGATCACAGATCCCTCCACCAGAAGGGCCCCTCTGCACACTCAGTTTTCCTCCACACTGCCGGGTTTCCTTAATTATTTTCTTCTGGTGACGGCAGCTGGCTCTGTTAAATCACCTCTCCTCCTCAGAGTCTCAGATACGGGAATTTACTCTGCTTGTCAATCCTGTCAGCTTGTCAAGGTGCAATGGTGCTTATTTATATTCCTTTTCTGGAGCAAATGAGTCATGCCAGATTTGGCTGAGAGTGGGGCTGAGGAGCCACTTACAGAAGGCATCTTGCCAGCAGGCAAAGAGAGACAGGATATGCTTACAGAGGTCACGGCCTCTACAGCTGTGACCTCCCACTGGCACCATTCCCTCAGCCTGGAGGGTGGTGGACTGTGAGGCCTGACCCATTTTTATCTGTGCAAACTTCACAAGAGGGCCCTGAGCCTAAGGGCTTTCCCAGGCTGCTCAGGCCAGAGCTCTGAGCACAGACTGGCGATAAAGTCCTTCCTGACAGAGCCCAGGGCTGCGTGAGTCTCCTGACCTCTTGGGCACTTTTCCCCAACAAAGCCAACCTGGCCGCAATTGCCCCCTTTGAAAAAAAGGATTACCTTGTAGAAAACTCAATAACAGATTTTTTATGGAGCTTGAGTTTGCCAGAGCTGAATGGTCATGATCCTTAAACTTATGGCAGCTTGTTTGCAAAGACTGTGAGCCCATCCCATTTGGCCACTTTGGAATAAAGAAACTTAACAATGGAGTGTAACAGAAATGGCCCCATTGGCCAGAGGCTAAGTGTCCCTACTTTTTCCATCAAGGAAGTGGCTCTATATCCACTGCTCAGATAAAGGTTGAAACAAAGACCACTTGCAGCTCTAAGATGTGACAGCTAGGAGACGTCTTGGGCATCCGAGACTTGTGGGGGTGGGGGTGGGGCGGTGGTTCTGTGCATTCCCCAGAGGACTGAATTTCAGGACCCTGGACAGCTCTGAGGAGCCAGCCAGGGGAGTGCCTCTACTGCGCAACCAGGAAAGTACTGCCACCAGGAGCCCTGGAACCCATGCCATGGGGAACCTGGAAGAGGCTTGGCCTCACTATAAGACCACCTGCCAAGCCCCCCAAAAGGTGTACAACATAGACAAAAGCCATAGCCCCGCCCTCTCTTCCATCCAGTGTCACCATGCTGCCTCTCATCTCCTATTGCCGACCCTCACTCTGCGACAGGAACCCCCAGGGCCAGTCACGTATGCACTCTCCTTTCGGTGTCTGAGTCTCCTGTCCTCTCCCTTCAGCATACTATTAACAGCCTTTAAGGGAGCCCTCTCTCCCCATACAGTAAGAAATAAACAGCCACTTTCTCTCTCTGGACAGAGGACATTCGCAGAGCGGTTGAAACACATGCAGTACGATAAGAGTGAGCATCGGTGAGAATAAACAAGGCGTGAGTTATTGAGGCTGCCAACTGTGCTCCACACTGTGAGCTCTTCATTGGCTGGAGGTTTTCTTCTGAGCGTCTGGCTGAAAAAGCTTTCTGGTTACCTGCCAAGGGGAGGCAGAGGCTGATGTGAGAGTGTGTGAAGCCAGTTTCCTATAATTAGGCCAGGCAGCCTAGACCTGAGGCAGAGCTGGGGAGGGGAGGTTTCAAGCATGTGGGCTATTGGGGGGGAGGGTCCCTTGCCCACCACTCCTCTCTGAATCACAAGAGGGAGATCTGCTGGGTTGCATGCAGAAGCCTCAATCCTGGATGCCCAGAACCCACTGAGGGTAGGAGTTGGAAACCAGTCTTTCAGTCAGGTTGTGTAGACAGGCAACACTGATGTGGGTCCAAAAAGGACCCAAGTACTTAGAAAGGGCTGCCTCATGAGCCCCTGAGCCCTTAGCCCCAGGTGGGTCATTTGAGGAGAGTGATTGCTATTCTGGCTGCTCAAATTGTAGCCCTGGGCCTTGATGGGCAGTGGGGAGAGGGTCTTGCCACTCTAAACACTGGAACCTTGGGGAAAGCATGGCCATCCCAAAGGAGTCAGACCCACAAAGTGGGGCAGAGATGGGAGAGAACTGGAGAGGCCACAGGGTATGAGTGGAAGTTCAAAGACCCTGCCCAGGAGCTTCAGACTCATGGTCCTTGGATCCCCCAGGGGTTTCTGCACTGAGCTGGGGTTCCTTGGCTCCTTTTCCACAGCCTGGCTCTTCTAGTGGCTGAGCCTGCGTGGTGGACATCCCTATGCCCACACATCCACTTATGCTGCCCATCTGGCAGGGAACTTTAGGGGTTTCAGGCTGGAGGGAGCCGGAAGGGACATTGAAGGCAAATCCCCCACTGCAGCCTGGTTCCCTCGTGTGCGAGAGTCAGCCTCCAGGCATGGGTCCCACCCCAGGTTCCCTGGCAGTTGCCTCTGGGGCATGAGTGTTTCCACATCCCAGTTAGAAAGAACGAGACACCTACCATGTGTGCCAGCAGAAAGGCCTCCCTGCTCTGGGCCAGCTGCACAGCTGGCCAGTGTGCAGGACCTCACACAAGCAGGGATGAACTGCTTTTTGGTGAACTGAATTTTCTGGTGTGAAACTGGGATGCTGGCAGGGAAAAAAAAAAAACGCAACCAGGGCACATGTACTGCCTTCCCACTGGGGTCAGAGAAGAAGCCCCAAGGGAACTGCCAGGCTCTACTCCACAGGAAATCTGAAAGGTTTCTGAATCAGGGTCCTCCAGAGAAACAACTGATAGGAGATATATATATATATGTGTAATTTGTATATCATATAGCAGGGGGATTATTTTAAGGAATTGGTTCTTGTAATTGTGGGGGTTGGGTGAAATCTGCAGGGCAGGCCAACAGGCTAGAGATCCAGGGAAGAGCTGATGGTGCAGCTTAGGTCTGAGGGCCGTCTGGAGGCAGAATTCCTGCCTTCTTTCCTCCTATGGCCTTCAACTGATTAGATGAGGCCCACCCACATATGGAGGGTAACCTGCTTTACTTGAAGTCTTTTTTTTTGTTTAAGTAATGAGAAGGATTAGGGGATGCTGTGCTAGGTCTCTGTTGCTGCACTCAGGCTTCCTCTAGCTGTGGTGAGCCGGGGCTACTCTTTGTACAGGCTTCTCATTGCAGGGGCTCCTCTTGTTACAGCATGGGCTGTAGGTGCGTGGGCTTCAGTATTTTCAGCAAGCAGGCTCAGCAGTCACTGCATGTGGGCCCCAGAGCACACGGACTTCAGTAACTGCAGGGTGTGGGCTCAGCAGTTACGGTGCAGGCACTTAGTCACTCCGTGGCATGTGGGATCTTCCCAGACCGGGGATCATATCTGTATCCCCTGCATTGGCAAGCAGGCTGCTAACTACTGGACCGCTAGGGAAGTCCACTCGAAGTCCATTGATCCAAAGGTAATCACATCTAAAAAATTCCCTCCCAGTAACATCTAGACTGGTGTCTGACCAACTCTCTGGGCACCATAGCCTATAAACTTGACCCTCACAGGAGGTATATTAATTTCCTGCTGCTGCTAAGTTGCTTCAGTCGTGTCCAACTCTCTGCAACCCCACAGACGGAAGCCCACCAGGCTCCCCCATCCCTGGGATTCTCCAGGCAGGGCTGCTCTAACAGAGTATCACAAGGCTAGCTGGTTTAAAAATAACAAAAAGTTATTCTCTCACAGTTCTGGAGGCCAGATGTCTGAAATGAAGGTGTCAGCAGGGCCCTGCTTCCTCTGAATGCTCAAGGGGAGTATCCTTCCTTGCCTTGTCTAGCTATCTGGCTGCCCCAGATGTTCCTTGGCTGTGGCAATTTACATCCAGTCTCTGCCTCCATCTTTTTAAGTCTTTATTGAATTTGTTACAATATTGCTTCTATGTTGTGGTCTTTTGGTCAGGAGGCATGTTGGATCTTATCTCCCCAACCAGGGATTGAACTCACATCCTCTGCACTGGAAGGCAAAGTCTTGACCATGGTGCCACCAGGGAAGTCCCCCCGTCTCCATCTTCACATGATTATTTTATGTACCTGTCTCCTTGCTTGGCCATTCTGAATTTTTTGGTTGTTCAGTCATCGTGTCCGACTCTGTGAGTCCTCCCTGTCCCTCACCATCTCCCAGAGTTTGCCCAAGTTCATGTCCGTTGAATCAGTGATGCCATCCAACCATCTCATCCTGTTTCCCTCTTCTCCTCCTGCCTTCAGTTTTTCCTGGCATCAGGGTCTTTTCCAATAAGTCAGCTGTTCGCATCAGGTGGCCAAATTACTGGACATTCTGAATTAAGGCCCACCCTAATGACTTCATCCTGATGACATCAGCAAAGACCCTGTATATATATTATGGTCACCTTCACCGGTACTAGAGGTTGAGACTTCAACCTATTTGGAGGGAAGTGGGGCACAAGTCAAACTCTTAATGGGGGAGGGGGGAGTGAGTTCAGGAGGCTTTAAGAGCACTGGCCGGAACTGCCTAGAGGAGGTGAGGAAACACTGTAGCTGCAGGATTGGGTGGCCCCATCAGTGGCAAAGGATTGTGTTAGTTCTCTATGTTCTTGGGACAAGGACTGTGTCAACGTCTGGCACCAGGCCTGGCACACAGCAGGAGCTCAATAATGCTTGTGGAAAAGCTGATGTTGCCTGAACTGAGAGCTGACCCTGGAGCGGGGGATGGGTGTTGGGCTTCTCCAGGGTTCTGGCTGGAGTCCGCCAACCCCCAGCTGGGCTTCTCCCAGCTCAGCCTGGCAGCCTGGGGAGGGTCTGTGCATCTGGTGGCAGCTGCCAGCCAAGTGGCCGGATGTAGACATGTGCTACCCTGGCCGAGCGTCTGTCCACCCACCCAGCTATGCGGAGTCAGGGCAAGGACACACTCAGCTGGCTGCCTCCCATTGCCACTTGGGGGGCCCCTAGCTGGGCCTGCCTCTGGGCTCCCATGGTGGCCGTTTCTCCCCTCTGGCCTCTGCCTGCCTACTTGTGAGCTGCTCTGCTCCTCTGGGCCAGTTGTTAATATATGCAGATTTGATGCAAAACGGAAGTTTAAACACTCTCAGCAATTAGAGGGCAGCTTGGACTCAGGGCATAGAATTCAAATGGAAGAAGCCTCACCAAAGGGCCTTCAATTCTCACTTGTGTTCACTGGAACATTCAACTTATTAAATTCTCTGCTAGGGCCTCAGAGCACGGCCCTGCCACCTCTGCTGTCCCCAGGGCCCAGGTCATGAAAATGGGGCTCTAGAAGAGAGGGGGGCCCCAGGCAAAGGTGCCGGCTGCTGCTGGACCCCAAAGATGGATGGCTCTGGGGTCAGTACCTGGACCTTGGGGAAAGGCAGGATTCAGGCCAAATGTGCTCCCAGACAGGACGGTGGGTGGCCCTGCAGGGCCCTGTCCTCTGGCCTCAGCCTCTGGGTAGGGGAGCTTCTTCAAGTTGTTCTGAGACAACCAAACTCACAGTGGGGTCCCACAGTGACCCTGACCCTTGGCCCAGACTTGAGCAAGGGTTTCCTCTCCCTTAACTGAGACACTGCACCCCGAGTCACAGCTTTTAACAAGGGATCAGTATATTGGGCTTCCCTTGTGGCTCAGCTGGTGAAGAATCTGCCTGGGTTGAGAAGTTCCCCTGGAGAGCTTCAGGGATGTTCTGGCCTGAAGAATTCCATGGACTACAGTCCATGGGTTTGCAAGAGTTGGACGTGATTGAGCGACTTTCACTTTCAGTATATTTAAAGGGCTTCCCAGGTGGCTCAGTGGTAAACAAACCTCCTGCCATTGCAGGAGACATCGATTTGATCCCTGGAGGAGGAAATGGCAACCCACTCCAGTATTCTTGCCTGGAAAATC
This sequence comes from Neotragus moschatus, assembly GCA_006410615.1. Taxonomy (NCBI): domain Eukaryota; kingdom Metazoa; phylum Chordata; class Mammalia; order Artiodactyla; family Bovidae; genus Neotragus; species Neotragus moschatus. The sequence goes on along the minus strand of SJYA01002795.1, from coordinate 10,672,700 downwards.
CCATGGACAGAGGAGCCTGGCGGGCTGCACTCCATAGGTCGCAGAGTCGGACATGAGTGACCACGCACACAAGAGGTAGTATATGTAAAAAGAGGGGAAAAAATGAGAACATTGCTTTGTGACCTTAACCTCCCTGAGCTTTAGTGTCCTCATCTGGAAAAGGGGATGAAAGTACCGATCTTGTGGGTCTGCAAATGTGTACATGGAGTGATGCACAGTGCTGGGCACAGAGAGAGCTCAGAGGCTGGAGGCCCCTGGCTGGTGATGTTCCCATCACCTGGGCACCTTTGCAGCGCCTGGGTTTCCCCGAGCCCAGCTCCTGCGCCAGCGCAGGGGCTCTGGGACCTGCCTGCGGGGGAGGGAAGCGGAAATCTTCCTGTCCTGGGCAGATGGGCACCTGACGGCTCTGACTGCTCCTTGTTTTGTTTAGTGATTCCATCCCCTCGCCTCTGTGATTAGGATCCACGATTCAGCTGAGTAGTTCCCTGTCAGCTCAGCCTTGGCTGTGAATTCCCTTGGAGCTGCCTGTCAGCCAGCCAGCCAGCCAGTTAGCTGGTCTGCAAGGCCCCCCACTGTGCTGCCGCCCATCACCCGGCTGGGGGAGGGGTGTCCCTGAGCATCCTCTGTGTGCCCGCCTGCTCTCCGGGGAGGGGTCCTCAGCTCCCACTTTGAGGCTCTCCTCTGTCCGAGCCTGGGGTAACGCCGTCGTGTCTGGGGCGGGGGTGTGGCCCCCGTGCACGTGCCACGCACACGCAGCTGCACCGCCGTGTGTGCACATCGAATGGAGTGCGACTTGGTGGGTCTTGTGCTGTGTTTCACCACGAGGGCACCTGTGTGCTTCCTCCTGTGTGCTGCGGCCTGTGCTGGGCGGGGAGGGTGTGTCCACACCCAGGCACAGTTGCTGAGCGCATGTGGCACACGCTTTAGAGCAAGTCCCGCTTTTTTCTTCCTTTTACGTATTCAACACCCATGGGCTTCCTGGAAGGAGAAGCAGGAGCGGGTGAATGCTGCTGCAGACGAGAAAGAACCCAGTTCATGACGCTCGCCAGCACAGCCACAGCGGCCCCTGGCGGCCCCATCCCCTGCAGCATGAGACCTGTGACAGACAGTCACCCAGGCGGCCACCGTCCGTCCATTCGCCGCCCCCACTGAGCACTGCCTGTGCCAGGCAGCGTCTTAGGCACCGGTGACGGCGTCTTGGCCGTGAACGAGACAGTCATGGTTCTGCCCCGTGGAGCTTTCAGTCTAGTGAGGGGGTGAGGCACTGAACAGCTGCCTTGCGTGTGTGATGGGGCAATTCAGGATGTGGCAGGCAGCATGTGGTGGGGGATGCCAGCAACCCCAGGGCGTCAGGCGAGGTCTCCCTCAGGTAGTGACAATTAATTGGCACCTGGGCTTCCTCAATGGTCCCGTGGGTAAAGAATCTGCCTGCAGTACAGGAGACACAGGGGATGCGGGTTCGATCCCTGGGTCAGGAAGATCCCCTGAAGTAGGAAATGGCAACCCACTCCAGCATTCTTTCCTGGAGAATTCCACGGACAGCGGAGCCTGGTGGGCTGCAGTCTGCGGGGTCGCAAAGAGTCGGATGTGGCTAAGCAACGGAGTCCAAACGTGGGTAACGAGGGCATCGCTGGCAGACTTTGGTGGCCTTGCATCATGACATCAGGGCTCATGGAAGGGTGTCAAGAAATGGCAGGGCCAAGGCTGCAGAGGCCTTATGGTCCTGGCAGAGGCAGAAGGTCCTTCGCTTCTCTCCTAAGGCCTGAGCGGAAGCCTAGAAGGGGTTTAAGCTGAGCGTTATTGTGAATTTAAGGGTCATTCTGAGGTGAAGAGTTGAAAACAGAGCAGAAAGTCTGGTCAGCGAATGTTGCCGTTGTCCAGGTGGAGATGTCTGAGGCCTGGACCCAGGTGAGGATGGCAGAATGTGGAGGAAAAGGGATCTTACCCACTGGTGGTCCAGTGCGTAAGATCTCACCCTCCAATGCAGGGGGTGCAGATGTGATTCCTGGCTGGGGAGCTGAGATCCCACATGCCTCACACCCAAACTCCCCCAAACCCCCAAAACCATAAAACCGAAGCAGTATTGTAATATTCAATAAAGACGGTCCTTTAAAAAAAATCTTAAAGAAGGTGGAGAAAGCTGTGAAGACTGTTTCAGGAGGAACAGTCAGCAGTGGGTGTGCTGGTTAAGGTTTAATGGCTGGCTCTGGGGGCGGTGGAGTGGGGGTGAGGAGGAGCCTAGTCGGTAGCGTTTGCTGATTTCCGTGGTGTAAATACTCCTACCATAGCAGATTCCAAGCTACAGGTGTGAATGTGGCGTTGGGACCTCAGGGGCTGGTACCAGCCGGCTCCCTGCACCGGCAGGACCTGGGGACTGACTGGGAGCAGAGTCAGGGATGCTGGCTTCTGACTTGAGCAGTGGGTGGATGCTGATGCCCTTTCCCACAAAGGGAGGCAGATCCTTGGCGTGTCTGAGATGCCAGTGGGTCTCCCAACAGCAGACATCCAAGATCAGCATGATTGCCAGTGCACGGCCACCTGGGGTGCCCTGCTAGGGACCAGCGCATCCATCTTGAGCCCCTGGGCAGCCCTCTGTAGGAACCTGACTCCCTCAGGGGGCCTGAGGTGCCTCCCTCACCGAGTGGCCCCTGCAGCAGGTGGGGGGAGCACGTCAAGGAAGCACCAGCTAGATGGATTTACAGCTGAAGGAGGGGGAAGGAGGCAGGACAGGGTTAGCAGGTGTATAAGTGGGGGCACATTTGTGGCTCTCGGGGGATCAGTGACAGTGTGGTACCAGCACTTTCCGAGGACAGAGAGCAGGGCCGAGGCAGCCAGTTACCTGAAGCCCCGGCGGTGGGCCTGGCCCGAGTCCTGCCTTTGTCCTAAGCCTGTGGGGAGCCACGGCTTCAGCTCTGAGTGGCCGTGACCAGGTTAAACGGATGGATGTAATGTTCCTCCTGTTTGGCTGTCAGGGCCCCTGGTGACCGCTCTCCAGCCAGCTCTGTAGGAAAGGGCCTAATTTGGCTTAAATATTGGTGAGTTTCCATCAGGGGTGACCAGAAAATAAAAATGAGGGAGTCATTCTGGAGCCCGAGGCTGCAGTAGGCCCACTAAGGGGCTGCCTGTTTGCAGAAAGAATGCCAGCCACACCAACTGGCCCAGGCCTGTGACAGACGTTTCTTCACTGGAGCCGAGTCAGGTCATCGGAGGCTGCCGACGGGGCAGCCTCATTACCACGGTGGCCCGACCGCAAGATAATGATCGGTCTGGTTCTGGCCGGCTTCTGGATGTGACAATCCAGCCTCTGCGTCAATTACTGAGCTGGTCTGTGGCTGTCAGACCCGTCACAGCTGTTGCTTGCGATACCCTAAAAAGCCACAAAGCAAATCCTTCTAGCTGATGCTTCCTTGAAGCGTCCCCCAGCCCCCAACTGCTGCAGGGGCTGCTCGGTGAGGGAGGCACCCCAGGCCCCCTTGGGGAGTTGGGTTCCTACAAAGGGCTGCCCAGGGGCTCAGAGATGGAAGTGCTGGTCCTTAGCAGGGTGCCCCAGATGGCCATGCATGGCCACTGATCATGCCCAGAGGGGTCCCTGGCCTTGATTCCAGCACCACCCAGGCCCATCCTGTCTCCAGGGTCTCCTCCAGCCCAACTGATACCCTCAAGGGGCAGCAGCATTTCAGAGATCATCCTCTGTGTCCCTGAGAAGAATAGAGTTCCTGGTGACTCACAGATGGCAAAGGGCAGGCAGGGGACCCTGGCAGTCAACCCAAGTGTTCTCTGCCATTGGTCTGGAGAGATGCAGTTCACAGCTAACCCGAACCCCAAGACAGGTCCTTGGAAGTGGAGTCAGTCCAGTCAAGGATTGGAAGCAGCTCAGGAAAGTCTCTGACCCGAGGATTTTGGTCAGCTCTTCTTCCCTGGTGGCTTAGATGGTAAAGAATCCACTTGCAATTCAGGAGACCCAGGTTTGATCCCTGGCTCAGGAAGATCTCCTGGAGAAGAAAATGGCTACTCACTCCAGTATTCTTGCCTGGAGGATTCCATGGACAGAGGAGACTGGTGGGCTACAGTCTGTGGGTTGCAGAGTCAGACACGACTGAGTGACTATCACTTTTCCAAGAGGTAAGGCATTAATCCTGACCTTGGCAATGGCTGGCTGTGGAGATGCCCCTTCCTTGGATACCTGGCTGAAACCTGCTTCCTCTTCCTTCTGGCTGGCCAGCCCTTGGCTCCTCCCAGCTCAGGACCCAGAGGTCCAACCAGCAATGGACCACACTGACAAGGGGCTGACCACAGCAGCCCCAGGCAGTCCTGGGGAGCACAGACATTTGATCCTCCTAGCATTTGGGGGATGTCATGTTAACTCTGAGAGGCACCCTTTGCAGGGAACGCGATGTCTGTTTGCCTGGGTGCAGTGGGGGCTGCCGGATTCCTGGCAGGCACTGTCTGAGGTCCTTGAACATTCCCTTCAAGACTCAGTTCTCCTCTTAGCCTTGGCCTGCGAATGAGCAGCAAAGCCCTGGAAATTTGACCTGCCTACTTTGCAAAGAGAACACGGCCCCCATGTAATAGCTGCTCGAAGGGTGGCGAGGGTCACAGTGAACAGAGAGCTGAAGATGTTCTGAGCTGTTTTCCTGCTTCCTTTGAAGTCTAACCAGCAGCTGCTCTCGGGACGACGAGCACAGATCACAGGCACAGATTCAGCCCCTCCCGGCTGTGTGCATTTCTTTCTGAATTAAGACTCCTGTCTGGATTGCCGGGCACGTGTTTTGGGCATCATGTGCAACTCCACAAAACAAAAGCAGCCCAACTCAGGCCTCCGTCCTTCCACATCTGTGTGCAGCAGAGATGAGGGCCCCAACTGTGTTAGCGTGTTTGCAGCCATCCTCTCTAGAATGAATGATTCACTGGCTGGGTGAGAACAGCTCAGCCCACTGAGGCTTTTTCTGCAGGATTAAACGTCATTCCTTCTAATGACTTGATTTATGTCTGGAGGTTTACAGCTCCAAACAAAATATTGTGATGATGGCAATAAATCACACCAGGGATGCTTACAACGGTGATGAGCATGTTTTCTGTTTGTTAGGGAGGTGATTACAGAATGAGGGGCTGCTGTGTAACAGCATATGTGGGGCAGGGAGTGCCTGGAACACACAGGGCATCAGGCAGAGGGGCACCTGGATAGGCAGGTATCAGGCTTTGAAAGCCCAAGGCTTGTGTGAGAATCTGTGGCTGGAGTTGGCAGCGATTTCAGAAGAGTTGGAAACTCACAGGGAGGTACCATCATGCTGGGTACTGGGGGAGGCTCATGGTTGGTGGACATCCTGAGAATATCATCTCCAGCTTTAGCCACTGTCTGCCCTGCTGCACCCGGACTGAGACCAAGAGCCAGCTGAGGTCGGGGCCCAGGAATCCATGCACGCTTCTGGAGGCTACATTGCTCCTCTGCGCATCAAACAGCATCTGGACACACTGGGGCCATTTTCCAGTCTGCAGCCCTGTCTTGGGTAAAGAGAGGACCTGGCCGGGCCAGGCTAGGATCACTTTGCAGGGCAGGGCTCCTGGGTAGGATGAGGGCTGATTCCACTGCAGACAGGTGCCCCTGGCTGGCATCTTTCACTCACGATCTGCAGACAGGGGGTCTCCACACACCCCCTCCCACCCCCGCCCAACACACACTCTAGAGACCTCACCCTGCAGAAGAGAGCTCAGAGACACTGAAGTCAACCTCAAGACTTAGACAGGACCCCAGCCTGGGCTCAGGAAGAATTCCATAGCCCTGCTTCCCCAGCTCCCGTCCTCAGCTGAAGTCAGAGTCCTCAGCTGAAGTCAGAGACACCATCCCCCGTGCCCCCAGTGTCTGGGAATTGGGGCAGGGCAGAGGCTGGAGATGGCACGCAAGAGAGGGAACACTCGAGGGGCAGCCACAAAGCAACCGGGGCCATTTCTACCAGCCCAAATGAAGCTCGCTTCTGGCCAGAAATCTGTGAGAGCACAGGCCTTCATGTTGGTAAAACGGATCCTGACCCTAGCGTCAAACTGGGGGAAAGGTGATGGGAGGAGGCTGGACTGGGTCAAGTTTTGGGGAGACGTCTGCTCATCCCTCAGGCTTCCATGGTGGTTCAGTGGTAAAGAATCCACCTGCCAATGCAAGAGATGCAGGTTCGATCCCTAGGTTGGGAAGATTCCCTGTTAAAGGAAACAGCAACCCACTAACAGTATTCTTGCTTGGGAAATCCCATGGACAAAGAAGACTGGCGGGCTAGAGTCCATGGGGTTGCAAAAGAATCAGACAGGACTTAGCAACAAAACAACAACACCTGCTCATTGCACGGGAACACAGTGGCTCTTCTGGTCCATGCACTCTCTTTCTAGGCAGAGAGATTGTTCTCAGAAGAGCCCAGTGGCCTACAGTGCCAAATCAAAGACTGCGTGCCACTGGAGGTCAGGACAAGAGGCAACTCAGGGATGCTGAGCACTGGGGGAAAGTGGTGTATGCCCAGGCATTGGCTCCAGCCGCTGCTCATGGCACATTTAACTGGGAGGTGTGGGTGGGGAAATTGGGGCGGGGCAAGGCTCACGTGGTACACACAGGGTGTCTCCCATGTCAGACGTGATGCAGCACAGGGGATGGGTGGCAGATGGCAGGTGAGTGGCACAGAGGATAGTGGTGGGATGAGCAGAGGATGGCATGTGGGCAGTGGTGGTGGATGGTGGCGAGACGGTTGGTGCATGAGGGACATGGATGGAACGTGGATAGTGGGTAAGTGGGTTGAGGTCCAGGAAAGGGATTTTTTTAAGACAATTTTTTAACTGGAGTATAGTCTATCCCCTGGAGAAAGGAATGGCTACCCACTCCAGTATTCCTGCCTGGAGAATTCCATGGACAGAGGAGCGCTATGGGCTATAATCCATGGGTCGCAAAGAGTTGGACATGACTGAGCGACTGACATACACACACAGCTGATTTACAATGTTGTGTGAGTTTCAGGTGCACAGCAAAGTGAATCAGCTAGACATATACATATTCTTGAAGCTGAAGCTCCAATACTTTGTCCACCTGATGCGAAGAGACAGTTTATTGGAAAAGACCCTGCTGCTGGGAAAGGCTGAAGGCAAAAGGGGAAGGGGCAGCAGAGAATGAGACAGTTGGATAGCCACGCTGACTCAACGGACATGAGTTTGAGCAAGCTCTGGGCGATAGTGAAGGACAGGGTGTGCTGCAGTCCATGAGTCACAAGGAGTCAGACGTGATTTAGCATCCGAACAACACACACACATCCAGTCTGTTTTAGACTCTTTCCCATATAGGTCATTGCCGAGCGTTGAGTGGAGTTCCCTGCGCTGCACAGCAGGGCCTCATTAGTTACCTGTTTGACGTCTAGCAGGTTGTACATGTCACTCAGGGAAAGGACTTGAGGTGGCGGTTGGGCGAGGACTGGACAGGTGGGTAACTGGAGGGGGGACAGAGAGACGAGGAAGCTACAGTCACAGGCAGGCTCTAGCCTAGCCCCACTGGCCAGCGATGCAGCCTGTGCTGTGCCCTCCCCAGGAGCAAGATGGACAGAAAGCCCAGCCCCTGACCATTTTTGGCTTCCCTGATGCTCAGGGGGTGGCCAGGGTACAGCAGCCATGGTAACCCAGGACCCCCTCCAACCCCCTTGGGCCCTGAGCATACATCCTGGCTGCTTCAACTTAGATAGCACGACCCTTTCCACCAAACGCTGAGAGCAATCTCCAGTATGTTGAGAGACAAAGCTTCTGTCCACCTTTGATGAAATCAAAGGCCAAAAAAAAAAAAAAATGTTGTCTGTTTTATAAAGTCTGGCCAATTTTCATAATGAAAACTTCAGAACATAGAAAACTGAAACCTTTCTAATTCCGGGCAGCTAAGGAATAATGGTAATGTATTTCAACTTCAGAAGCAAGAAATAACCTTTTATCACCTAATTTAACAATGTTACTGGGAAAATATGTTAAGAGAATGTGAAAATGCTATTTAAATGATAAAATATGCTGTCCTGGATGGCAAGGATTCTAATTGCCATGCTCAGAGTCCAAACACACTCCCATGCCAGCTCCGACAGACACCGCTAATGACACGGTGTCCGTAACGAGGCGCGGCAGAGAGGGTCCGCATCTCTCCTGGGGTCTGCCAAAACCCGACAGCTGTCTGGGCTCCGCGGCGCTCATCAAGAGCCCTGCCTTGTGAAGTACGAACCGGCTTGGTATTAATATTAATCGGCCAACACATTAATATTAATCAGTTAATATATACTTCCCATGACAACAAGAGATAAAGGAATCTTATTATGTAGGGGATCAGGGAACACGGAATTCTAAGTGGATTTCTTTGGGATGCACAGCATGAAGGAGCCTAAGCCTCTTAGGCGTGTCGTCTCCGCAGAGAGAAGAACTAGGGCACACACATGGAAATATATGAGCAGGAAGCACCTGGGGCGGGATGAATCCTCTCAGGGGCAGGGAGACGTCTCCCCTAGTTGGTGAGCTGGTTGGTGGGAAGGTGGCTGGGGGGAGGTGTGGGTGGCTCCCACATCCCCTCCTCTCCGAGGAAGAACCGTTCTTGGGGGGAGCAGCCTGCATAGCCCCCGGGGAGAGGATACAGTGACAGCCCTCGACCCCCAGTCCTCCTGGTCCTGATGAAAGGGGACTGCTGTGCTTCTGGAATGACTCACCTGGGCCCGGGCATGAGTCTCAGGTTACCTGTGTTGCTGGCATCCAGGCTGCTGGCCCTGTCGGTGGCAGAGCCAGGGGCCAGGCCAGACCTGCCTGATTCCAGGCCTTTGTTCTAACCACGAGGCAACACTGCCTGCCAGCGTCTGGAGACAGTGGGCTGGCCAGGCAGGGGCTCGCAGCAGGTCTCACAGAGTCATCACTACTGGCCTCACGTGGATAGGATGAGTACTCGGGCTGCCCACTCTGGGGTTCCTGGGAAGACCAGCCAGTTGGGTGGTGGCAGAGCCCTCTCCCACCAAGGACTGCCTTCCTGCACACTCGCCTGTAGACAGCTTCCAGAGGCAAAGGCACATCTGAGCACAATTAACATTTTAAGCACTAATTATTTTCCTTGGGTGTCTAAGTCTGAGGATCCTTCAATCTCAGTTTAATTGGAGAAAAATGGTCATCAGTTATTGAACAGCGGGAAGGCGGCTTCATGCTTCCCCAATGCCGAGCCAAGCTGAGAATCATCCAAACATATGAGTCCCTGTGGGCGGACCACAAGCAAGGGTGCGGTGGGCGGGCCTCAGGCACCCTGCTCTGCCCTCCCAGACATCTGCCGGGAAGGCTCTGGGACAGAGTTAATCACTCGCCTTTTTGTCTTTTCCATTTTGCTCCACTTTCTGCAACAGCATCTGTTGCAAGAAAACCAACTGCAAGAGGAAATGGGATTCATTATTAAAAGGAGCACTTATAACACTCCCTTCACTCCCCCTTGTACCTGATGATAATCTGAGCCCATAATGAAATCCTCAGGCCCTCCCTGGTGAGGCTGAGAGGGCTGGGGGGTTGGCAGAGGATGCCCTGGCCTGCAGCTGAGTGACATAGTGACGCTGGCCCGAACAGATACTGGCTGTTCGGTGCCCACAGCTGCCTCTCCCCTCCCCTGGGGTGGGCACCCGCTGTCCAGGGTCTCATGGGAGAACCATGAGGTTTTCATGCCCAACTCGTCGAAAACCGAAAGGAATGTTTTATTTTGCTTTGGCTATTTTTTCCCACTTTGATTCTCTCTGAGCAACCAATTAAAAGACTCATTAGTTCAGGAGCCCTGACAGGGAGCTGAGAAGGTGGCCCCCAGGAGCCTGGCGGCTGGTGAATCGGGGGAGGGAAAGCACTCTTCCGGCAGAACCTCTGTAGACGGGATGGCCTGGCCCAAGGCTGGGGTTGGGACACAGCGGGGTGCTAAATCTGTGGCTTCTCGGGGGACAGGCCCTCAGGTCCAAGTAGTCCTGGGGAGAAATGCACAAGAGACTCTAGGGAGAAAGGGTCTGACCCAGTGAGTGCCCTTGCTGGGCACCAGAGCCCCAGCTTAGGGCATCTAGTGGTTTGTGCAGCTGGGAAAGCTGAGTTCAGCTGTGTCCATCCGTGGTCACGTGACACCCCACTGTCCAAAAGCACATACTCCTAGCCGCCCCCCGACTCCACTGGGCAACCTCCGCTAGTCACGCCCTGTGACCCCACTCCACGCTGACACCTTCCTGCTCAGAATACCCTTCTCCAGCCCCATGTCGCTCTCAGCTTCCATATCCCTGGCCTCTCCTCCTTGGGAAGGGATCTGACACATAGTAGCCTGATACACTGATGCAGGGTCTGGGTCTTTCCTGGCCTGACCCCGCTGGTCTGCCTCTGGGCGCCGCGGCCCCTAATCACGTCAGCTGCCTGGGATCACCCTTGACCCAGGCTCCAGCTTCACCGAGGCCCTCGGGCCTGCAGGACTCAGGTGATACAGCCTGTGGACAGACGAAGGGCAGGAGCCACTCGGAGAGCCGAGTGCTTGATACGGCCCCTCCCCATCCGAGGTGGGGGCCTGCCACACGTGCCCTCCCTCTGCAGGGGGCCCCTGCCTCCCTTCCCTGGAGCTCTGAGCCTAGAGGGGTGGGTCTCCCATCTCAGCAACTTTCCCACAGCACCCAGAGACCACCCTGGGGGCCACCCAGGGAAGACCTCGCTCTGCTCCCACACTGACCCTGCTGTCCTGGTCAGTGAGGATATTTGTCGATTCCAGGTTCCCTTGTAGAAGCTCTGGACCCTTGCAGAAGCCCACTAGGTTGGTGCCATTTTGACCCAAAGGGACTCACGAAGAGACGGAGGTGCACACGTGAAGCCACCCAAGGATGCACAGCTGGCCAGTGGCTGAGCCAGGATTGAACCCAGTGGCCCTCGGCCCCCAGGACCCCACCACTGCTTTCTCACGGAGTCCTTCCTGCCTGGAGTCAGGGTCCTGCTCAGTGCGGGACACAGGTTGCCTCGCTCCCTCTCCTCAGCACCTGGCCCCTCACCTGCACTCCAAAGGGCCTCTCTCGGGGTCAACTCCGGGGCAGGGGAATTTTCCTTGCTAACCCCTCTCCAGCTTCAGCCCTGGCCTCATCCAAAACAGCATCCGGAACATCTCCGACGCCTTCAGGCATCTGTGTGCACCCATGGGGCACGAGCTTCCCAACCTGACATCTTTCTTTAGACTCCCTTGGGCTCTCTGCCTGCAGTCCTGGCTGCCTCCACCTGGGCTGTGGTCCTTCTTTTCCTGCGGCACCAGCTTCCAGATGAATGAAGGTGGCCTGGCCCTGGAGGTCTGAGCTGTGAGAGTCCCCACCAAGTCTGCGAGCAGCAGCAATTCACTGGCCTGCAGACTCAGTTTCACCATCTCTATAATGGGAAATCAGTGGCTTTGTGTCCACAGGAAATTGTGTCTCCCAGAGGACAGAGTGATGTGAACAAACTGGTGAGGGAGTGTGCAGACCGCTCCCCATCCACCCCCCCAGCTGTGTTCTGATGGTAGGAGCCCCTGGGCGGCCAGGTCTGGATAACAGCCTCTGTCTTCCCCACCCCAGCGGAGAACACTGCCCAGGCTGCAAGCAGAAGTGAAGCCCCAGGAAGGAAGCCTCTGGTGAAGGGAACCTGGGCTGCTGGAGGGGACAATGCCGTAAGCTGCTCAGAGGTGCCGGCACTGGAATGCAAGAGGCACCGTGTGACTCTGGGAGCAAGCCCTCCTGCTGGAAGCTGTGGCTCCATCTTCTGCCTTGGCAGGCTCCAGACCTCCTCCAGTATTTCATCTCCTCTCATGGAGGATTGCTTGATAACAGTTACTGCAGGTGGGTGGCAGGAGCTCCTCCACGGGAGAGGAAAAGGAGGGTGCCTACAAAGTACCTGGGGCAAATTTAGATCCGAATGCTCAGTATCACAGGCTTCCCAGGTGGAGCTAGCGGTAAAGAACCCGTCTGCCAATGCAGGAGACGTAAGAGACGCGGGTTCAATCCCTGGGTCGGGAAGACCCCCTGGAGGAGGGCATGGCAACCCACTCCAGTATTCTTGCCTGGAGACTCCCCTGGACAGAGGAGCCTGGCGGGCTATAGTCTATAGTGTTGCAGAGTTGGACACGACTCAAGTGACTTAGCACGCACGCTCAGTATCACACCAAGGGGTGGCCCGGCTCTCACAGCCCCTCCAGGTCCAAAGAAGAACTGCTTTGGGTGAGGTGGGGGCAGATCCAGCCTCAGGNGAGGAGCCTGGCGGGCTATAGTCTATAGTGTTGCAGAGTTGGACACGACTCAAGTGACTTAGCACGCACGCTCAGTATCACACCAAGGGGTGGCCCGGCTCTCACAGCCCCTCCAGGTCCAAAGAAGAACTGCTTTGGGTGAGGTGGGGGCAGATCCAGCCTCAGGCCTGAGGGCACCCTTCCCCTTGATTCCTGATGAAAGGTGGGCGCTGCAGAGGGCAGTCCTGTCCACAGTCCCATACTCATCTCCTCCTGATGCCCATTCTGAGAGAAACAGGACTCTCCATCCCCCAGACCACACTCAGAGCTTGTTAGGAGTGTAAAGTTTGCAGCTGCACCCAGGGGGTGGCTGCAGGGGGAGTCAAGACCAGCCTTCAGGCTGCTTCTACTGGTCTCTACCAAAAAGCCATGCCCCACATGTGTGGGCCAAGACAAGTTCAAAGCTCAGAAGACGTCTTTAGAATTGCTTTTGTCACCAAACATTTCATTTACTCAAAAGAAAATGTGTAGCATATAATGTACATGGTATAAAGAAAAAGAACACAAACATCCAGGCACTCAACACCCAGCTTAAGAAACACAGCTTTATTAAATAGTATCAATGTCACCCAGATTCCCCTGGCCCCTCTCCAACACCCCCATCCTGCCCGGCCAGGATGCCCACTGCACTGAGTTTTGTGTTTACCATTCCCTTGCCTTTTAAAGGTCATTTTTCTTTTGCACGTGCTTATACTCCTAAGCAACTTGTTTATTTTTGCAAGATAGCTTGGAATTGGCCACGATGGGAGCAGTTACACCAGACATTGGACAGTGTGACAGTGCTACACATCAAGGCTTGGTTGGTTTCTTCCCTCCTCCCAAAGCCCATTTACCAGCATGTGCCCGGTTGCAGGCCACCTCCGGGAGGGAGGCATCACCTTCTGGAAGAGGCTCCTGTCAGCTGAGGTCAAATCTCTGAATTAAGGGTGCAGCTGTGAGCCGTTAGCAGTCCACACTCACGGTGGCAGGTGATGGGTGCATCACCGGGAAAGCAGAGCTGAGCGGGACACCCACAGCATCAACTGCAAAGAGTTATAGCAAGATCCAGATAAGATGTGACCCCACAAATCTGTCCCCCTCGTTTTTTATTCTGTGGCTCACAGTATTTACAGGCCATTCCCTGGAGTCAAGCACATGCTTACCAGAGCTCTTCCCAACCTGAAATTATTTATGACTTGGCATTCAGGGAGGAAAAGCAATTTTCTCGAAATGTCTGATGTCATGATATATAGTCCATTTGACATGCATGTGCCCAAGCCCACTGCTCTGCAGGTCTGCCCCTCAATTACTATTACCCTGAATTAGCAAGGAAAATTAATACTGTTTGGCAGGATACTAACTCAAATAGCATCCAAACAAAATGCCTAGAGGATCTTCTAGAAAAATACATACCTTGGAAGAAATTACCAAATGCACCGGTTATTTGGCCAGAGCACTGTTTCCTAGGGCTCTTTGGTTAAGTGATGCTGGAGTGAGGTCTGGTTTCCTGGCTCATGGAGCCCCTTCCTAGCTACTCAAGATTGCACGGCTGTGTGCGGGTCACACCCACTTACTGTAAACTCTAAGAATCACATGTATGCACACTAAATCGTGTCAATTGTGTCTGACTGTGCAACCCCACGGACCGTAGCCCCCAGGCTCCTCTGTCCATGGGATTCTCCAGGCAAGAATACTGGAGTGGGTTGCCATGCCCTCCTCCAGGGGATCTTCCTGACCCAGGGATCGAACCCGTGTCTTGTTTCCTGCGTTGGCAGGTGGTCTTTACCACTAGCACCATCTGCATGAATGGAGAAACAAACTGTGGCATATCCACACAATGGAATTTTACTGTACGTAAAAAGAAACAAACTACACCATGGATGACGCTCACAGACCTCACGCTGAACAAAAACCTTTCTGTATGCACTGCGGTATTTCAGATAAAATTCCACAATAGGCAAAACTAATCTCTAGTGTCAGAATAAGATGGGTGGCTACCCGAGGGATGGGGTGGAGGGAGTTGAATGAGCAGGCATATAACAGAATGTTCTGGAGGTGAAGGAAATGCTGTATATCTTGATTGGGAAGATGGTATACATTTGTCAGAACTCACTTACACAGTGTTTTCCTGTGTATAAATTATACCTCAATTAAACTGATAAAAAATTGTGTGAACACGTTTTAGAACTCTAAAGTGCCGTGTTAAAAACACTGCTGTTTCCACTTTACAGATATCATGCTCATATCTCAGAAACCAAATGGCAATTCCTGGAAGGAAAAGGCTTTTATAAAACTGAAAAAAAAAGAAGTGAATTCAATGACATTAGCAGGAACTTCCCTGGCAGTCCACTGGCTAAGACTCTGTGTTCCCAATGCACAGGGCCCAGGTTTGACCCCACACACTGCAACCAAAGATCCCACGTGTTACAACCAAGACCAAGTGTAGCTAAATAAATAAGCAAAAACAAATATTAAAGTGTTGTTCTTTTTAAAATAACATTAGCCACAGTTAATTTTCAATGATCCTTGAGTAAGCAAAGCAATTTGGGAAAAAAACTGCTCTCATAAAGGAAGCCTTTAGGCACATACGGAAGGGAGGAGCCAGGAGAGTGGGGGCTGGCAGTGCAGGGAGGCAGGGATCAGAGAAGATTTGGGGGATGACTGGGTGAAGTGGCCCCCATGGAGGCCCAGTGACACTGCTCTGACAGCCGAATTTCCCTCCAGAGATTGCTCTTGGCTGGGCTGCAGAAAGTCGCCTCACCCAAGGTTGCATCTTCCCTGGGGCTGTCTGCATCCAGTAACTGGTTGTTGCAGACTGTGAAGGCTGCAGCCCCTTGCGTGAGCTGGGGCCATTCCGGCTCCAAAGCTCCATGTGGGGCTGGCTGGCTACATCACAGTCTGACTGCTCCCTCTTCTCACTCTTGCTTCCCTCCCTTCCCCCAACAGGTGTTGATCCAAGAGAACACCCTCCCCGCATGCTTCCTGCACTTCCCCAGAGTCTGCTCTGCAGGACTCTGACCGTTGGCACCAGAGATCTCAGAGTAGATGCTAAGGTGAGGGACAATGGGGTTGGTTGGCTCTCGCCTCTCTGGCAGGGTGTCGAAAGACTCTCATCTTCTGCAGTAAGAGGGCCAGTCCGAGGACTTCACAGTAGGAGTAGCAGAGCCGCAGAGAAGCTTAATTCTCAGCAATGTCAAGCACCTGATGGAGAAGGAACGGGAACGGGAGAAATGGAGTGGGGATATCTGGATGGATGGATGTAAAGAGGAAAGGGACTATACTCCTGAGAGAGGTGAAGGACCCAGAAATATACACAGAACTTTATTCTGAGGGTGTTAGGTGAGAAATCAGAACATCAAGTTGAATAAGGAGGAACAATTGATAGGGCAGCACTCTCCTGGGATACAGGATTGAGGAGTATGGCAAGGACCCCAGATGCTGCTGCTAAAACACAGCTAGGATGGCTCTTAGAAGCACAGGGAGGGCTATGGTCCACACAAATGAAGCAGACAAGATCGAACTGCTGTGGCAGATAGCACAGGAAGAGATCAAAAGGCTCACAAGGGTGATCATGCTGGGGTGATGAATGAAAGGCTGGAGAACTCACCACATGACTGTTTTGTAGGAGGACCGAGGGTGCTCCCCTGTCTAAAGCAACAGAGAATGCACTGGTGAGAGGGGCACCAGTGTCAACAGGGAGCTCAGTAGTGGCTCTCCTATGTAGGACAGGACTGAATAAAGACCCATCATTAGAGATCAGGAGTCCCTGCTATCAAGGGGAGATGATAGGCTCATGAAATAATATTACAAAACCCACATGGCAGTGCTCAGCCATCATAAACAAATTCTAATGAGCAGCAATGTCAGGGCATCAACCAAGAGGAGCTGAGCTGCAGAAAGCTACGAAGAAGGTTAATAGAACATGGCATCACAAGGGCAAGAAAGATGGGCAGCCATCAAGGGTAGTGATCAACATATAAAATGTGAAGAAGCCAAAGATGGACAACCAGGAGGCTGAGGGTAGCTGTTTCAATAAAACGGCATGATCTCTGGGCCAGTTTTCAAATCCAGAACTCAATGACTGAAGGGAGGTTGGGTCCCCAAGAGGATGAACCTTCTATCATCACGGCAACTGTGCATAGCAGGCCATCCTCAAAGTGGCTAGCAACCATTCGTTTGGATAACTGCATGCTGCAGGGCTTGGGGGAAGCGACACCTACATTTGTCTAGACTTTTGTCTGAGTGACATTTGTATCTAGGCACTTGGCTCTTGGAAACCTGACCTGTCATGTAGCTGGCCTGGTAGAGTGAGAGAATATAGGGACCAGGTCATACATTTGTCAACAAAGGTCCATAGAATCAAAGTCATGGTTTTTCCAGTAGTCGTGTATGGATGTGGGAGTTGGACCATAAAGAAGGCTGAGCACCGAAGAACTGATGCTTTCAAACTGTGGTGCTGGAGAAGACTCTTGAGAGTCCCTTGGTCTGCAAGGAGATCCAACCAGTCCATCCTAAAGGAAATCAACCTTGAATATTCATTGGAAGGACTGATGCTGAAGCTGAAACTCCAATATTTTGGCCACCTGATGCAAAGAGCTGACTCACTGGAAAAGACCCTGATGCTGGGAAAGATTGAGGGCAAGAGGAGAAGGGGATGAAAGAGGATGTGATGGCTGGATGGTATCATTAACTCAATGGACATGAGTTTGAGAAACTCTAGGAGATAGTGAAGAACAGGGAAGCCTGGAGTGTTGCCATTCATGGGATCAAAAAAAGTCAGACATGACTGAGAAATTGAACAAGAACAATAAATGGCCCATATCTGCCTCAAGTCAGGTTCACAGACTCCCCCACTTCAGTGGTCATTTTCCCCATCTCTGAATTTACAACTGAAATGAACACATGTGATAGTTGGCAGAGCCCATATGTCCTGACCCATGGGATAAGAGCTACCATAGTAAGGAGCCTAGGAAGCCTCTGGAATTTACTGTACACCCTGAGCCAAGATATTAAATCAAAGGTAATATTTAATTTTCCATTTTGCCATTCCTGGGGAAATGGCAGAGATTAGTGCTACCTTTAAAGACCTGAAAGATGCAGGAGTAGTCAAGTCATCAAATTGCCATCTAATTCACTGGTCTAGTCCCTACAAATGACAAATGGATACTGGAGGATGACAGTAGATTGCTGCAGACTCTCAAGCTGTAGCCCCCAACTGTAACCACTGTGTCAGGTGTGGTATCTTTGCTAGATTTACGTGGCCTCGGGTACATGGTCTATGACCATGCTTTGACAAATAGATTCTTTTCCATCCCTGTCAAAAAAGAGTATCAGAAACAGTTCACATTGACTTGGAATGGACAACAGCAGATGTTCAGTTTGCTCCAAAACTACTTTAACTCTCCTGTCCTCTGTCATAATATAGTCCCAATAAACTTCCTGCACATAAATCTCTGTCTCAGAGTCTGCTTTCCCAAGGAAGCAAGCATGCAAAAGCCTGAAATAGAAATACAGCTTTGCAATCGGAGGCCAAGTCCTGGTTCAGGGCCTAGCAAGACTAAGGCCCTCAGAAGAGTTGATTCAGACAGGATCATGTCCATAGCTGCAAAGACTAATAGCGTGACTGAAGCAAAAGGCCAGATTCTTTCTGGAATCTAAGCTGCACTAAGAAGCATAGCAGCTAGCAATTAGGTGATTGAAACCAGGCTGAGACCGGGCACTAAGACATGCCTGAAATGGGAACCTGTGGTGGCAACTCAGCCAACTGGAAGAAGGAAGGCTGTTTTCAGGACCACGGACAGCTCTAAATAGCTGCTGCTTCTTTTTTTAAAGAAAACAAAACTCCAGGTTTTGGCCCCAGGTTGTGTTCTGGTCTCCCATTCCAGGAGCCCTTGGAAATGCACAGTGTAAAGTCTATCAAAAGACATCACTGTGGATAACCAGCTGAAGTCCTGGCTGTTAGCATAATCAAGTGAAATGACTGCAACTGAGTCTCAACATCATGAACTTTTCAGAAGCTCAGAAGCCAAGATGTTCACATGATACCAGTTCTGGGGGCTGATATAAAAATAAAGCATTTATCTATAGAAGGGTTCAATGTCCAGTGGGGAAGTCAGGCAGGTGAACATGTAATGGCCTTTAGGAGTCCTTGAACCTCCGGAGATGGTAAGCTGGTGAGCAGTGTGTGTGTGTGTGTGTGTGTGTGTATGTCTATGTGTGGTGTGTGTGTGTGTGTCTGTGTGTGTGGTGTGTGTGTGTGTATGTGTGCGTGTGTGTGTCTATATGTGTGGGGTGTGTGCATGTGGGTGGGTGAGTGAGAGAGACAGAGAGAACAGGAGAAGAGAGAAAAGGAGAGGAAGAGGAAAGCCCCAAATGTTAGGATCCACTCCCCCAGTTGAAACTCTGTGATGTGGTTTAACCTCAAGAGCCTAAGAGTATGTCTTAGGGTGCTGGCCTAGGCCTGTTTCACAGTGACTCTCCTCTGCCTGGAAAGGGTACTTCCACTAATGCTCTGAAGTGACCTCGGCCAGCAATGTCTCTGGCCCAGACTCACTTTCAAATGGCCACACAGCCCACAGGCCACAGGGAAACCTCAAGTCTTCTTGCCTGACAGGTGCTCAGATGGTGAACTTTAGTGTGGCACTCGGTTTTCATGACACAGATCTGCAAACATACCCACAGCCTTGGGGGTCACTGGGGCTGTCCCCTCGCCTTCAGGGACTGGGAATTTCTGCTAAAGAACCCTACAGCCCATAGTGAGGCACTCCTGTAGGAAGCTGCGAGAGGTCTGCTTGATGACCTGGTTTGACTTTCTCTACTCAGGACTTGCTGCACAGGTCTAGCACAGCCTCATATTTGCATTTAATTCCAGGACAAGTTGTAGGCATTTACTACAAATTGATTTAGAAAATACTGTAAAGCACAGACTTCTTTAAAAAATTAGTATGGAAGGATTGATAAGGAATGTGGCAAGGTCCCCATTCTCACTCCTGCTTCTTTCTGAGAGTTAACCTCCTCTACCTGGGTTGCACCTGCCCAGAGCCTTGAGTGTGTGACACCACTTTCCTGGCTTTAGGCTTGTCTGGTTCTCTATGTGTGTGTGTTAGTCATTCAGTGGTGTCTGACACTTTGCGACTCTAGGGACAGTAGCCCTCCAGGCTCCTCTGTCCATGGGATTCTCCAAGCAAGAATCCTGGAGCGGGTAGTCATTCCCTTCTCCAGGGGATCTTCCCAAGCCAGGGACTGAACCTTCGTCGCCTGTACTGCAGGCTGATTTTTCACCATCTGAGCCACCAGGGAATGTTTATCAGCCCAAAACCCATCAGATCCCTTCATCTTCTCTTTCCAAGAGATACCCAGAGCCTGGATGTCAGAGAAGAGAGCTGTCATTTTCAAATTATTACCTGAGCATTCAGGGAATATTAGAAGAGACAAATGTGTTTTTGTAAATACATAATACCTGTGAGCTCTTTGGAACAGTGTTTTTGGGACTGGTGGAATAAGCCTTGAATTCCATTTAACACACAAGCAGACACACAATTTCACACCCATGCATTCATAAATGTAAGTACTCCTCGAGTTTCATGCTGTGATTTGCAGCAAGAAGTAAATGAATGACTTAATTCTTATTTATTAACTGGCCCTGAGCACACAGGATAAAACAAGTGTTATTTGGGATGAGTAAGTACAGACATTGTGTGAAGTGTCTGAGGATAATCAGAGCCTCAGGGGAGGGAGACAACTGGTCACCCAGTTCTGAAGAAGGGGAGGGAAGGTTTTCTGCTTCTGTGACTTCCAGGGGTATGGATGAAGATGGGGTGAGGGCAACCTTTCTCTGCTGGTTATCACTCTGTCTCATGGGAGTGGAAGAAGTGTCAGCTTGGGCTGGTAACAGCCATGGCTGAGAGTGGGTTGAGAAACAGATTAGGTGTTTGGAACACTTAAAAGGATACTGTTTCTAAAGTCTCCATGAACTTACATTTCACTTTCTCTCTGCCAGTGGAAATGGAGAGAGGAAGGTCAAGACATGCCCTGTGACTTTAATTGATAAATGGATTTCTGAAGGTGTGAGGGCTGGGTAGGGAGCTGTGTCTTGAATTTGGACACAGCCCACAACAGGGAGTTCAGCTGGAAGGGAGGGAAGGCAAGATTCTCACAGCCTTAATTAATCCTGGCAATTTCCTCTCCTCTCATTGTCCCCATCTCTGGCCAGGCAAGCATGTGGGCCCTTGTTAATAACCTGAGCCCCATCTTCCCAGATGTCCGAAAGACAAAAGTGAAAGTGAAGTCGCTCAGTTGTGTCCGACTCTTTTCAACCCCATGGACTGTAGCCTACCAGGCTCCTCCCTCTGTGGGGTTCTCCAAGCAAGAGTACTGGAGTGGGTTGCCATTTCCTTCTCCAGGGGATCCTCCCAACCCAGGGATCGAACCTGGGTCTCCCACATCCCAGGCAGACGCTTTAACCTCTGAGCAACCAGGGAAGCCCCAGATGTCCAAGGAAACTGATACTGACATCAGAATAAAAGCACACAGGTCTGTATTGGGTTTCTGACTCATTGGGTATCCATGATTCCCTGCATCTGACAGAACTGAAGTTTTGCAGTAATGTGGGAAAGGGTTTCATAAATTCCACTCGGCTACAGCCTCCCCGGGTTGTGGCATTTTGCCAAAACCCAGGGATGGAGACCGCAGAATGGCCACAGAGTCTTTACAAAGGTTGACACAGGTCCTGCTGCCTCTGCAATCGTGCCATCTCCCCAATTAATTTTAACGACTCGGGGAAGGGCCGAGATTCAAATGTTGCCCAAATTTTTGAAACACACATTTTCAAGGCCGTTTGAAGTGGCCAGTCCGTGACCCCCATCCTCTCACACTGGCCGAGGGTAGCCAGGGAGGATGGGAGACACAGAGTCCCCAGATCAGCTCTGGGATGTAATGAGCGGGCTGAGATGATGAGATATTCATCTAGCCGAATGTTCTCCAGCTACATGTCATATCCTCATCAAGAATGGGAAAAGGGTAATTGGATTTAAATGTCAAGATGTTCCCAGGGTAGGGTGGAAGGCACACATCTATTTTCTCAGCTACACTTTTTTTGGGCCTTATGATAATGAAAACTGCAACCACTTGCTGCTGAGGATGACAGGAGAAAATTCTCCAGGATCCGGAGCTAAATGCTGAGTCACGGCCCAGGGGCCAGGTGGGCGACTAGCAAATGCAGGAGACACGCGACAGGTGGTCAGGGAAAGAGGGAGAGCCCAGCATCAGGCACGCAGACAGGCTGGGCAGAGGACAAGCTGAAGGCCCCGGGGGAGCCCCAGGGGAAGTAATGGCCACAGCGCCCAGCCTGGGAGGAGGGCCTGACGAGCCCAGGCACTCCCTGAGGCTAACCCCTTCTAGGAGTTCTGTCCTGAGGCCTTTTCCTTGATTTTGTGAAGCTGACTGTGAGGACCTGACAGCAAGGGGAAGTGAACTGTCTCAGCTCTAATCCAGGCCACCCTTATCCCTGGTCACCAGGCAGGTGATTTCTGCACTTGGATGGAGAAGGACACACCACACATTCTTTCTTTCCTGTATGTTGGGGACAGGGCTGTGGGCTGTATCCTACAAGGCCACAGACCTCCAACTTTTGTGATGGAGGGAGGTAGGGGAGCGAGGAAGTATGCCCACTGGTGCTAGACCATTTCTTCAGGAACAGGAGGGGAGTCTGGCCAGGACACTTCCTCAACTCCAAGGACCTGGGACTTCTGCAGTGTCCCAGCCCCCTAAACGGCCCACATAACACTGTCTGCCAAGTAGGTGGTCGCCCGGATTGTCCTGGCAGGCACGGACTATGCACCTAGTCTGAGCTGAAGCAGGGCTCCCCGAATGCCTCACAAGGGTCCTCAGGGAGACCACTTCTCTGCAAAAGCAAAGCCCCCCTCTCTGGAGAAGAGGGCATGTGTGCAAAGTCGTCTCGTTTGTGTCTGACTCTTTGCAAGCCTATGGACTGCAGCCCACCAGGCTCCTCTGTCCATGGGACTCTCCAAGCAAGAATACTAGAGTGGGTTGCCATACCCTCCTCCAGGGGATCTTCCCAACCCAGGGATCAAGCCTGTCTCCTGTATTGGCAGGTGGATTTTTTACCTACTGAGTCACCAGGGAAGTCCCCTCTGGAGATGCAGTGCCTGGCTAAAGAAACAGCCAGGTGGGAGGGGAACTGGGCTAGCCCAGGGTGAGGTGGGGAGCCTTTATGTGCCAGCAGGAAGCACCACCCACTCCTTCTCTGGGAGGGCCCCTTGCGATTCTGCCTGCATCTAGGGTTGAGCCCTGGGTTAGACTAACGCCTCTTCCCTTGACAGCATCCAGGCTTCTAGCTGACGAAGAGAGGCGGTCTCCCCAGGAGTTGGGAGTGGAGTCCTAGAGGGCCCCCGGGGGTGTCAGGCAGGACCTCAGGGCAGAACTGAGTCTGGCTTAATCAGTTCCTGGCCAGCGCTTCACTGCCGGTTCCCCCGTAGCACCTGGACTTTGAAGGTCTCTCTAATCCACCCTCCAGCTTCCTTTCCTGCCCTTCAGGGCTCAATTCTCAGTTCAGTAAGCATGACTGATAGGAATGGAAGCAAGTCATTCAGCCCGAGGGCAGCGTCTGGACTGCTGCTAGGAACTTGGTGGGGGCTGCCCTGGTGGCTCAGTGGTAAAGAGTCTGCCTGCCAATGCAGGAGACATGGGTTCGATCTCTGAGCCAAGAAGATCCCCTGGAGAAGGACATAGCAACACACTGCAGTATTCTTGCTTGAAGAATCCCGTGGACAGAGGAGCCTGGCGGGCTATGAAACGTGGGGTCACAAAGAGTCGGACACGAGTGAGTGACTAGACAGAAACAACAGGAACTCCGAGGCGCACAGGCTTAGGAGAGGTTCCAGAGACTGCCTCCGCCCNGCGGTCTACCTCCCTCCCTCCCCTGCTCCAGGCTTCCGCACACCTCTCTTCCCTAGCGGGCTGTGAGTCTCTCGAGGACAGGTCAGTTCAGTTCACGTCGGTCGCTCAGTTGTGTCCGACTCTTTGCGACTCCAAGGACTGCAACACACCAGGCTTCCCTGTTCATCACCAATTCCTGGAACTTGCTCAGATTCCTATCCATCGAGTTGATGATGCCATCCAACCATCTCATCCTCTGTCGTCCCCTTCTCCTGCCTTCAATCTTCCCAGCATCAGGGTCTTTTCCAAAGAGTCAGTTCTTCACATCAGGTGGCCAAAGTATTGGANGTTCATCACCAACTCCTGGAACTTGCTCAGATTCCTATCCATCGAGTTGATGATGCCATCCAACCATCTCATCCTCTGTCGTCCCCTTCTCCTGCCTTCAATCTTCCCAGCATCAGGGTCTTTTCCAAAGAGTCAGTTCTTCACATCAGGTGGCCAAAGTATTGGAGCTTGAGCTTGAGCTTCAGCATCAGTCCTTCCAATGAACATTCAGGACTGATTTCCTTTAGGATGGACTTGTTTGAGCTCCTTGCAGTCCAAGGGACTCTCAAGAGTCTTCTCCAGCACCACAGCTCAAAAGCATCAATTGACGCCTTTGAGGACAGGTGCACACCTGGATAACTGCAGCCAGCCCCAGCAAAGCCAGAGGAGAGACCTGGATGAACCAAACCCAAGTATTGGGACATGCTGGAAGCTCTCTCCTGAGACTGCTGAAGCCCCTGGGGCATGGTTATGTGAGGTTCAGCCTGGACACGCCCCTTCTTCACCTGGCACCAGTTGGCACTACTTCTCCATCCCCCTCTTTGGATCTAGCAGCTACCCCGAAGCATATCCATCATTGAGGGCTGCACTGTGAAGTCCTGAGAAAAGCCAGGGGAAGAAGCAGATGCTACCCAGGAAGCTGAGGGGGTACCACCATCCCTGCATAGGAGCCACCCCAAAGCAGCAGCTGCATACGACCAGATGGAGGTCACAGACACCACCCCTCGCCCAGGCTGGAGCTGGGAGAGGATTCTGAACCAGATGGCACTATTTATGATCCCGAAGTTGTCCAAGAAACCATGGGTTGGGCAGAATATACCTGAAAGAGTAGGTAAGCAATCAGGCACAAAGTGGGTTGGAGTGGGTGGTCTAAAACTGAACAACTGAAATCTATTCTGGAAATAAAGTTCTGCCAGAATTTTTGTGGACTGCCACAAAGGTGGGGCTATGAACCTACCATGAAGATCAGGCTGGCTGGAGCCCCTGGGCTGTGCTCGTGGCAGGCCCACATTGGTGCCCATAGTCCTGCCCTTGACCCTCTGGGGACCACCCATCCATGACCCACCACAGGTGGTAGAGCCTGGCTAGGTTCTGGGCTCAGGCAGTGGGACCAGGGCAGCAAAGGGGAGGCACAGAGGTTTTTGCAAACAGCACATAGAAGCTGGCCTGGAATGCAGCCACCAGCCCGCTACAGCAGGAGACGTCCCCGGGGAGCAGATCCACTTGGCACCTGGTCACAGTAATTACTGCTGAACTTTAAAACCTAACGCAGCAAAACCGCAAATATTTAACATGTGGTCCTCCTCCCAGGGGGCATGCAGGAAACAGGAGCAAATGGCCAGCTTCACAACATGAACTCAGAGTCTGCTCGCACAACAGATTAATAAAGAAGCCAGCTGAGACAAGGGACCCCCAGCAAACAGCAGCCAGCTCCCCACTCCCAGTGCCACTCCTTGGGGCAGTCGCAGACTCCCAGCTCCCCTGAGGGCCACATGTCACTCACGCGCACAGACACTCGTGTGCATGGCTGCACCGGCCCCCAGGCTTGCAGCCCCCTCCCCCTGCCCTGTCCTCGGGGGTCCCAGAGCCAGGACTCCTGGGGTGATGCTAAGAGCTGCTGTGAGAACCTCCTGGGTTAGCACGAGACTGTGGTCCAGCCCTGTCTTTCCATCCGAAGCTCTGAAGATGGGGGACTTTCAGGAGGAGATGCCCACAGTGCCGGATCTCCCTGCTGGCAGGAACCCAGGTTCAGCCTTGGAGCCAGAACACACATGATTCCGAAGACAGCCGTGTGTCCGGCACCGTGACCTGGGCACACCTGGGGAGCCGGACGCACAGTTATTGGCTCCCACGCGATTCTGGACAAAGCGCGTCATCCCATCAGGCACACGTACTCGGGAGGGGGACCCGTCAGGTCGGGAGCAATGGGGGAGTGCAGCCCGTGCCGGTGTGGGGGCTGTGGGGAGCGAGCAGCCCTGGGGCTGGGCAGATGGGAAGCCCCGAGGCCACCTTTTCCTCTGGCTCCCTTGGCTCACAGTCCTCGGCCCACGGCTCTCTTGCCCCTTGCCAGGGGAGCCTCTCCCTCGTGGCGTGGCAGTCATGATGAAGATGCGAACCCACAGCCACCGTTGCTAAGTGTAGGGCTGGGCACCTTGTGAGGGGCAAAGAGCGGACGGGTCTCTCTGCTCCCAGGAAAGGGACACAGCTCCATCCTATTTCCCACCTAGCAGGGAGGGAGGGCCCAAGACCTCGGGCCACCCCTAGGCTGATGCCTCACATTGAAGTGGCCCAATGCCCAGGGTGGCCAGGCCCGTGTGACCCGGCTCTGTCCCCTGCCCTACCCTGAGCCCCACCTTGAACTCCCAGGGGACAGCATGGCTATCTCCAGACAGCGTTGGCCCAAAGACCCTCTGCCCAGGTGCACAAAGGTCTCAGGGCAGAGCCAGGTCAATTCCAGTTCCCAGCTGACCATCCTCTTTCAGGTCCAGCGTGCCCACACCCCCATGAGTAATGCTGCTCCTGCCCCATCCTGGCTGCTCCTCTCTGGGCTAGTGGGGGCAGGNAAAGACCCTCTGCCCAGGTGCACAAAGGTCTCAGGGCAGAGCCAGGTCAATTCCAGTTCCCAGCTGACCATCCTCTTTCAGGTCCAGCGTGCCCACACCCCCATGAGTAATGCTGCTCCTGCCCCATCCTGGCTGCTCCTCTCTGGGCTAGTGGGGGCAGGTGAGAGGCCTGAGGGCCCCCATTCCAAGCATCCCCAGTGGCAAGTCCAGCTGAACCCAGGCCCCCATCCAGTCCACCCTGACCCAAGCCTCCCCAAAGGGTCTTCCATGACCAGACAAGGGGGCACAAGGGGACACTGGGCCCCGGGGTGAAAGGTCACTTTTGGCTGGATGCCCCAGCCTGGGTCTCCCCACCCTCCCCTCCCATCCGACCCCTTCCCTGCTCACACCTTTTTAAAACCTCCCAGAGTCCCAGGTGAGGACCAGGTGGGAGGTCGTGGGGAAGGAAGAAAGAGCCACAGGAGAGACCCCCACCTCCCACTTGGGTGGCATTCAGAACAAAGGAGGAAGGGAAGGAGGGAGGAGTCAGCCCTTTCTAAAGGAGGACACCAAGGCCTCTTCGTGTGCCAGCAGAGGGGAGCGGTCAGAGCAGGGCATGCACTGCCTCCAAGACCCCCCCCTGGGGACCAGCAGGGAGCCCAGGCTGGCGCAGTGACCACGGAATGTGGCTGCTGGTTTTTAATTTTCACCTTTCACAAATTTCATTACAGAAAATTTCAGGTTTGAAGGGAAGGGTTGGGACTTCAGGCTTAGCTCCAGAATGAGGGTCTGGAGGAGCCTGACAGTGACCAGCGGATGAACTCTGGGGCGGGATGGCCCTGGGGTGCCTCTAGGACTATGAGGGTGAGGTCAGCCTAGAGCCAAAGGGAGATGCCCTTCCAAGCTTGGGACCCCCCAGCCCTGATCAAGGCTCTGTGACATGCAGAGCCACAGACCTGGAGACCCAGGTGTGAGCCCTTAGCCACTCAGCTCCTGGTGCATCCACACAGTATGACGCCCTTGCACACGCACGCTCACGGCCCTTGTAACTTCTCCCTGACCCACAGCATGTCACATGCACAGACAGCTCCCCAGAGCTGGCACACTCACTAGCTGCCCCATCTCTCCATCACCTGCTGGTGCCTCCGCCAGGGAACTGCCTTGGAGCAGCTCCAGCCTGGCCCCTAGCTGGGATCAGCCCAGCTGTGGCCCCTCTCTCTTTGGGCCCCTGGAACAGCTCCAGGAGGAGGAGCTGGTGGGGATGGCCCAGGCCCCTCTCTGTGCAACCTGGTCCTTCCTGCTTTGCCATGCCTGCCTTGGGCAACAGCCCCTCAGCAGACCCTCTGCCGCCCTGAGGGCTCCAAGGAGGGGGGCGGGGGAGGAGACTCGCATGGGGGAGGGCAGACCCAGCTGCATGGCAGGTCTGGGCTTGCTCCTGCATGCAGTGGGGGAGGGGCGTCCTCCAGGCTGCAGATGCACACGTTAAGGTAGCTTCAATTATTCATGGGCACTTGGAAGAGCTGCCTGCCTGCTTCCAGCAACCCAGCAGCTTCACACAGAGAGCTGCTTGCGGCCCCTCTGGCTGGACCCCAGAGGGGCCCTGGGTGACTCCATCCAGGAAGGATCACTTGGGAGGTCAAAGACCCCACAGGCTGTACCTGACTCCGCAGGGCAGTGGGGAGAGGGGCCGGCCCAGCATCTCTCCCTTCTTCTGCAAGGGGTTAGGGGCCCCACACCAGGGCACACACACCACTTGTGGGTCAGGGTTCATCAGGAAGGGGGCAGGCAACAGGGCAGAAGATGGGTAGGGCCTGCCCAGGGAGACTGGGGTAGGGTTTGGGTTTCATGGGGAGGAGCCAGTTCAGGGCCTGGGTGGCTGGTAACCAGTGGAGCCTGGTCAAGGGCACGTGGCCGGAGGCCATGGTCGTGGAAAGCCTGAAACCAGAGCAGCTGAGCTCACCCAGGGCCTGCAGAGTGGCTGTCGTGAGCCCCTATGAAGAGCTGGGGCACCGAGGAGGTGGCCCCAGTACCCTTCAGGCTTTACCTGTTTCTGCCTGGGACGAGAGACCTACACCAGGGAAAGCAGCGCCCACACCCTGCTCCTCTCACCCCACCTCCCCGTTTCCATCCCATCACCACCCAATGCACCCCGCCCCCACCCCCCAGTCCCTACAGTTTGGACGGAGTGACACACACCCACGCCAAGAGGGACCTGTGATTCAGCTGCACCGACACACTTAGTCCATCCCTAGCCACAGGCACGGGCTCAGGAAGATGACAAAGCTAGGGTGACAGTGGAGGCCTGCCCCTGGCAGTGTCAGGGCTGCCCCTTGGGGAGAGACTGCTTGGGAGTAAAGTCTTAAAGAGAAACACAGGTGAAGAAGGGAGCAGCTGGGTGCTTATGACTAGGACAGCACCTGAGTACAGCCCTACCTGATGTCGTCCCTTTCAACTGCAAAGTTCCCGTCAGCCCAGGGCCCTTCTCCCTACACATGCCCCTCCGTTCTCTAGCACCTGCTTCCTCCAGCAGCAAAGGGACAATGGATAAGCAGAGTTCCAGCCATCACTTCTCCCGTCCAGGCACCAGCTAAGGGGGCAGTGACCGTGAGATGGCCCGGAGTAGCACATCCGTCAGGCACCTCCTTCCAGAAGAGGACTCAGGGGACCTCAGGGGGCTGCAGCCTCTGGCATGTACAGCTGATGATGGACACAGGGCCTGACACCTACCTTCATGTAGACACACATATGCACACACACTCACAGACACGGGCTTCTGTACACCAGTGCATGCACACACACAGACACTCAGACATGCACACAGACACCCTCGCACCTACAGGTACACACATTCTCAGATATGTTCACAGTCCTATGCACACCCCAAAGGCCAGGCACTTACTCTCCAGGCTGCTCACATGCACAGATCTGTTCACACACACAGCCACACGCGTGCACACGAGCCCAGGGTGTGCTCACATTCCCACTAAGCCACACAATCGGTGGGACTGCATGTTGGGAGCGGAAACGTGACCTAGGTGAGCGCCCTCAGCCTGCAGGGGAGGTGGGCCGAGTCTGACACCGCCTCCTGATCTCCAGCAGGTCTCAGAGCAGAGCCGTGGCCTGTCTCTTATACACATCTCACTTGGGTGGCATTCAGAACAAAGGAGGAAGGGAAGGAGGGAGGAGTCAGCCCTTTCTAAAGGAGGACACCAAGGCCTCTTCGTGTGCCAGCAGAGGGGAGCGGTCAGAGCAGGGCATGCACTGCCTCCAAGACCCCCCCCTGGGGACCAGCAGGGAGCCCAGGCTGGCGCAGTGACCACGGAATGTGGCTGCTGGTTTTTAATTTTCACCTTTCACAAATTTCATTACAGAAAATTTCAGGTTTGAAGGGAAGGGTTGGGACTTCAGGCTTAGCTCCAGAATGAGGGTCTGGAGGAGCCTGACAGTGACCAGCGGATGAACTCTGGGGCGGGATGGCCCTGGGGTGCCTCTAGGACTATGAGGGTGAGGTCAGCCTAGAGCCAAAGGGAGATGCCCTTCCAAGCTTGGGACCCCCCAGCCCTGATCAAGGCTCTGTGACATGCAGAGCCACAGACCTGGAGACCCAGGTGTGAGCCCTTAGCCACTCAGCTCCTGGTGCATCCACACAGTATGACGCCCTTGCACACGCACGCTCACGGCCCTTGTAACTTCTCCCTGACCCACAGCATGTCACATGCACAGACAGCTCCCCAGAGCTGGCACACTCACTAGCTGCCCCATCTCTCCATCACCTGCTGGTGCCTCCGCCAGGGAACTGCCTTGGAGCAGCTCCAGCCTGGCCCCTAGCTGGGATCAGCCCAGCTGTGGCCCCTCTCTCTTTGGGCCCCTGGAACAGCTCCAGGAGGAGGAGCTGGTGGGGATGGCCCAGGCCCCTCTCTGTGCAACCTGGTCCTTCCTGCTTTGCCATGCCTGCCTTGGGCAACAGCCCCTCAGCAGACCCTCTGCCGCCCTGAGGGCTCCAAGGAGGGGGGCGGGGGAGGAGACTCACATGGGGGTGGGGGAAGGGCAGGCCCAGAAGGGCAGACCCAGCTGCATGGCAGGTCTGGGCTTGCTCCTGCATGCAGTGGGGGAGGGGCGTCCTCCAGGCTGCAGATGCACACGTTCAGGTAGCTTCAATTATTCATGGGCACTTGGAAGAGCTGCCTGCCTGCTTCCAGCAACCCAGCAGCTTCACACAGAGAGCTGCTTGCGGCCCCTCTGGCTGGACCCCAGAGGGGCCCTGGGTGACTCCATCCAGGAAGGATCACTTGGGAGGTCAAAGACCCCACAGGCTGTACCTGACTCCGCAGGGCAGTGGGGAGAGGGGCCGGCCCAGCATCTCTCCCTTCTTCTGCAAGGGGTTAGGGGCCCCACACCAGGGCACACACACCACTTGTGGGTCAGGGTTCATCAGGAAGGGGGCAGGCAACAGGGCAGAAGATGGGTAGGGCCTGCCCAGGGAGACTGGGGTAGGGTTTGGGTTTCATGGGGAGGAGCCAGTTCAGGGCCTGGGTGGCTGGTAACCAGTGGAGCCTGGTCAAGGGCACGTGGCCGGAGGCCATGGTCGTGGAAAGCCTGAAACCAGAGCAGCTGAGCTCACCCAGGGCCTGCAGAGTGGCTGTCGTGAGCCCCTATGAAGAGCTGGGGCACCGAGGAGGTGGCCCCAGTACCCTTCAGGCTTTACCTGTTTCTGCCTGGGACGAGAGACCTACACCAGGGAAAGCAGCGCCCACACCCTGCTCCTCTCACCCCACCTCCCCGTTTCCATCCCATCACCACCCAATGCACCCCGCCCCCACCCCCCAGTCCCTACAGTTTGGACGGAGTGACACACACCCACGCCAAGAGGGACCTGTGATTCAGCTGCACCGACACACTTAGTCCATCCCTAGCCACAGGCACGGGCTCAGGATGATGACAAAGCTAGGGTGACAGTGGAGGCCTGCCCCTGGCAGTGTCAGGGCTGCCCCTTGGGGAGAGACTGCTTGGGAGTAAAGTCTTAAAGAGAAACACAGGTGAAGAAGGGAGCAGCTGGGTGCTTATGACTAGGACAGCACCTGAGTACAGCCCTACCTGATGTCGTCCCTTTCAACTGCAAAGTTCCCGTCAGCCCAGGGCCCTTCTCCCTACACATGCCCCTCCGTTCTCTAGCACCTGCTTCCTCCAGCAGCAAAGGGACAATGGATAAGCAGAGTTCCAGCCATCACTTCTCCCGTCCAGGCACCAGCTAAGGGGGCAGTGACCGTGAGATGGCCCGGAGTAGCACATCCGTCAGGCACCTCCTTCCAGAAGAGGACTCAGGGGACCTCAGGGGGCTGCAGCCTCTGGCATGTACAGCTGATGATGGACACAGGGCCTGACACCTACCTTCATGTAGACACACACATGCACACACACTCACAGACACGGGCTTCTGTACACCAGTGCATGCACACACACAGACACTCAGACATGCACACAGACACCCTCGCACCTACAGGTACACACATTCTCAGATATGTTCACAGTCCTATGCACACCCCAAAGGCCAGGCACTTACTCTCCAGGCTGCTCACATGCACAGATCTGTTCACACACACAGCCACACGCGTGCACACGAGCCCAGGGTGTGCTCACATTCCCACTAAGCCACACAATCGGTGGGACTGCATGTTGGGAGCGGAAACGTGACCTAGGTGAGCGCCCTCAGCCTGCAGGGGAGGTGGGCCGAGTCTGACACCGCCTCCTGATCTCCAGCAGGTCTCAGAGCAGAGCCGTGGCTCTGGGGAAGGGTGAACACCAGGTGAAAAATGATTAGCTGTCACTCGGCACTTGACTGATGCCGTTTGCTCTTGGCGAAGGGCTGACACACTATTGGTCCACTTAGTGTACTCATGCCAGCAGCCCACAGCCTGAGCCAGGGCCAGCCAAGGAACGCGAGGAGCAGGGGAGACGTGGGCTGAATTGGCGCGAGGGGCAGAGTGCTGGGCCAGTGGAGTACCCTGGGTGGGAAATGGTGGTTTTTCTCCAGGAACCGCATCTCGACAGTCATGCCACTTCAGGTTTGCGTCCTAGTCATGAATGTCCTGCCCAGGTTGGAGAGGGGAAGGGGTGGACCCCCAGAGAGCAGAGGGAAACTTCATGAGAAGACTACAGAAACCCCCGAATTTGAGGAAATACCTGCATTTGTACCTTGTTCCTGAAGAAGCTGGAAAACAAGTTTCCTCTCTGTTTCCCGAATTTAGTCCACAGGAAGGACTATAGCTTCAGTTGATCAATTAGCCTTTACGGCCCTCCTCTTGGAGAAGGCAATGGCACCCCACTCCAGTACTCTTGTCTGGAAAATCTCATGGACGGAGGAGCCTCGTAGGCTGTAGTCCATGGGGTCGCTAAGAGTCGGACACAACTGAGCGACTTCACTTTCACTTTTCACTTTCATGCATTGGAGAAGGAAATGGCAATCCACTCCAGTGTTCTTGCCTGGAGAATCCCAGGGTTGGGGGAGCCTGGCGGGCTGCCGTCTATGGGGTGGCACAGAGTTGGACACGACTGAAGCAACTTAGCAGCAGCAGCAGCCCTCCTCTGCCTTCTTTCTTATAGTACATTTACTTGTCCATCCCTCCATCAGTCTGTCTGTCCATCCATCCATTTATCCACCCATCAACCTGCCAACCCACCCATCCATCCCTCCAACAGTTGATACGTCCATCTGTCTATCCAGCTGCTTGTCCACCTGCCCACCATCTGTCCAACTATCCATAAGAGCTTCCTCCTTTCCTTCTCTTTCCTTCATCTGTCCATCTATCCATCCTTCTGTCCATTCAACAGACAGCGTATTAAGCACCTAGCATGTGCTAAGATTAGCACCCGCTGTGGCAATAAGAGGTGAGAAGGTGGCTGGAGGTGGACTGAGGCAGGAACAGACCTGGGCCCTGTCCTTGGGGTGCCCAGTCTCTGCAGACAGAGGACAGTGGACAGAGGGGAGACTAGACTGTGGTGAGCTGACTCAGGGCGCCCTCTGCTGGTGGAAAGGCAAACGCACACCTCGAAACCCAACATGGGTTCTAGGGGCCTTGGAACTGGGCTTCAGCATGGGTCACAGCTCCCAGAAAGGGTCCCAAGGGACTGCCAATCTTCTTGTTGGGCTCTATCACCTCCCACAAGGTTTTCATTTGTGTATATGTGGACTTTGGTTTCCTGTTGCTACCCACCCGCAACATCTGGGACAAATGGCTTTGGGCCTGGGGATAGCCATAGACACAGGCCAAGGACAGACAGACCACGTCTGGCCAGACCAGTTTCCACCACCCTGGCTTGGGCTGAGTCCAAGCACTGTTACTCCCTGTGTCCAGGCTGAGGCAGAGCACAGCAACAACGGGCAGGGCCACCCGTGTTGTGGGCTCCCCCATCCCTGGCCCAGCTCTCGGGCTAGGCTGACCCTGCAGGGAGAGAGGAATGGAGGGGTGGCCTTTAGGATGGGAAGGTGGTTTCCTGCACTGCACACTCTGCCTGCCCGGCTCCCTGCCTGCTGTACCCTCGCTGCTTTGGAGTGAAGGAGTCGCCCAGCTCTCATCACGACGTGTGCTGTAGTCACCGTGGGAGCCCCAGAAGGCTAAAGGCGGGGAAGGGGCTGTCACCCTGCCCCGGGCAGATGCCAGGTGTGGCAGCAGAGCTTCAGCCGTGCACGACTTTGGCTGTGAACTGCAGCTGATGGGATGGACGGTGGTGTGTGTGTGCGTGCGTGTGTGTGCGTGTGTTATGCGGTCTGTGATATGGCCTCTGTGTGTGTGCATGTGATGTGTGTGTATGTGTTATGTAGTCTGTGACGTGGTCTCTGTGTGTGCACATGTGGATGTGTGTGGACCACAGGGCCCACACAGCTCCTCCCTGGCTCTCCCAAGGTACAGGGAGTCTTGGGTCCTTTCCCTCCTCTGCCAGGTTGGTCGCTGGTCAGGAAGGTCTGGCTGGGAGTTTTCACTGCTCAGAGGGGTAACTTCCAGCCTCTGCAGAAGACAGCCACTCAGACAGACAGCAAGGCTGCCCCACTTCCCAAACGCTACCCATGGATTATTCAGTGCTGAAGCTCCCAAGATGGGGAAACTGGAGTGCAGGTGTCTCCCTGTGGCCCTACCCTGTCATCCAATGGATGACACCTGAGTGTCCAGGGGCCTTGTCATGACAGCTGGCAGCCTCCCTGGGTAGTTTGCAGGAGATGGTCATAAGCCATGTGAAGCCCAGCTTGCTGTGAATGGTTCTGGCCCCACTGCACAAGTTTCTTTATTTCTTGTAACCAAAGTAAATTGCTCCAGAGACTTTCCCGGTGGCCCAGTGGTTAAGAATCTGCCTTGCAATGCAGGGGACAAGTGTTTAATCTCTGAATGGGAAATGTAAGATCTCATATACCACAGGGCAGCTAAGCCCAAGTGCCACAATTAGAGAGTCCATGCACCACAATGAAATATCCTGCATGAGGCCACGAAGATCCCGCATGCTGGACCTAAGACCAACACAGCAAATAGGTAATAAATAAATAATATAAAAATAATAAAGTAAACTGCTCCAGGCCCCATTCTGCTGAGAAGAGGCTCAGGCCCAGCCATTTTTGGCTCCCTCTCTTCCTCTGAGGGTCCTGAGAAGCCCCCAGGCTTAGACAGTCTGGGGTATCCGGGAAGGCCCTTTGTTCTTTGGTTCTGCTTGACCACTGCAGGTACGTGGAGTAACAACCCTCAGACTCTGTCCAGTCTCCCCAGATGTCCCTACAGACCCCGAGTGCTGCAACTAAAGTGTAAATAAAGAAAAAAATTTAACTAAAAATAAAAGACCCCCCATCCCTTTGCCCGAGAACAGTTCTTCCATGAGCTCAGGCTTCCCAAATCAAACACCAGAAGTCGGGGAGTGTCTCCCCAGATATAAACACACTGCTCCCAAAGACACGCAGAGACCTCAGAAGGAAAGATTCAAGCCAGGACCAAACACAGACGACTCTCACTAGGGATTATCTTGCAACTCAGCACCACCCCTTCCTGCCTGCCCTGCAGGTCCCCCTCCCTCACAGACATAGCTCCCCACCCTCCCNACGACTCTCACTAGGGATTATCTTGCAACTCAGCACCACCCCTTCCTGCCTGCCCTGCAGGTCCCCCTCCCTCACAGACACAGCTCCCCACCCTCCCACCCCAGGCCTGGGTCTCCCTCCAGGTCTGTCCTCACGCTCTGGGGGGAGTCCTTGCTCTGATCCAGCTTCTCCAGTCTTAGGCCCCTGCCTCCCAACCCATGCCCAGTTGACAGAAGGTATTTGCCTTATATCAAAGGAAGTGTAAACGGTTTTTAAAAAACATTTTAGCAGCTTCAGCAACAGTTTGGAAAACATGTATTATTTTGGAGGTGCCAGACGCCCGCCCTGTCTTGGCTGTAGAGTGTCACACCTGTGACATCACCAGGGGAAGAAGGGGCTGGCAGGCAAGGTGGTTCCAGGCCATGGGAACCAAGCCTTGTGGTCCAGAGACCCTCTCGTGTGGAGCAAGACCTGGAAACCTGCTTCCCTCTCTCGAGTAGCAACAGGGATTCAGGGTTCAAAGGGCAGCTCCACAGGCCCCACGCGCACCCTCAGTCCTATCCCACCCTCAAGCCCCAGTGTCTGTGTTTGGGAAACTACTGACCAAAACCGCCCATCCTGGCCAGGCACCACAGTGACCATTTGCATGAGTCATTTACAACAGGAGGTCCTGGTAAGGAACACAAAACTAACAAGCCACCACCACCCAGAAGAATTTGGGAAAGGTCAAGAGGAGACAGGAGACACCAGTGCATATGTCCTACCAACCTCTAAGAATCCTCGCTGCCATCCATCTTGGCAGGGCAATGCGTGTGCCACCAGGAATGACCCTGAGTCAGAATGACTGGCCAGAAACAACCCAGAAGCTAACACTATCACCATGAAATGTGGAACTTTGAGCTGAGGCTACGTTGCTTCTGGGCCTCCCCACCCCAGACCCCTGCAGGCCAGGAGGCTTCTGGGTGGACACAGTGGGTTAAACACACACACTCATCTCATCGTCCTCCCAAGATTCTAGCGTGACGACAACCAAGGAACGAAACAGCCAAGATTCTAGCGTGACGACAACCAAGGAACGAAAGAGATAGAGGCCCCATGGGAGCAGAGACCTGCAGGGGGACAGCAGATGACAGATTCCGACACGTGTTTAGAACTTGAAGAGTTGGGTGGAGGGTTGTAACAGATTCTGTAGGGTGACAGAGAGGCATAGCCGAGCTTATGGAAGTGCGTGTGGATGGGCTGATCTGCTTCCCAGAACCCGGAGAAGCTCAAGACTCAGAGCAGCTCATCGGCCAGGGCTGGCGCGTGGGCTTGAAAGTCCAGCAGCCAGGCAGACTGTTCCCTAAGCACCACCTGCACCCCAACCCTACCGAGCAGGAGACGGAAAATATCCCCTCTGAGGAACCTGCAAAGGGGTCTGAGGGCTCCAGACTGGGAGGGGAGCAGGGCAGCTCTGAAATAAGAGGACTGACTGCACACACCAGGGGTCTACCCCTCAGACTGGAGACTGCAAATCTCTCCGTTACGAGTTAAGTTGTGTCCTCCCCAGATTCATATGTTGAAGCCCTGACCCTCAGGACTGCAGAATGTGACTAAAGACAGGATCTTTAAAAAGACAGTGAAGTTAAAAGGAGGTCATGTGGGTGGGTTCGAATCCAATGTGACTGGTGTCCTTTAAGAAGAATTTAGACATAGATAAAGATATGTGAAGACACAGGGAGGGGACTTCCCTGGTGGTCCAATGGCTAAGACTCAGCACTCTGAATGCAGGGGGCCTGGGTTCGATCCTTGATCAGGGAACTAAATACCACATGCTGCAACTAAGCGTTTGCATGCCGCAACTATGGGCTCACATGCCCCAGCTGAAAGATTCCCTGTGCTGGCACAGCCAGGTCTTATAAATTAATAAATAATAATTTTTTTAAAGAGACACAGGGAGAAGACAGCTATCTGTAAGCCAAGGAGACAGTCCTAGAAGAAAGCAACGCTACCAACACCTTGGTCTTGGACTTCGAGCCACCAGGACTGTGACTAAACACATTTCTGTTGCTTGAGCCCTTAGTCTGTGGTGGTCCGTGGGGGGCCTAGCATATAACTCACACTTCCTTGGAAGACTCCAGTATAGATGGCCGATTCCTCCCCACACCTCATGAAGTAAAGCCCTGCCCCCAACCTTACATCAAATAATCAGGTGTTTGGTAACTTGCTCTCAACTATGAATTGACATCTAAGGGTCATCAAGTATTTGAGAACCGCGTCCAACATGACAGAGACCAAGAGAAGCAAACAGGTAAAGATGACCCCAGAGGAAACAGAAATAATTCACAAACTAGCCAGAAAACTGCAAACACCTTAAACATAAATCAATAGGGAGGTGGTTAAATAAACTGATGGTACATCTTTACAATGAAGACCTTTAGGCCGTTAAAAAGGGTGAAAAGAATCTTCACATGTCTTGTGGAAAGAGGTCCATCATGTAACATTGCATGTGTGCGGGCTAAGTTAATCCAGCCGTGTCCAACTCTTTGCATCACTATGGACTGTAGCCTACCTGGATCCTCTGTCCATGGGGATTCTCTAGGCAAGAATACTAAAGTGGGTTGCCATGCCTTCTTCCAGGGCATCTTCCCGACCCAGGGATGGAACCTGAGTCTTTATGTCTCTGCATTGGCAAGCAGGTTCACTACCACTAGCGACACCTGGGAAGCCCCCGTGTAGCCTCAGGTGAAAGAAAACAGATTACAGTGTGAAGAATGTGATTGTGTTTATGCAAATTACGTACATATAAGCAGGGCCTCGCAGAGGGTGGTAGGCAGGCTCGCAGTGTATATGTGTTGAGAATATCTTCTAAATGGACTCACATATGTGCTGGTAAAAAAAAAAAAAAAAAAAAACAAAACACGCTATGGCTTTCTTGACCTCCAGGCTTGCCCAGTTATCTTTGGACTCACAGAGGGCATTCCTGTTTGATCTAGAGGGCTGGGAACTCATATACTTGCCTAAAGAGGCCAGCATGAGGCCAGGCACACCGCAGACACTGAGGGACTGCTTACTGAATAAACGGATGGATGGGAGGATGGGTGGCTGGTTGGACATGATCACAGGATCTTGCAGGTAGCTAGATGAAAAGCGAGGTGGGTAAATCCAGCAAAGAGGTGAGGAACGTCTTGGGCGCTGAGCTCTCTGCCTGCGGAAGACCTGCACCAGGGCTCCTGTCACCTCCCGCCTGAGCAGACAGCGATGCCCGGAAAAGGGGTTGAACCTGTTGAGTTGCCAAGGCAACCAGAAGCATGCTGGGATGCGGAGCTGACAGTCCCAGCAAGTCTTATCTTCCATTTTCTAAATCACAGCCCTATCGGCACTACCTTAAGGTCCGTCTCTATCAGTTCCCAAACCAGTCCTCTGGGTCTGCTTCCTGCCCTGCCCCCAGTTCCAGGAGAAGCTGCAAGACTGAGGCCAAAACCTCTTGAGTTCCCCACCCCTGGGAATGGGAGTCCCAGCTCCCGAAGGGGCTCAGATCACACAGGCGACAAGGCAGGGGACGGGCCAGGCAGACAGTGGACGGGGAACAGCGGGCCACTCAGCACAGCCATGACTGGACCAAACAGCAGCCCCAGGAGGGTCGGGAAAGGCAGGGCCAAGGTTGCAGGGTGAGCCAGTGACTTGTTTGAGGGCAGAGCTGGAGTTCTTTACTGGCGGGAGCAGAGAGGCAGCTCAGATGGCAACAGGGTAAATATGGAAACAGCAGAGCAAGCCCCCCGGCCAAGCCCTCTAGAAGGAAGTGGGTACGTGGGAGAGGGCGGCAGCCAGTGGCCTTGGTGCTGGGGTCAGGGCTCCATGGAGGGTGGGGCTGACTGGCTCTGCAGGGAGGGTGCAGTGGGAACCTGTGTTGGAGCAAGTGCTGTGTGCCAGCAGGCTCCCCCAATGGGCAAGGCTGCTCGGTGAAGCTGCAGCCAAAGTCTCAAGGCTTCAGGCAGTGTGAGCAGTGTGTG
This sequence comes from Neotragus moschatus, assembly GCA_006410615.1. NCBI lineage: Eukaryota > Metazoa > Chordata > Mammalia > Artiodactyla > Bovidae > Neotragus > Neotragus moschatus. Next base: position 10,633,634 of record SJYA01002795.1, on the reverse strand, counting down.
TGTCAGGATCTCACACCAGGCAGGATGGGGAAGGAGGTGCTGAAGCACGGGGCGCGGGGAGAGCAAAGGGAGGGCCATACCCAGCTGGGTCAGGCCCCAGAGTAGGAGAGTGAGAGACCGAAAGGACTGTCAGGATCCTGGGAGGACCCAAGCCTGGGCTCTGTCATCTGATGACAAAGAGACCTTCGCCTGTGACCCCTGATGAGGCCCGGAAGCAGAGAGGTCTATCCCTCTCTAAGGCTCGCTGGGCCGCTGGCGTGCATGCTAAGTCACTGCAGTCGTGTCTGACTCTTTGCGACCCTATGGAATGTAGTCTGCCAGGCTCCTCTCACCATGGGTTCTCCAAGCAAGAGTACTGGAGTGGGTTGCCGTACCCTCCTCCAGGGGATCGAACCCATCTCATGTCTCCTGCACTGGCAGGCAGCTTCTTTACCACTAGTGCCACCTGGGAAGCCCTTGCTAGGCTGTTAAAGTCTCCTAAACCAGCATGTCTCAACCACCAAGTGCATTCAAACCACCTGGGAATCTTATCAAAATGCAGATTCTAATTCAGCACATCTGGCAGCAGGCCCGAGAGTCTGCATCTTTCGGGAGCTCCCAAGCTTCGTGGATGCTGCTGGTCCACAGCCACACTTTCAGAGGCATGATTCCAATTACGAACGCTTGCTGTCAGCCATGCAGAATCCTGGGCCCAACCTAGACCTACAGAGTCAGAATCTGCATTTTGACAGGTTGTCCAAGTGACCTGCAGTTATGTTAAAGTCTGAGAAACACTATTCTGAATCCAGTGGCTTTCAAAATTGTTTGCATAGTGGAGTGGCCTGGGGAGCTCGGAAAACTGCTGCTGCCTGGGTCCCTTTCCCCCAGGAGATTTGGATTTGATTGGTCTTGGATGGGAAGGCTGGGGCTTGGTGGGGGCAACTTGGACATCAGATTTTTAACACTGCTGCAGGGTTTCCCAGGTAGTGTTAGTGGTAAGGAACCATCCTGCCAATGCAGGAGACATGAGACTCAAATTCGATCCCTGGGTTGGGAAAACTGCCAGAGGAGGGCATGGCAACCCACTCCAGTATTCTTGCCTGGAGAATCCCACGGACAGAGGAGCCTGGTGGGCTGCAGTCCATGGAGTTGCCAAGAGTCGGACACGACTGAGTGACTGAGCATGCAAGTGACTCTAACACACAGCCCAGGCTGAGAACCATTATTCTAAGTTGCAGCTGCCCCTTCAGGTGCCAGGTATGGAAGCTGGCATGCAGGCTGCTCTCAACCAGCCTCACACTCCTCAGCCAGGCTCTGTCTAGAATCCATGGCTCAAAACACCTGGCAGATTCAAAACCCCAGTCCCAGCCTCTCCAGCAAGAACAACTCGAAATGCTCAGGTTTTGCCTGGTAGCTACATGCCTCAAAGAATGGAGACCCTGGGAAGGGAGAGAGGGTGGGGAGGCAACTGCCTCACCAGCATAACTGCCTACACTGCCACTGAGACGGTGCCTCAAAGGGCTGAGGGGGAGCCTGCTGCTTCTTTACTGCTGCAATGCTACCTGTCAGGGGGACCAATCCCCGTTCTTCTGCTTTGAGAGGAGATGCTGGAAGGTGTGGCACTTTTCACAAAACCCTGTGGACTGGGAGAAGCCACAGTAGCAAGTGGAACCTCGTTTCAACCACCCGCTGAACTACGCTGGTTCCTGAAATGGCAGAGAGCAAGGCCCAGGCTCCAGGCCCCTTGTGTGCCTCAGGGATGAAGGGGTCTGTGGCAGGTGATGCTGGGCTACCTGTGGCAGGTAGGGGGTGTGAGTGCCAGAAACCCCAGTGTTGGGCTCAGGGCCTCGTTGTTGGATCCTGGCTGCAGTCCACAGGGTGAGGGCCACACTGGTTGGCTGGTCTCCCTCTATATAATCCTTTCCTCTTTTTAGAAATATTTGTCTGTTTATTTATCTGGCTGCCCTGAGTCTTAGCTGCGGCCGGAGGCATCTCCAGTCTTGGTTGGGGTGTGTGGGACCTCCAGTTGCAGCATGTGGGATCTAGTTTCCCGACCAGGGATCCAACCTGGGCTCTCGGCATCGGGAGCATGGAGCCTTAGCCACTGAACCACTCAGGAAGCCCCTACATTGTTTCTGAAGGAGTCACAAACTAGGCCTGGAGGCTATGGGTTTTTACAGCATGTGCCTATAAAATGGATATGAGGATGGACAGATGGTGGAGAGAGATGGATGTACAGACAGGCAGGGTAGAAGGGCAGGGGATAACGAGCAGGAGCCAGGAAGGTCCCAGCATCCTAGCTGGGTTGGGGGGAGTTCTGAGACTACGGCAAGAAGCCCCTTTTCGAGACCCTGGCTCAGGGCTGCCCCCACACGGGATGAGGTATTTCTACTTTTAGGCTCCTATGGGACAGTGTGCTGCTGAAGAGTAAGGCCTAAAATTAAGGCTCAATGCCACGTGCTGCCTGGTGAAACCGGGAGGGCCTCCAGCGGCCCAATGCAAGCCCCCTCCCCACTCTGCTCCTGCAGAGAAGGTCCTCTAGCCGAAAAACCCATCAAGGGGACCAGNCCTATGGGACAGTGTGCTGCTGAAGAGTAAGGCCTAAAATTAAGGCTCAATGCCACGTGCTGCCTGGTGAAACCGGGAGGGCCTCCAGCGGCCCAATGCAAGCCCCCTCCCCACTCTGCTCCTGCAGAGAAGGTCCTCTAGCCGAAAAACCCATCAAGGGGACCAGACCGTTTCTGCTTATCCCGAGTAGCAGGTTTCAGTGCCCTAGTAGCCCGTGGAATCGTTCAAACAAGCCAATGACATCCTCCTGTGAGACCCGGGGGCCACCTCACCCTCCTGATACTACTAGCCTGCCTCCCGTGGCCCCTGCTTGTTCTCTCTCCCTGTACCCGAGGGGTGTGGCACGTAGGGTCCTCCTCCCTCAGGCTGTAACTAGTCCATGGCTGTTGAGCTCATCTGTCTACTGTTGATGGTTTACCATCCCCATAACCATAGGCTGGGAATCCCCTTTTACTAAAGAGGTAAACAGGTGCTCAGCTCTAGGAGTGGGGCTACACTGAGGGGCCAGTGCAGAGACTCAGAAGATACACATTATACTTCCAGGATTGAGCCACATTGAAAAGTAAAGTTCAAAAAAAAGAAAGAAAAGTAAAGTTCAAAGTTTATTACTATCTCTATTTTGCTTTGTAACAAGATAAAGATCTCAGAATTTTCAAATCCAATTACTGGCCCCCATGCAAGCCTCCATGTTATTGCAGTTCCTAAACCCTTGCAAGATGAGTGTTTATTATTATATTTTACTTTTTGGCTGCTCTGGGTCTTTGTTGCTGTGTCCAAGCTTTCTCTAGTTGTGGCAAGGGCAGGGGGCTACTGTCTAGGTGCAATGTTCAGGCTTCTCATTGTGGTGGCTTCTCTTACAGAGAACAGGCTCTAGGTGTTCAAGCTTCAGCAGTTGTAGCCTGTGGGCTAAAGGGTGTAGACTCAGTAGTTGTGGTACCTGGGCATGTGGGATCTTCCTGGACCAGGGACTGAACCTGGCAGGTGGATTCTTAACCACTGGACCACCAGGGAAGTCCAGGTTTTTATTATTTTTTAAAGTAAATATTTATATTCAACTACATCACACACATGCTCAGTTGCTAAGTCATGTCTGACTCTTATGACCCCATGGACTGTAGCCCGCCAGGCTCTTCCGAATTCTCCAGGCAAGAATACTGGTGTGGGTTGCCATTTCCTACTCCAGGGGATATTCCTGACCCAGGGATCAGACATCCATCTCCTGCACTGCAGGCAGGTTCTTTACCACTGAGCCACCAGGGAAGGATCAACAAAGAGATTAGTGGAAAAGAATTAAGACACCGGCAACACATCCTTACATTTAAAGCCAATTTATTTTGACCAAAGCAGCAAGGCAATTCAATGGGGGTGAGGAGGGGCAAGACAGCTTTCAATAAGCAGTGCTAGGAAACTGGGTATCTACCTGCAAAAGATCACTGTGCGTTGGTCGCTGAGTCTTATCTGACTCTTTGCAACCCCATGGAGTGTCAGACTCCTCTGTCCATGGGATTTCCAGGCAAGAATACTGGAGCCGGTTGCCAGTTCCTTATCTGGAGGATCTTCCCGACCCAGGGATGGAACCCGCCCCTCTTGCATCTCCCTCAGTGCAGGCAGGCTCTTTACCATCTGAGCCATCAGGGAAGAAAAAGACCATAACCTCACATAAAACACAAACATTAACTCAAGATGTATCATAGACATAGAAGAGCTGAAACCAGAAAACGTTAAAAGGAAAGCATAGGGGGAAAATCTTTATCGCTTTAAGCGAGGCAAAGATTTCTTACATACAACACCAAAAGAATGATCCATAAAAGAAAAAAAAAAAGAGAGAAAAGTACTTCTTCAAATTTAAAAACTTTTTGTACTTCAAAAGACACCATTAAGAAAATGAAAACACAAACCACAGATGGGAGAAATTATTTGCAAATCTAATAAGTACTTGTATCTACAAAACAAAATAACAACTCCATAAAAGACAAATAACTCAATTTAAAAGATGGGCAAAAGATCTGAATAGATATTTCACCAAAGAATAGATTCAAATGACTAATAAGCACATGAGAATATGCTCAACAGCATTAGTCATTAGAGAAGGCAAATTAAACTTACAATGAGATACCCTCACACTCACTAGAATGCCTATCATGGAAAAGACAGATAATAACAAGTGTTGATGAGAATGTGGAGAAATTGGAGCCCTCATACATTATTGGCAGGAACGTAAACAGTGTAGCCATTTTGGCAACAGTTTCTCTGAAAATTCAACATAAAGCTACTAAACAATCTAGCAATTCTACTTCTAAGTATCTGCCCAAGAGGAAGGAAAACATATGTTCACAGGAAGACTTGCATATGAATGTTCATAGTGACATTATTCATAACAGACAAAAAGTACAAACATTCCAGGTGTCCATCCACTGGATAGTGGATAAACCAAGGATCCATGGAACAGAATACTACTGAATGATAAAGAAGGATAACTACTGATGCAGGTTACGTGATGACAAGTGAGCACAAACATGATGCTAAGTGAAAGAAGCCAGATGCAAAAGACTACATACTGTATGATTACATTTATGAGCAAATCTATAAAGACAGAAAGTAGATTAGTGGTTGCCTGAGGCAATGGGAAGTGACTGCAAATGGCCGAGATCTGGGGAGGGGGCGGTGGCAATGAAAATACCCTCAAATTGGATTGTGGTGATTACAGAGCTCTGTNAAGCCAGATGCAAAAGACTACATACTGTATGATTACATTTATGAGCAAATCTATAAAGACAGAAAGTAGATTAGTGGTTGCCTGAGGCAATGGGGAGTGGCTGCAAATGGCCGAGATCTGGGGAGGGGGCGGTGGCAATGAAAATACCCTCAAATTGGATTGTGGTGATTACAGAGCTCTGTAAATTTATTAAAACATCACTGAAGCGTGCACTTAAAACAGGTGAATTTTATGGCATGTAAATCATACCCGAATAAAGCTGTTTTGTATAAAAGGCTCTAGCCGCAGGCCGGGTGGCAGGTGTCCCCTGGTGCTCACTGCTTCTCGCTAATCCTTCTCACTTTCTGGTCCTGGGATTTCACTTCCTTCTGGAGTTTTAAGGAAGTTGTAGGTTCTGTTTTACCCAGGGTGGGTGGGTGCATCAGTTCTGTCAGCCACCCTACCGATCTTTGCTTTCTTGGGATTCTGGCATTTTCTGCTCCCCGAGGAGGGCCGTGTGTTAATCTCAGGGAAGCAAAAGGAAGAAACAAAAACAGGCTTGGGGGAGGGAGGGTCCAGCCTGGGCGGGAGCTCCACCTGATTCCTGCGGTTGGACCTGGCTCCCTCACCCCCGCTTGAGGACACAGGATAGGTCGGTGGGTGGGGATCATGCCATGCCAATGCCCTTTACTCCTCCTTCTCTGATGAGCAGGGAGTCCCAGCATGGTGTCAGCCTCAGACTCTAATTTGGGGCCCTAAAGTGGAAGGAAGAGGCAGTTCTAGACATCACTGGACTCCTGGGACAAGTCTGCTTTGGAAAGAGGTGGGTGGACACCAGGAATTCCCCATCACCCTACTTTCTGGGGCTTACCAGGTGGCGCAGTGGTAAAGAATCCTCCTGCCAGGAGATTCAAGAGACTCGAGTTTGATCCCTGGGTTGGGAAGATGCCATGGAGTAGGAAATGGCAACCCACTCCAGTATTCTTTCCTGGAAAATTCCATGGACAGAGAAGCCTGGTGGGCTACAGTCCCTTGGGGTTTCAGTGTTGGACGCAACTGACCATGTGCACACACAGTACTCACTGCTGAGTTTCATGAGCACAGGGGCCTCACGGCCCTATTCCCTGCAGATTCCCAGTGTCTGGCTATACTGGGACTGAATAAATATCTCTAACATAAATGAAGGAAAGTGGAAAAGCAGTAAGAACCCACCTCCTTCTGACCAGTGGCCTTCCTGCCCTCACTGACTGTCATCCCGTTCCCAGGCAGGTGCAGGTCGGCACACATTTTGCAAGCCCTGTATATTGTACGTGCCTGATGAGCAGACTTGGTTTAGCCCAGAAAATCCTTTAATTACTGCCGTTACTTCTGGCTGGGTTCTGGGAAGGAACTAATTCAAGCAGCAATCACTCAACCTGAAATATTATGAATGTAATTTCATTATTTGGTCTGCTCCGGTCGCAGGCAGGGGGTTACAATAACTGGTTTGCCGAGTTCCTGCTGGAATGGTAATTAATTTCTCACCCACTTCTGTGCTGACAACCTGCAGACAACTCCTGCCCCAATGCCCAAGTCACTTGCCCCAGCCCGGGCCCTGATTGTGTGTGTCCCATGCTGCTCGTGGCAGGTGGGACTGTCACAACGAGGAGTCAGCCCCCAACTTCAGTGGGAGATGGTCCCTATGTGAGCTGCGAGCCCAAGGCACACACACACATACCTCGTGGTTGTGTACATATACTCTCCTACACAGGACTGTGAACGGGAGTCAGACACGCACACCGTTCACAGAGGTCTCCGTCCTTCACCAGTAGATCTGTGAACAAACCAGAATACGTCTGCCACGCACCGGAAAGAAGTGCACCCCTCACATCAGCATGGCAGTACATGCAGGCACCCCGGCTGGCCCTCCAACACTGTGCACCTCAGCTCTGAGTGGCGGTCACTTGTTCCTGTTCAGTCGCTAAGTCATGTCCAACTCTTTGTGACTCCATAGCTACAGCATACTAGGCTTCCCTGTCCTTCACTGTCTCCCGGAGTTTGCTCAAATTCACGTCCATTGAATCAGTGACGCCATCCAACCATCATCTTCTGTCGCCCCCTTTTCTTCTTGCCCTCAATCTTTCTCAGCATCAGGGTCTTTTCCAATGAGTCAGGTCTTTGCATCCAAAGTGTTGGAGCTTCAGCTTCNTTGTGACTCCATAGCTACAGCATACTAGGCTTCCCTGTCCTTCACTGTCTCCCGGAGTTTGCTCAAATTCATGTCCATTGAATCAGTGACGCCATCCAACCATCATCTTCTGTCGCCCCTTTTCTTCTTGCCCTCAATCTTTCCCAGCATCAAGGTCTTTTCCAATGAGTCAGGTCTTTGCATCCAAAGTATTGGAGCTTCAGCTTTAGCATCAGTCCTTCCCAGGAATACTGAGGGTTGATTTCTTTTAAGATTGACTGGTTTAATCTGTGTCTTTGGGACCCAAACACCCAGGTTCTAGTTTAGGTACTATTAGTTCCTCGTTGTGTGAAAGTGAAATGTGAAGAGTGAAAGTGAAGTTGCTTAGTTGTGTCCGACTCTTTGCAACCCCATGGACTGCAGCCCTCCAAGTTTCTCTGTCCATGGGATTTTCCAGGCAAGAATACTGGAGTGGGTTGCCATTTCCTTCTCCAGAGGATCTTCCCGACCCAGGCGTTGAACCCAGGTCTTCTGCATTGCAGGCAGACGCTTTACCGTCTGAGCCACCAGGGAAGTCTCCTCATTGNGTGTCCGACTCTTTGCAACCCCATGGACTGCAGCCCTCCAAGTTTCTCTGTCCATGGGATTTTCCAGGCAAGAATACTGGAGTGGGTTGCCATTTCCTTCTCCAGAGGATCTTCCCAACCCAGGCGTTGAACCCGGGTCTTCTGCATTGCAGGCAGACGCTTTACCATCTGAGCCACCAGGGAAGTCTCCTCATTGTGTAACCTTGTGCAGCTGACTCTGCCTCTCTGGGCCTCAGTTTCCCTCACTGCTGTGAGGCTTCAGACTAAGAATATTTATAAAGAAGGTCAGCTGCAGTGCCTGGCACCCAGCAGGCACCCAGCACTCATACCAACACGCTGCTCACAGCACACTCCCAGGTGGCCCTCCCTGGATGCTACTGGGACTCTCGGGTGCCACTCACAGCCCCAAGGCCACTGCCCCTGACATGGAGCCACTCCCTGACCCTTGACTCCCTGACACTTCTGCAGATCAGTCACCTTCTGGGCGTCCCACCCCAGGTCCCATGCCTGAATGGTGAGGGGTGATCTGGTGGGGCCCCTAAGCTGGGTAGGGGCTCCTTGGGCTCCGGGAGGCCACCATTGATCAGCAGACACCCAAGCTCTGCCTGGGACTGGCTTGAAGGGAATCTTGCCAAGGCTGGAAAGAGTTAATGAGTTCCTTGTCCGCCAAGGAGATCTACTACCTCTCTGTCCTGGGGGTGACGATGGGGGTGGGTAGCACAAGGAAGGTGGGAGGGGGCAGGTCTCAGCCCTGAGGAGGTTGGGGCGGTGCACAGCCCCTCTCCTTCCAGTCCATCTGACCAACAGGAGGTGCCAAGTGTGACCAAATAACCCTGAAAACATTTTCCAAAATTTTAGCAGCCACTTATAAATCAGAAGAAATGACATAACTGTATGTTACAGATGTCTTGCTTCCTTGAAAGAATAAAAAGGAAGATCTGGCTACCCTGGGCCCACATCCCACAAAGAACTCTTGGCTGGAGCTGAGCAGCGGCCCTGCCCAAGGAGCCGAGAGCCATCTGTCCCCCTTTCCCCTGAACGCCGCTCCCGGTGGCCTCCCTGGCAGCTCTGTGCAGGGACATATTCCGATGGGCCTGGTGACCCCACTCTATTTTTTACTGACATCCCCCCTCATCCCTTTCTCTTTCTTATCTTCCTCTGTCCCAGGCACGCTCAGACCCTGAGGGCAAGGGGTGGAAAGCACTCACAGATGCTTGTAGCCTTTGAGGAGTTGGGGTGGGGATCCCAGACTCTTCCCAGGCTACCTTTTCTTCCCAGGACCTATGCACACTGAGACATGAGCAAAAAGTGGTAACGGGTTCACAGATCACCCCCTGGGTCCAACCCAGGTTGGGAACTGCCTAGACTGAGAGTCACTGGCTGGGGACTGGACCCTTGACTGGTTTTAAAGAAACAAAAATAGTGCTAAGTTGTGTCTGACTCTTGTGACCCTATGGACTGTAGCCTGCCAGGCTCCTCTGTCCACAAGATTCTACAGGCAAGGATACTGGAGTGGGTAGCCATGTCCTTCTCCGGGAGCTCTTCCTGACCCAGGAATCGAACCCAGGTCTCCAGCATTGCAGGCAGATTCTTTACCAACTGAGCGAAGCGGGACCTGCTTTGGGGCACCCAAGCTGGGGTGAGCGGGGAGCTTGGATGGGGCAGCCTGCTCTGCAGGTGGCCAGTCTGTAGCACCTCTGAGGAGGGCTGGGAAACGCTGTGGCCAGGCTGTCGGGCGCGGGGAGAGGCAGCCCCCAGTTTCCTGCCTGTACCCTAGACCAGGAGCATGGGAAGACCCCCCCACACACACCCTGCCAGGGTTCCTCACCTCTCTGTTGGGAGCCAATCAGCTGTGCAGGGGCATCAGAGCAGCAGCTGTTGAGGGCAATGGAACCCATTTAAGTTCGGCTGTTTTCCCCATATAAATAGAAAATTTTTAATGAGAGAATTGTCCACCAAGTTTTACCATGATTGAAGTTAAAACTGTCGGTTTCCCTGGTGGGTCAGATGGTAAAGAATCCACTTGCAATGTGGGAGACCCAAGTTCGATCCCTGGGTTGGGAAGATCCCCTGGTGAAGGGAATGGCAACCCACTCCAGTATCCTTACCTGGGAAATCCCACGGACAGAGGAACCTGGTGGGCTACGGTCATGAAAAGTGTCACCATAAACGGAAAGGCCGTTTATGTATACAGCCACCTGGTAGGCAGTTGGGGTTCAGGTGAGAGCCCCTCCAGAGCTTGGCCAGAGGCACTCAGGTCTCAGCCCGCACTCAGAGCACCCCTGATGGGCCGGCTGCACCATGGACCCACAGAGGCTTCCAGAACCGTCCTCCAGCACTTCCGTTGTCATAACTACCACCGTGACCTTTTCCAGGTTGGAAAAAAAAAACCCACAAGAACCACCCGGTGACATGGAGAAATGCGACAATCAGCAACGGTCCTTGTCCTTGGATCAAGTTCTAGCACAGAACCACCTCTGTGCCACCCACGTTAGCAACCTAGGACTTCTGGAAGGTTAGTGGGGCCTGGATAAGCATGTGTTAGGACCTGACCGGGCCCTTCCTCATGCTGGCAGTGAAAGTCAGTGTCCCAGGCCCTTCTCCCCACACCCCCTCCCACCACCCTGAGACTGCAGACCAAGTGGGGCTGAGCAGGGAAACAAGCCAGGCACGAGGCCACCCCTGGAGCCCTGTGCCCTGGGGATTGAGGTCTTGCTCTACCCTCCTGCTCTTCCTGGCAGAGCTCTCGGGCTGAGCTAGGGGTTGGGGGGGTTGACTCTGATGTCAAGTCAAGTGACCCCACTGCCACTGAAGATGCCTGGTTGGTGAATGGGCACAACGTGGGGGAGGTTTGGGGTGCATGCCCACTGCTGCCTGCCCAGGTGAGCTCACCGCAGTGACCCAGACCGGGTGTACTTCTGGGCATCTCACATACAGATCTTGAGCCCCTTTCCTCCCCCCTGGGTCCCTCCTATTCATTCTGGGCGGGGCAGATGGGAAAGGGGTCAACCCACACCTGAGCCCTGCTCTGGGCCCACAGTGACTCACACTGCAGGGCAATAGAGCCTGATTTACCTCCCAGGTGGGGGCCTGGGAGCTGCGGAACAATCAGCTGCTGTGGAGATACAACCTGAAACCAGGGCTTCCGGGGGAGGCTCGAGCCCCGGAACCTCCAGTCCAGCTCAGGTCGCTCAGCTCCGTCCAGCTCCACCTGGACTGGGATACAAAGGGAGACCCAGTTTCCCAGCTGCACTGTAATTTCAGAAGGGGTCTTTGTGTGGGCTGTACTAACCAAGAAGCCAGAGAAGCCCTGGGGTTTGGGCAGGGAGTCAGGCTTCCAAAGAAATCTGCTGCGTGTCGGCAAGAAATGCCCTTTGAGAAGACGGCAGAAAGACATCAGAAAATGTAAGAACTGCTGGCCGTGCCATTAACGAGTGGCAGCAGGCGAGGGGTACAAAGTGAGCCTAGACGGGCTTTGCAAGCAGGCAAAGCTGCGCTTGAATCTCTGGGTTCTGCCACTCTAGCTGCGGGGCTTTGGGCAACTGACCTAAGCTCTCTGAATCTAAGTTCAGGACAATGATGCCTGCATCTCATGGGGTGAAGGGAGATAAAGTAAAGGCACCCGAGACAGTGCCTGGCGCCAATAAATGGTAACTATTACCAGGTATCATGCACACCGAAGCTTAATTACATTGTCTCATTTCAAAAATTATCATCTTACATGAGAGTAGAGCTCTGTGTTTTTCAAAGCCATCTTTGTCCATTACTTCATTAGAGCCTCACAGTGATCCTGTATTCTATTTTTAGCATTTTACTTTAGTTCCTTTAAAACATAAGTCTTGCTCTTGTTGGATACGATTGTCCCAATTTTCCGTTCTGCTCTCCTTAATTTCCCCACCCCGAGGAACCTTTAGCATAACGATGCTGGGACCATCTTCTATTAATATCAGTTTTCAGATTACAGTGATAAGATGTCTGTTTCCTAATTTAATTAGGTGATTCCTGTATTTAGTTCCTACACGCTCATTATTTTTCATTTAGCGTCTTCTAAATGCACCAAAGGAAGCTCTGGCTGGCAGACCTCCAGGGTGCCTTCTGCAGTGGGGAGGGAGGAACCCAGGAAATGCGGCCACATCAGAGAGGCAGGCACCAGGGGGCTGGGGGCTGGGGCCGTGTCTCAGGAGAGGGGATGGTGGCAGAGAAAGTCCTACTGCAGAGAGGCTCACAGTGGGCACCCCTGAGGGAGGGCTAGGTCTCTCACAAAGCTCCCCCCCAAAAGCAGACTTCAAAGAAGACTCCAAAACCGGCACCCCCAGGGCCCACCAGCCCCTCTGGGCTCCTGTGCCAATACTTGAAGGCCATGTGATCTCCTAAAAAAAAATTTATTTATTTGGCCGTGTTTGTTCTTAGTTTCGGCATGAGGGATCTTGGTTGCATCACGCAAGGTCTTCTGTTACGGTGCGTGGACTCTGTAGTTGCCTAATCCGTGCTCTAGGGCACTCGGGCTCAGTAACTCTGGCTCGGCCTCAGTGGCTCCATGGCATGTGAGATCACAGTTCCCTGACTAGGGACTGAACCATGTCCCCCGCATTGCAAGGCAGAGTCTTAACCACTGGACCACCAGCGAAGTCCCTTGAGGGCTATGTGTTCAGACACATTCCCCTCCCTTTTCTGGCTCTCACTGTCTCATTGCCAGAGAGGTCTCATGTCTGCCCCTTCGTCAGTACTATTCTCTGCACAACTCCAGGGGGCGCCCTTCACACCACAGTTTAAATCAACTCTATGCTGGAATCAGCACAGAGCACAGTGTGAGTGGTGCCGCCAAAGTGTGCAGGCCCTGCCTGAGTGCTCCCAGTCCATCAAGGCGGGGCTCAGCCATCATGCCATGGGCTCTGGTCACCCCTGGCCCCCAACCCTCCACCTAGCCACACTGACCCAACCAGTTTTCTCCCCTCTGCCAGCACAGTGATAGCTGGGCTGGTCCTGCTCATCGCCCGAACTGTGGCGCCAGAAGGAACCCCCGCTAAAGCCACTCGAGTTAAGGAAAGGGGGACAGGAAGCCCCAGGGCCACGCCTGGAAATACTGCCACAAGCATCCTGGCCACAGTTCTGACTTTGAGAATCCACTGCATTCTGTGTCACGGGGCAGGCCCTCCAGAGAACTGAAAACTCAGTTACGCAGCATTAATTTTTCTTTTGGTTTTGTGTGTATGCGTGCCAAGTCACTTCAATTGAGTCTGACTCTGTGCAACCCTATGGACCGTAGCCTGCCAGGCTCCTCTGTCCATGGGATTCTCCTGGCAACACTTCATTTCCTCCTGCAGGGGATCTTCCCAACCCAGGGATTGAACCCACATCTCTGACATCTCCTGATTGGCAGGCAGGTTCTTTACAACTAGTGCCACCTGGGAAGTTCTTTTTGGTTTTACCTAGCGTTAATTTTTCTTCGCTGTGGTCACAGAAAGGCGAGGCAAGGTATGGCGGGTGAGGCAGCCTTAGTGACTCCTGGGCAGCATTTGGTGAAGAGAGTTTGAACACACACGCTTGCAGGTGCATTGTTTAGAAACACTGAGTTCTGAGAGTCCCAACCATGCTGATTTTGCAATGATATATTGCCAGCTACTTAACAGGATGGATCACTGCAATTACATGTCACTTCTGATATTCACAGTCACAACAAGGAGGTGTCAGCTTCGCAAGGGTTGTAGGAAATATATATGATGTTCTGCAATGCCGTTAGGAAAGGATTTCAGGAGACAGACTCAAGAGGATTCCAATAAAATCCACCTGCCTGGGCAAAGCAGACAGCGCCATGGAAACTGGAGGGGCTGGTTCCCCTGGCCAGGGAGGGAGTGTCGGCTTAGGCACCCGGGCTCCAGAGGCTGCCCATCCTCTGGCAGTGGAGAATGGGGAGGACGGCCAGCACACTTCTGGTTATTCCATCACCCTCATATGATTTCCCTGGTGGCTCAGACGGTAAAGCGTCTGCTTGCAATGCAGGAGACCCGGGTTTGATCCCTGGGTTGGGAAGAGGCCCTGGAGAAGGGAATGGCAACCCACTCCAGTACGCTTGCCTGGAAAATTCCATGGACGTAGGCTTCAGTCCATGGGGTCACAAAGAGTCGGACACAACTGAGCGACTTCACTTTCTTTCTTTCTTTTCATATGGGTGAGCTGTTGAGAGCAACTCAGCAGTTACTCCTATGGTCTCTGGCCTGGTGGCATCTCAGGGTTAAAAGGGTCACACCCAAACAAAGGCAGTCACTGCAGGCAGGAATGAGACAAATCCTCTGAGATTGTTCTATAGCCTTCAGAGTTGGCAGGGGAAGTAACCATGGAACCAACAGTGACAGCCAAACTTCCTCTGGCCAACACAGCCCTGCTCCAGGGAACCAAAGAAGAAGTTCTGTTGATTTCTGAGTCAATTCTGGCTCTGTCAGTTTCTATGAGATATAGGGCACCATACTTAGCATCTGTCGATCCTAAAGGAAATCAACCCTGAATATTCATTGGAAAGACTGATGCTGAAGCTGAAGCTCCAATACTTTGACCACCTGATGTGAAGAACTGATTGCTTGGAAAAGACCCTGATGCTGGGAAAGACTGAGGGTAGGAGGAGAAGGGGGTGACAGAGGATAAGATGGTTGGATGGCATCACTGACTCAATGAACATGAGTTTGAAAAAACCCTGGGAGATAGTGAAGGAGAGAGAAGCCTGGTGTGCTGAAGTTCAAGGGGTTGCAAAGAGTTGGACATGACTGAGCGACCGAACAACAGCAAACACTTGACATGCACTGGGGAGAGACACCCCGGGCTCTGAGTCTCACCCAAGTCCACTTCACTGCTGCTGCCGGAGGTCAGCATCTTGTCATCTCTTGTGCCTGGAGAAAGCAATTAAGCAAGCCACAGTTCCCCTCCTCCAGGAAGCCCTCCTGACTCCTCCAGTCGGGACTTTGCCCTCAGGTGTGTGACAGCGAATGAGTGAGTGTGTGACCTGTGTGAAAGGAGACGCAATGGAGGAGAAGTAGGGCAGGGAGGGAGCTTTCTGCTCCTCTCACCTGTTCCTGTGGTCTATGAGTCCGAAACCCTGGGTGGAGGAGACACAGGGCAACTCCACACACCTTGCCTAGCATCTCAGAGGCCATCTGCCCAAAACAGAACACGTGGTCTCTACTCCTCTCCCCCAACCACTCCCCATCTGGAGTGTCTCCCTTGATGTGTGGCACCCCAACTCCCCTCTACCAATGCCAGGAACCCTGAGCCAGAGTCACCTTGAAACCCCGACAGCTGCCCTCCTCAGCCCTCCATCCGTGTGGTCGCCAACTCTGCCCCAACCTCATGATGCCGTGGAACCACCCTCTCCTGTCCCTGCCTGCCCGCCCCAGGCCTCGCCCTCTCCTGTCCCCACTCCACCCCTCCTAGCCGCTCTCTGCGGGCCTGAGGTCTCTTCCTCTGCTACTGTCCACAGCTCCACGACATGCAGTCACTGGAGTGGGCTCTCTGAAGGCTGCTGCACCCTCAGAATCCCCAGGGCCCCCTGACTGAGCCTGTAGCAAAGGCTTGCGCNCCTCTCCTGTCCCCACTCCACCCCTCCTAGCCGCTCTCTGCGGGCCTGAGGTCTCTTCCTCTGCTACTGTCCACAGCTCCACGACATGCAGTCACTGGAGTGGGCTCTCTGAAGGCTGCTGCACCCTCAGAATCCCCAGGGCCCCCTGACTGAGCCTGTAGCAAAGGCTTGCGCCCCTGTAGCACTCCAAGGGCTCATGGGAACTGGGCCCTGCCTGAGCCTTCAGCCGTGAGCCTGGGTCCGCAGGTCTCAAGCCAGCCCCTGATGCACTGGGAGCTCTTCCCACGCATATTTTCTCATGTGTCCTTGATCCACGCTCTGCTCTGGACCCGGCAGGTCGGACCGAGCGAGCATCACTGGTGTTGAGAAGGCAGGAGGTGCTGCGGGCAACAGTTGGCTCCCTGTGGATGAATCCTGGCATGGCATGTAACCTCTCTTACCTCAGGAGTCTTATCTGTCAAATAGTGTAATAGTATTTAACTCAAGGGGTTCCAAAGGTATTTGTGTGTCTTAGTGCTGGGCACACAATGAGCAACTGGGAGCATTAGCCCCCATTAATGATGTCTGTGTCCACTCTGTAAATCTTGGGACCTCATTTATTGTAAGAATTACATGCACTAAAAGCTGAAGCCCCAATACTTTGGCCACCTGATACAAAGAGCTGACTCACCGGAAAAGACTCTGATCCTGGGAAAGACTGAAGGCAAAAGGAGAAGCGGGCAGCAGAGGATGAGATGGTTGGATGGTGGGATCACTGACTCAGTGGACACGAATCTAAGCAAACTCCAAAAGACAGTAAAGGGCAGGGACACCTGGTGTGCTGTGGTCCATGGGGCGGCAAAGAGTCCTATAGGACTTAGTGACTGAACACACACACACACGTGGAAAGGGGGACTTCCCTGGTGGGCCAGCGGTTAAGACTCCACACTCCCGGGGGGCATGGGTTCCTAAGATCCTGCATGCTGGTTGGCACAGCCAAAGGGGAAAATGAAACCACATAAAGGGCTTGGCATACGACCTGGCACGTGGTAAACTTTTGTTATTACTATTATTATTCCTGGATGCCCTGGAAGTAATACCCTAGGGCTGGTTATGCACTGAGTCGTCACAGACTGTCGGCACTCAGGGCCCCCTGGGCCATCCCTGTAGCTGCCTTCCTTCCTGAGCATCCCAGCACTGGCCTCAGTCCCCAGCATCCTCATCACCCACAGTTCCACGGCTCTGGGAAAGCAAAGAGCCACTTCACTAAAGCGTAGGGGTGGCCTGCTTTAACACAAATCCACTCTATAAAAACCAAGCATTAAAAAAAAACAAAACTACCTGTCGTGTGCTAGCAACAGAATCTGTATCATAAGGTCACATTTTTGAAAACATATCAACAAATAAGCCAATCTAGGCACTGTTCACTTTGGCTTCACAGGTCACTAACAATGTCTCACCTCACCCCATTAAAAACAAAATCCATCCCACTTAAAAGAATGAAGAAGAAATGGTACAATTAGGACATCACAGGGGAGGGAGTTGGGGGAGGCATGAAGCAGGAGGCTGGAGTTAGCAGACGTAAGCTTTTATACACAGAATGGATAAACAATGAGGTCCTACTGCATAGTACGGAGAACTATATTCCGTATCCTATGACAAACCACAATGGAAAAGAATAAGAAACAAAAGAAGGTATATGTGTGTGTAACTGAATCATTTTGCTGTAAAGCAATAATCAATACAACATGACAAATCAACTGTACTTCAATTTAAAAAATAAATTTAAAAAAGAACATTGAACTGTGCAGCCTCGATTGGATGGTCTAGGCCAGGGGGCCCCAACCTCTGGGCCACTGACCAGTTTCAGTCTGTGGCCTGTTAGGAGCCAGGCTGTAGAGCAGGTGAGTGGCGGGGGATGGAGCNGGCTGGATGGCATCACTGACTCGATGGATGTGAGTCTGAGTGAGGTCCCGGAGATGGTGATGGACAGGGAGGCCTGGTGTGCTGCAGTTCATGGGGTCGCAGAGTCAGACACGACTGAGCGACTGAACTGAACTGAACTGACAAGGGGCAGAAGGCTATTCTGTTGTTCTATACCAAACAGGCACAATCAGCAAAAATCCCAACTGTGGGAAACTTACAGAACCTGTGACCCAGTTTCCTCCAATAAACAGTAAGAGGGAAGTAAAGGCATGCAGGACATCTTAGAGACTGAGAGAGGCTTAAATGACTCGCCTACCAGTTGTAACATGTGAGCCTCATCTGGATACTGACAGAACAAATTGGAAATAAAGGTATTTATCACATTTGTGGGATGACTAGAAATGTGAACACTGGACATTTGCTGAGATTAAACAATTGTTGAATGTTAAAAGAAAGAATTCTTATCTTTTCAGCTAAGAAATACATTGAAATATTTATGGTTTTATGGCTTTATGGTTATGCAGGGAAGCGGGGGGGTGGAATAAATTAGGATTGACATAAACACACTGCTATACATAAAATAGATAACTAATAAGGACCTACTGTGTAGCACAGGGAACTCTACTCAATACTCTGTAATGACCTACACGGGAAAAGAACCCAAGAAAGAGTGGATGTAGGCAAATGTATGGCTGATTCACTTTGCTGTGCAGCAGAAACTGACGCAACACTGTAAATCAACTATGCTCCAATAAAAAATTTTTTTAAAAAGAAATATTTAAGGGACGTCCCTGGTGGTACAATGGATAAGAATCCCCCTGCCAATGGAGAGGACGCAGGGTGGATCCCTGGTCCGGATGATTCCACGTGCTGTGGAGCAACCAAGCCTGTGAGCCACAGCTACTGAGCCCGTGCTCCAGGGCCTGAGAGTCCAAACCACTGCAGGCCGTGCTCCTAGCTCACATGCTCTGTGCCAAGAGAAGCCACAGCAGTGACAAGTTCTCACACCACAGTTGGAAAAAGCCTGCAAACAGCAACAAAGACCCAGTGCACCCAACCTAAACCAAGACATTTTTTAAAAAAGAAATACTTATGACTGAACTGACTGGCCCTAGTATATATGCTTTGAAAAGAGAGAAGTGGATGGGGCTGTGGATGGGGCCCCACTGAGGCTGTTGGGCGCTCGGGACGTGGGGTTCACTGTACTAGTCTAATATACTTCTCTGTGTGTGTCCCGAGCTCTCCATAATACAAAGTTCTGCTTTGCATTAAAGTTTGCATATAAAGACAGGCCACTCATAACACACACGAGGAGAGTGTCCTCTGCACCTGCAGGGCCAGCATGTTGGGATGTGTTATTCCCAGTTCTGGTCGGCTCTCTTCCACTGTGGGAAGGGGCAAGAGTAGTCTCCTGGGTCAAGACGTGAGTTTCCGGAGGCCTCAGGGCCTGGCAATATTGGAGACATGAAAATCAGTTGGATTCTCTGATACCCAAGAACACCTAATCTTAGAATGAAGGCAGGTGAAGCGGCAGTGATTTATGTTCCAAAAGGTTTGATCTAAAATATAGCAAACATTTTGGAAATAGTGCTTGGTTTACAGAAGTTGGCAATCCCACAGGATTGCGTCTAATGCACGAAGCAGGTGAGATTTGCTGACTGGTCTCTGAAAAGTTCAGGTGCTTTTAAGAGCTGATAGCTGCATGGGAGAAATCTGAAGGACACGCCAACCCCAAGGGACTACAAATAGCTAATGACTCTGTCCGCCTTTTCAAGCTTGTTTCTGCATCTTCACCTGACCACCCTCCCCCTCCCACCTTGGCCAACGCCACCAACAGCAGGTCCCAGACGGCATTCCCAGGAAAGTTTCTGCTGCTGGGAAAAACTCCAGAAGAGTCCGTGGGGAATGTCCTCTGTAGATGCCCCCACGGCCTTGCCCAATCTGGACAGCAGGGCAGCCTCTCATGTTTACATCTCCCAGGGCTGAAATTCTGACTTGTCCAGGACTCCTGGGGCCAAACCACCCATGCAGCTGGGTACATACACTTTGTAAGCACTGGTTTCCAACAGATAAATGTAATCAAGGTTTATGTGCGCAGAGAAGACAACAGGATGGGATTGTTTCACTTGAAAGATCAGAAGAAAATTGTAACTAATGTTGTGGAAAATTACTTTGATATTGCTTTCTTGGTACCGAATCACAATTAGGCTGCCGTGAGAAGTACAGGGGAAGAATAAATGAATAGTAACAAATCAACACAAACAGCCTGTGTCAGGAACACTTTGCTCAGGGAGAGTAACGTAAGCATTAAAGTTTTATGACTGTGTTTGAGGTGATTTACGTAGAACGTACAGGTGCTACGTCCAGGTGGTCTGGCTCCATTTACAGCCAGAAGAAGGGAGCTCAAAACCCAAGCGTGCTCCTCACCTGGGTCTGCCAAGTCCTTGCCATCCCCGGCTGCAGGGGGAGGCTGGCCTCAGCTTCCTGCCATCCCGCCTGCCAGTCTACCCACCCCAGAAACCCTCACTGTCCGCGGGGCCCCCACTCCACCAGTGATCGAGGTAATCCACATGTGTGCACCGCGGTAGCTGTGCAGGCCATGCCAGCCAGCGAGGACAGGAATCCGTGACACAAGAGGCAAGGTCTCTGTGCTGTCAGCTGCTGCAGCGCGGCGGGGCACGTGTCGAGCTCACCAGGCAGCGACCCCACTCAGGACTGTCATACCGGTCCCCAGAAGACACCACGGGTGGGCACCCGGCCCCAGTGGACACCACAGACACGCTTGAGCCTTCTCTCCCAGGCTTGTCCCACAGAAAGCAGACGCAGGACAGCAGAACCCTCTGCCCATGTGTGCCCCAACTGCGCGCGCGCACACCACGATGTGCAGAGGACACTCGGCGCCATTATCCCCAAGCCACGTCCTAGAGGCCTTTTTTGGCCTCCCGCTCACACAACACACAACTGCAGAGAACAACTCTGAGTGCTCTGGGGGGGCGCAGCCCGTGGAGCTAGGTGCTGCTCACAGAGTCGCCGGCCGCTCTGGGGCCCACGTGAAGCTGCAAAGTCTCCACAGAGGGACCGGCTCAGTCACAGGTCTCTGCTTCCGCAGCTGGGAAGCAGCCAGACCCATCTTTGACAGCCACCTCCGAGGAGGGTCCGGCCCAAGCGTGAGTCAGCACCAGTGACTCACCACTGGCCCCAGGCGGTCTGCCCGGCGCTGGGCTGCTTCCCGCTGACACTCAGGGATGAGAGAAACGACTCACCAGCCTCTCCTGCCAGGGTCTCCAATAGCAGCTGCCAGGCCCAGCTCTGGCCTCTGCTCCTTCCTCCTTTCCATGTGGCACCTATGGGCCTCTAGGCTGAGTTCAGTGTGGGTGCAGGCTGCCCTGAGCATGTGAGCCGTGGCGGGCCCTGTGCCCTCCCCACTCAGGGCCAGGGACCCCCTAACACTGTCCCGCACTCCTGGGCTGTGGGCTGTAGGCAGGGATGGTGCGGGGGAATCCCTCTGCCTAACCCTCCAGCCTCCACGCCCTTTTCCTTCTGTCCATGTCCTGGAGCCCAGGGGTGTCCAGCCATCTAGGACCCTCCCCTAACAAGGCCTCTGGGACCTCTGTTGTAATGCAGGTGCTTGGCCTGGCAACCGTGCTTTCCCCTCTCATGCCAATGATTCCTGGCCTTGGCCCCACGCTGGCAGCCCTCCAGGTCGGCTATGCTCTCTGGGGCTTGGCCACGTCCCAGTCAGAGGGGCCTTGCCTGAGCGTCCCTCTCTACCTTCTGTCCCCCCTGAGGCTCCAGGACCATCCTTCCTGCTCTCGCCTCACTGCCATCCCCACCTCTGCGAGCCCAGTGGGCTGAGAGGCAGCAGGTGGGGAGGCATTAGGAGGCTCTTCAGCCTTTCCAAAGCCGGGAGGCACCGAGGCACCCCGACTTTCCCGCCCAGGCTGGAGAGGCTGGATTCGAGAGGTACCCAGCGCTGGGCAGAGAATCAGAGTCCCACTGGGGAGGCCTGGGCTCAGGGAGAAGTCACTTGTCCTCTGATATCCCAGACCATGTGGGAGAGGACCTGAGAGGTGGTGGGACTCTGAAATCTGAGTTTCACCAGAGGCAACGACCAGATGAGAGAGGGGCAGCCTGGCCATTCTTCCCAAGAGGAGTGCACGGGCCAGAGGCCAGAGGCCAGAACCATGTGGTTGGTAGCCTGACCGCAGACACTGCCCCCACACTGCGGCTGGTGCCCCGGGGCAGTGAGGAGGCCTGCACCTCGGGCGGGAGAGCCGGGTCAAGCAGGCAGCAGGGCCGAGTGCGAGGGCTCACCTGGCGCCGGGTGGGGGGCGAGCTCCGTGGGGTCCTGCAGGCTGATGAAGAGAAGGAGTCCTGCAGCTCCGAACAGCAGGATAGACGAGAACATGCAAGCCAGTCGCATCGTTCCTGCTCGCGGGGACATCCGGGCCTCGCTCGGGGGTCACCTCTCGGGTGCGGGAGGCGCGTTCTTCCCTCATTGTCCACACTGCGCGTCCATCAGGCCAGGTCTGCGGAGCAGTGGGGGAGAAAGAGGGCCCATCACTGAGGCCCAGGGCCCCGGTCACTGCTCGTGACCAAGCGGAGTCCCTGGACCCCTCCACCCTTACTCACGTGCGTCCCTTTGACCTTCTCAAGCCCAAGGAGGTGAAACTGGGTCACCACTTGTGGCTGAGACACCAGCTTCCTGCCAGGGTCTCCTGTATCTGAACATTTAGAAAAGCCATGGAGAGAGATAGTCCCCAGCTCCCACCCAGAAGAGGGGACCCTGGTGAGAACCCCTATCACCCACAGCCAGGGGACAGCAGCCACTGCACTGTTCAGGCAAGAATCCGGGTCCCTGTGGCTCACAATAGGCCCAGTAGACAGAGAACTTCTTGGGTCTGTCTCTGCCTTGGCTCCCATCTTCAGGATGCTAGGGACAAGGGTCTCCATAGAACCAGAAGCTTTGAGAAGGGGCCTCTCAGGCCTAGAGATGTCAGGGACTGACTGACTTGCCACTATATCAGCCAGAGCTGTCCCTGCCCCCGGCAGACGGAAGGATGAGCTGGGTGGAATCATAGCCCTGCTGGCTAGTCACACCGACAGGGGCTGAAGTTCCAGCCAGATCATGGTCATCCCAGCTCTCAAAGAGGTCTGGAGCTGAGATGGGGTGGCCAGACCCAGATCTGACAGATCCCAGGCTCAGAGGCTGTGTCCCTGCAGATGGACACCTGCTGATCTGGCCACTGCAGACCCAGGCCATGCCCATGTTGCTTGCCCCCACCTTCATTCCCCTTGAAGTAGAAGAAACACCTGCCAAATATCCCGATACCAACTAGTGACATCAGTTGGGTCAAACTGTGGGTCAAGACGGGGGCACCCTGGGACTTCCCTGGTGGTCCAGTGGTTAGGATTTCGAGTTTCCACAGCAGGGGGAATGGGTTCAATCCCTGGTCGGGAGAACTAGGATCCTGTATGCCATGTGGCGTGGCCAAAAGAAAAAGATGACAGCCCCCCAAGGCCATCTGCCTAAAGGAAAGATGTAAATTCCTGCGGTGGGGGGTGGAGTGGGGGTGGGCTGGGGGTGTGGCGGGTGGTTCGAGCAAGCTATTACTTGTCCCCCTTATCTTCACCCGACCCTACCCATCTGGGTTCAGGGACATCACCCTTTTTCCACCTAAGGAGCCCTTTGGGAACTTCCCCCTGCCTGGCACAGGGCAGTGCCCGAGGAAGACTGAAGCCAGGTGGGCAGTCCCCAGTAACCCCTGAGACACAGCAGGGTGCTGATCAGGCCCCAGACCAGTGTGCCACTCAGTACAAGGATGAGCCCTGCCTGGAGTTTCCTTGGTTTGACATTCTGAACAGGGAACCCATCTCTGACCCGGCCCCCAGGTGCTGGGGGAGGATAGCCCAGCTTTTGTCCCTCTGTATCCAACCTGAAGATGGGGCACGAGGCAGGAAGTGGTAATCAGAAAAACCCCACCCTCCCCTGCCCAAACACACATTCCCAAGGACTAGACAGTTCTCAGCAAGGCTCTGAGGCTGAGAGTTAAATTGCAGGTTTGGGTTTCTCCCCTCCGCAGTCTCTGTAATTATTTTTTCACTCAGTTAACTTTAATTAACCTGCCCCAGGCCTCCATGCTCGGGAACGCGCCTGAATGCCAGGCTCTCTGGGCTGTGCGAACAGGAGTTTCCCACGACCTCCCAGCTTTCATGTTTCGGAGGCAGTGCTGACTGGGCGCTGTTTGCCTCTAGCATGGGCTCTGGGGTTCCAGATGGCCCTGACCTCCCTGAAACAGCCCCTCCTGCACCCCCCCCCCCACTTCACTGCAGAGAAAGGCGGCTGCTTCCTGCCAAAACCAGCGATACCCTGCCTCCAGCTTGCAGTGGGTTAAAATGGGCAGCAACATGTCCCCAAAGGCTCAGACCCTGAAGCCCTTCAGGGTCTGTGGCCTCCTTCTCCATGGTGGCCCCAGATGGGACCATCCTGGGGACCTGGCTCCTCATTCTGAAAAGACGCAGGTGCAGGGGTGCAGGCCCCAGGCTCCAGGGAAGGACAAAGCCCACAGCATGCCTGATGGCCTGCGGTCTCCCAGGACTCTCCCTCAGTGATGACAGGCCCTCTGTGCGGGACCCACAGGTTGTACCTATAAGCAAGGCCATGGCTATAAGGACACCCAGCTTATGCTGGCCAAGGTGTTGACATACTGCCTGCAGACACACCAGCCTTCAGAGTGAGACACGAGGTCAAGAAACCAATCTGATCTAGGGTGAACTCCCAAATTAGGACATTTCTCAAGGTGGGGAGAAGAAAGGAGAGAGGAAGAAGGGAAGAAAGGATGGCAAGTCGATGGCCGGCAGACACAGTGGCCTGGTAAAGCAGCTAGTAATGTGCTGCCCAATCTTGACCCAAAGGCTATTTGATGAGAAAAAGGGACTCAGGCACGTGTGATCATTCTCGCATTGTTTGTACAGTGGCTGGCACTGCAGAAGTGACTGCGGAAGAGCTGGTCAGTTTCCTCTTCTTTCTAATCTGTCACACGGTCACTGTTCAAGCCAGTACAGATTTCCCTCCTCCTCCAGCCACGACCTGTTCTCACTTGTTTCTGAACCAGCCCAAACCAAGCCCACCAACTGGAGCCAGGCTTCCAGAAGCCTGTGTGCCTGGAGCCAGGCTGAAGACCACATCCCTGACCCGAGATCTGGGGAGAAGAGAACACAGCCTCAGAACCTGCACTTTCATGGTGGCAGGAGCATCAACCATTCAAGCATCTCAGTTTAGAGACTCTCCTCTTGTTAGCCCCCAAGAGAATATAAATGCTCTCTCTACACCCAGGGAAACTGGTGTTAGAGACAGGCATGGTTTCCCCTGCCCAGACTTAGCTTCTAAGCCTCAGACCCCAGCATCCACCCCTTCACTGGGCCTTTCTCCCAGGGTTGGCTCTCACTGGAGACCATCTGATTAGCTAACTCCCTGCTTCGTGCAAACAGGAATCAAAGGTTAGCCTGCCTCCTCTCCTAGGGGAATGGTTTGCAGCCTGACTGAGTCTTCAAGGCACCAGGAGGGAAAGAACAGCATCACAGAATCTGTAGGAAACTCCCTCCTTTAAAGAGAGGCAGGTGAGAGGTCACCAACAGACCACCAGACACTGCAGACGATGAGCATATCTGATCCCCTACAGTCCCCATGAGAGTCCTTGTCTTCAAAGTCACGTGTTATTTTCAAGGCCACAGGGAGATGATGTTCAAAGGCTGTCTCCCTCTCCTGCGAGTTGAGCTGCTGCCTGGGGAGGGGACACGACAGTCAAGGCTGGGGGTGGGCTGCCCTGGACCCCACAAACACATTCACAAGCCCCCACTCCCAGTGGGCAAGTATAGGCTCAGCACGCGCTGCGTCACACTCCGAAGACAAGTGAAGAACCCTCTCCTACTTCCCTTCTAAGATCAGCAGACAAGAAGAAAATTCAAA
Source organism: Neotragus moschatus (assembly GCA_006410615.1). Lineage (NCBI taxonomy): Eukaryota > Metazoa > Chordata > Mammalia > Artiodactyla > Bovidae > Neotragus > Neotragus moschatus. The sequence continues at coordinate 10,608,197 of SJYA01002795.1, read as the reverse complement.
TGATGGAGTGGAAGGGGGAGGGGTGAAGCAAGAAAAAGAAATAGCCCCTTGAGATTTCAGAAGGCCCTGCCCTCCTCACAGTTCCTAGGGCTCCCGGTGGCTTCTCTCCCCGAGGCCCCGAATGGCGTCACCAATTTTTACAGGAAGAAAGAGAAATCCAATTAATCTTGTAAACACCTCCTGGGACACAGGGCAGGGCCAAGGATTTCTCCTATTTCCTTATTTATCTGATTTAAAATTTTGTCTCTAGAAAATTCACTTCAGGGCACAAGCAAGGACTTGGGAATTCAGCCAAAACGCACGCACCTCCAGTGGCGAAGGGCCGGCAGGCAGACGGACGGACGGCTCCAAGGACACAGTTGGCTGCCGATGCTCCAAGGCCCGGATACTCCCCCCAGTCACCCAGAGGACCCCCTCAGGCTGGGGAGACCCACCCCTGTGCCCCACTGGAGGCAGGAGGAGGCGTCCAGCCTCACGCTGGTGGGTGCACCCAGTGGGTGTGCGGGCCCCCGGGCCTGGGAAACTTCACTGTCCAGTCGCTTCCTCCTCGAACCGGCAGGAGTGAACAATGACGTCCCTCCTGGCTGAGGGCTCCAAGAGAAGCTGATCATCGGGAGAGAGGCTGCTATGGCAACTTGAGGAGAATAGAGCCAGACATTGCCGTCACCTTGAATCCAGCACCGAGCATTCCGCTGTGGTAGCAGAGGGGGCCAGGCTTCTAGCTCTGCCCCCACCGAGGCTGGCGCCGGGGCTGACCCACCGCTTCCCTCCTCAGCCTCCTGGCCTCGGTAACTCACTTGCTGTTTGCTGAAACAAAGCACACAGCCCAGTCCCCTGAGAACACCACCTCCATCTGTTTTGCCAGAGTTCTTCCCTGTGTTCGGCTCCTGCTTAGTTCTGAGATGGGGTTCTTCTAGATTTCAGCTCATTAAAATCCTGCAGCTAATTAAAACTGCTCTAACGGCAGCGGCGATGGCAGCCGCAAACTCTGGGACGAGTCTCTCCAGTTTTTATGCACAGGCATAAAGTTGCAATGCTTTGCGAGAATGACGGATGGCTGCAAGGGCTCAAGACTCCCAGGCGGGGCTGCAGACTCCTGCCTCACCGCTGCCACGGCGGAGCGCTGACCTGGGTCCTGAAATGGGCAGGGCCCAGCTTCCCCACATCCGGGCAGGCACGACTGCACCCCATTCCTGGGGGAAGCAATTTACTTGATAACCACTCCCTTGTTACCAAGGCAGGGATTCCCTCCAATCTCCCACGCTGTCTGCAGGGAGAGANGCAGGCCAGGATGTCTGGCTTAGGTGGGTGCTCATACCATCGTGGTTCTCTGGGTCGTGAAGATCTCCTTTGTATAGTTCTTCTGTGCATCCCCCCCGCCTTTTTTAACATGAGAACTCCATGAATAGTAGTTTGCATGGGTTGATCAAAAACCAGTGAAAGCAATTCATGGTATAACATGAATGAACCTTGAGGACATTATGCTATGTGAAAGGAGCCAGTCACAACAGGCAGAATCAAATACTACGTGATTCCATGTAGACAAACTCAGAGACAGGAAGCAGAAGAGTGGTTTCCAGGGACTGCAGGGGAGGGGGGAATGGGGAATTACTGCTTAATGGGGACAGACTTTCAGTTGGGGAATATGAAAAAAGTTCTGGAGAAGTGCAGAGGTGATGGCTGTACAACAATGTGAATGTAATAATGCCTTTGGACTTAAAAGTGGTTAACACGGTTTAGATTATGTACATGAATAACAACAACAATATTAATTTTACTTCAACCAAAAATCAGTGAAAGCAAACTGAGCAGAAATCACTATCTTATCGCCTCACTCATCCCACAGGTGCCGGCCCAGGAGCTAAGAGGGACCAGAATTGTCAAGTTCATGCCTGGGTGAAACATGACCAGGATACAGAGGAAACGGGTTTACAAACCCAGGCAGCCCCCTCCCCCTAGAGTGGCCAGATGTCATGGGATGCGAGCAAGGCTCAGAGCAGGGAGCCCAGGTTCTGGGCCTGGCTGTCCCTCCAATTTAACTGTTGACCCTCAGGACTTGGTTTTCCTCATCTTGGAATCAACCTGCATCCAAAATAAGCACTGGAGATGAGTTTCCAAGTTCCTTGCAGCTCTAGGGTGTGACTAACACGTTTTGGAGAACAGAAAGACATCTTGTGAATTTTATCAGCAGGAGGCCACTTTCAGGCAGAGCAGGTGGCACTCTGGCGAGGTGTCCCTCACCCACACCTGCTGACTGTCCCTTGCCACAAATCCGGGTCAATGCTGTGTCTCTATGGACCAGAGCTGCCAAACTGTTTCCCTTCAAGATAATCTCATCCTTATTGGACAAAGGACCCTCATGCAAGTGTCGAACTGGAAAATACGTTCTCGACTTCTTTCTGGTGCACAATCATGCCTGAGGCCTGCCTGGTTGAGGCAAGTCTCTCCTGGGTCCACTCTACCGAGGTGACCACTGCTCTGTGTTTGAACCCATCAAGTCCAGCTGGGACAGTGCCTCATTTAATGATAAAGATCATTTTAAGGCAGAAGTCTAAAAGTCTAAACAGGGATAATGATTTAAGTCCCACCATATTCATGGTTGCCGTTGTCATTTGAAAATCTTTAATTTTTAGAGAATGTAAAAGGGCAACAAGGGGCATCCTTGTGGTGATAGAAATGCCCTCTATTTTGACTGTATCTACGTCAGCATTCTTACTGGGATACTACACTGTAGTCTTACAAGACATTACTGTTGGGGAAAAATGGATAAAGGGTACACGGTATTTCTCTGTATTACTTCTTACAATCATATGTTAATCTATAATTATTTCAAAATAAGAAGTGTAATTAAAAAAAATCAAGCACTTGAAAGTTACTGGCCTTTCAGCTCATGCATAATGGAAGCCAAATTCTAATGTTGTGCATGTAAATAATAGATAACATTTTCACGGATCAGCACCATCCTCTGTTGTATAAGAAACACTTTAAAGGTAAGGGAATATGCCTTTAACAGGAAAATTTGATGTGTTAGCAACTACTGGTTGATCTTTGTGCATTTTTCAATGGCAAATTGCACTTTAAAAATGCAAACAATTATTAATATTGATTTGGACTAAAACAATATTGAATTTCAATATATTTCCAGCTCTTTTATGAATTACCCTGTGGATACGTGGTGATTATGATAAAAGAGTATTTGCATGCTCGATTTCTTTTCAGTGAGGAACCTTGGAGAGGGCTGACGTGATCCATGGATAATGAACTTCACAGGGACAAGGCTGGCTCCAGGGTCCTCTGCCAGGTCCTTAAACTTAGCAGCTGGAAGGAGCTTTCAGGGCCACATTCCCCTCTGGACTTTATCCAAACCAGTATCACAGAGCACAGGCTATGAACAACTGCTTTGCAAGGCCTGGAATGGGGCTTAGCATCCGTTTTTTTTTTTTTAAGTTTTTAAAATTTTATTTATGTTTAATTGAAGGATAATTGCTTTACAGTATTGTGTTGGCTTCTGCCAAACATCAACATGAATCAGCCATAGATATACCTATGTCCCCTCCTCCGTGAACCTCCCTCTAACCTCCCTCTCCATCCACTCTTCTAGGTTGTTACAGAGCCTTGGTTTGAGTTTCCTGAGTCACAGAGCAAATTTCCATTGGCTACCTATTTTATCCCAGCGGGGCCTGTCCTCAGCCTGTTGGGGCTTCCCTGGTAGCTCAGATGGTGAAGAATCTGCCTGCAATGTAGGAAACCTGGGTTTGATCCCTGGGTCAGGAAGATCCCCTGGAGGAGGGCATGACAACCCACTCTAGTATTCCTGCCTGGAGAATCCCCATGGACAGAGGCGCTTGGTGGGCCACAGTAGATGGGGTTGCAAAGAGTCAGACACGACTGAGAGATTAAGCACATCNCTAACGCAAGAGGCCCCGGTTAGATTCCTGGGTCAGGAAGATCCCTTGGAGAAGGGATAGGCTATCCACTCCAGTATTCTTGGGCTTCCCTGGTAACTCAGATGGTAAAGAATCTGCCTGCAATGTAGGAAACCTGGGTTTGATCCCTGGGTCAGGAAGATCCCTTGGAGGAGGGCATGACAACCCACTCTAGTATTCCTGCCTGGAGAATCCCCATGGACAGAGGCGCTTGGTGGGCCACAGTAGATGGGGTTGCAAAGAGTCAGACACGACTGAGAGATTAAGCACATCTATTTGACATACAGTAACGTGTCCCTGTTACCCTCTCCATACATCCCACCCTCTCCTTCCTACCCCACTTCCTATGTCCATAAGTCTGTTTGCTATGTCTGTGTCTCCACCGCTGCATTGCAAATAAGTTCATCAGTACCGTCTTTCTAGATTCCATATATACGGTTTAGTATACGATATTCATTTTTCTCTTTCTGGGTGTCACAGCTTTTAAGAGAAAAGGAATAGACATTTGTCATGCTTTGTTAATGTTCCAGGCATTATGCTGGGTACTACATAAACATCCCATTTAGCTTTCACACAATAACCTCTCGAAGTGGAAATCTTTATCCCTGTTTGTCACAGGATTGGTTTTCTGTAAGGAGAGGTGGAGATAGAGTCTGGGGTGCAAGATGTTATCAAGGTTCAATAACTATGAAGAGCAAAGGGAGGAAGGGGAAGTGAGTCGAAGGCGAAGCTGGTCAGGGACGCAGGTTCCACAAAGCCCGGATGGGAGCTCAGGAGTGGCTGTTGGCTGTCAGAGCGCCCAGCAGCCAGCAGAAATGGCTGTGCCCGTATGCTTCCTCCTGATTCGGTAGCTGGATGCAGGGTGCCCGGGAAGGGCATGGCGTGGGATGAGGCAGTTTCCTGCAGATCCTTAGTGAGCTTACAGCTGACACCCCTGTCCCCTGGGTGGCCAGTAAGTCCTTCCTGGAAGGGGCTCGAGGAAGCATATCTCCAAGTCCCCTGCTCTGTTTTACAAACGATAAAATTAAGACCCAGAGAGACTAAACATTGTCAAGGTTACACAGTAAATAAGCCACCTCGGATCTCTTTGACTCACTTCTTCCAAACAAAAGCGTAGATCAGACTGTCCTGACCTTCAGTTGCTGAGACACGAGGGTTTGAAAGTCTCCTGAGGAACATGTGGAAAGTTTGACTGCATAAGCAAATACTTTCGTTTCCCCTCTACTAACATCTCTGCAACACACACACGTGTGCCTGTGCGTGCACACACATACTCTTACTTTTTGGCAATTATCTCGTTGCTAATGGTAGGCGGGGATGTGGATTATTTGGGTTAAAAGTTCCCCTGACAGTACAGCCTGGAGACCATCTTCCCTCCCAGCAGAGCTGTCGGATCTTGCTAAGAGCAGCAGACGATGTATGAAGCTGCACGGCCTGCTTTTACTTTTAGAAAGCACTGAGCTGTTCACATTTTCCAGCTGCTCTGACATCCAACAGCCACAGCGGGGAAAATTACAGGGAGGAAAAAATTGCATATTTACTTCTCAAAATTGAGAGTTGGGGTATAATACGGACAGAAAGGAGTGTATGAGTAAACCCAGAATGCCCTGGCCCCTGGCAGGGTGCAGCTGCTGCCAAGTTGCAAATGGCAATCCATAGACTCCAGAGGAGGAGAGAATGGCAAGGAGGGCTGGCTTCCTTCCAGGGAATCCCTCTCCCTGTGCTGCCCCCAGAGGACTTGCCTTTGTGTTCCCAGCTGGCAAAAGTGCCTGGCACAGAGGAGGTATTTGGGCAACGTGTGGTGAGTGATGAAAGGTTAGAAAGAGGAGGGAGCAAGGGGAGGAATGCTTGTGCCCTAGGGCCAGCTGAGTCCTTTTGAAGTTGACGTCATGTGGAGCCTGGCAGGTGTCCCCTGGGTGTCCTGTGGGGGCCAGGCTGGCTTTTCTGAGCTGGCTCCAGGGCTGACCAATCACATTCTTGATTTTTACTAGTCCAGCATGACTGTCCCTGGATTTCTCAAAACAGGCTGGCTCTTTCCAACCTGAGGGCTCAAAGACTAAGGATATGGCAGAACAATCAAGTCTGTTGGCTCTGTCTTGATTGTTGTGTGGAGAATCGGGTCTCTCTCAGGCTCTCAGGAAAGGGCCAAGACTGTGAGTGGCCTGGAAGTTCTAATGAGTGGCTATGCATGAGGTAGGAGCCTGCCTTCTTCACGAGCTTCTGTCTCATTTCTCCGTCCACTTGACTTCCTGTATTTCAAGTCTCCTCCCCCTCAATGCCTTCCCCTCTTTCATCACAGAGTGTTGGAAAACCATAAATTTAGGACCAACCTCCACTCCTTTCCGTTTCCCCCTACATCCAACTGTAGACTTGGTCCCCTGCACCTGTCCTATGTTTTCCAGCCTTTCAGGGTGGCTGATTCAGCACTGGGGTCATGGACAGCTCCCTACCTCCATCCCAATCCCTGTCTTGCATTTGCTGTCCCTCCCTGTTTAAAACCATCTGAGTGCCCCCAGTTCCCCTGTGGCCCAAGTTTAAATGTCTCAGCATGTCCCACAAGGCCTGTGAGTACTGAGTCTCATATCTTACCATTTCCTGACAGCCCCCAGGCCAGGCAAGGCATCTGCCTTGTATGTTTTAAAGAGGCTGCAGGCTTTCCACCAATACGGTATACTGACTCATATATATGGAATTTAGAAACATGGTAATGATAACCCTGTGTGCGAGACAGCAAAAGAGACACAGATGTATAGAATGGACTTTTGGATTTTGAGGGAGAGGGAAGATTTGGGAGAATGGCACTGAAACATGTATACTATCATGTAAGAAACGAATCGTCAGTCTATGTGCGATACAGGATACAGGATGCTTAGGACTGGTGCACGGGATCCAGAGAGTTGATATGGGGTGGGAGGTGGGGGAGGGTTCAAGATTGGGAACTCATGTACACCTGAGACGGAAAATTTTAATTAATAAAATAAAAAAAAAAAAGATAATGACAAGTAAAAAAAATAAAGAGGCTGCAGGCTTTCCTCCAACACAGGTCAACAGTGAGAAGTTAGTGTAGAGAAACGACCAGTGGACTCTGAACTGTCTGCTACTTCACATTAAATTTTCTCCCTGGGAGACTTTGGGCATCATCATTTTACATTTCTGAGCTTCACTTTTCTCAACCAAGAAGTTAGTCTCTGGGAGACTGACAGCATAAGGCTCTTTGTGAAGATTCTTGCTGTGATGGGATGCTGTTCTGGGGTGGAGCAAAGAGGCTCAGGGCAGGTGGAGTGGGATGCTGGGTCCCTGTCCCTTCCCCGTGGTTGATCTTGCCCCTCTCGCTAAATGGTTCTGTTGACTTTTTTGCTTACCTTGAACAACCTACCAGGCAAGAGTGGGGGGTGAGGATGGGTCTGGCTTTTCTCTCCCTGAGCCTGTAACCTCTTTTCTGTAGTCTTGAGTCCTCGTTGTCCTCATCTTTCAGTCTCAAGGACACAGGCAGGAAAGGGTTAAACCTTTACAACCCTGGACATGCCATGCTTGCCAGGCTGGAATAGTGGGCAACACCCAGTGAACTGGGAACATCTGAGAGCAGAATAGTATCCACACAGGCCCCATGTTGTGCCCTGCACCACTCTGCACATGAAGGGGCACTTGACTAAAAACAGGAAGACACAGGAGCAAACACATATTTTTATGATATGAGACTCAGAATGGCCAATCAATGGTCTTCAGTGAAGCTTTGCTTAAAGCAGCCCATTTCCTAAAATGGGCTTTCCTGATGGCTCAGATAGTAAAGAATCTGCCTGCAAAGCAGGAGAACTGGGTTCTAACCCTGGGTTGGGGAGACCCGCTGAAGGAAGACATGGCAACCCACTCCAGTATTCTTGCCTAGAGGGTCCCATGGACAGAGGAGCCTGGTCGGCTACAGTCCATAGGGTATGGACTTATGAATCAATCAACAATCATATGAAATTTCAATATGAAAATTCTTTTTTAAATGACCATTGGTAGTGGATCCAAATCTTCAGATTTTCCTGTTTGTAAACCTGGATTTTTAACTTGAAATTTCCTGATTGTCCAAATGGCAAGCAATGTGCATTTTTAAAATAGACTTGAGCCAATAAAAAACTCATATTCAAGTTGGATTTGGCCTGGGCTCCACTACTGCTGCCTATGCCACGAAAAGCAAAGCCTGGATTAAAGAAAAGCACCTGATCACTGGATAAAAATGATGCCTAACAGTTCAAGGAATTTTTTGCAAGATCAGCTAAGGGCAGAAAAAGCTTATGAGTCAGTCATGTTGGAGCAAAGCTGCAGCAGCCCCGCTGGTCAGGAGTGGCTTCCTACAGCTCTGGAAGTGGATGGCACTCAGGCAGAAACAGGGGCTTCCAGCCCAGGGCATCTATCTCTGCCTGGAGGACAGTCACTATGGTGAGATGGGGGAGTCGTGACACAGGATCCCCACAGAATGGTGGCAAACACACAGGTCACATCCGAACGTGCCTGTTATGGGCTGAATGGTGTCCCTCCCTCCCACTTCATAGGTTTAAGTCCTAATCCCCAGCAACTCAAAATAGGATCTTATTTGAAAAGAAGATCATTGCTGAGGAAATGAATTAGAATGAGGTCACACTGGAGGAGGGTGCACCTCTAATCTAACGGGACTGATGTTCTTGTAAAAAGGGGAAATCTGGACACAGACATGCCCATGAGGAGATGCTCTGAGAGGATAAAGGCAGAGATTCAGAAGCCAAGGGGATGCCAAAGACTGCAAGCAATCCCCCAGAGACCTGGAACAGACTCCTCCTCACCATCCTCAAAGGGAACCACTTTGATCTCAGACGTCTGGACTCCAGAACTGAGACAGCACGTTTGGGTTATAACCACCCCCAGCCCACGGTATTCTGTTACAGCAGTCTCAGCAAAGGAATATACCCCTGTAGCGGAAGACTCAGCCCTCACTTACAGGGCAGCATCCTCGGTGGGAGAGGGAGGCTCTGGCGTGTTGCCAGGAGACCGGCTCTCGCCTGGTTCAGTGGTTGCCATCAATTGTGTTCAGTGTCAGGCTCAGCATTTGCCGTGATCCCTGTGCCAACCAGCACATGTTTGGAGGTGAAGAATAGAAAACCCCAGCTTGGTGGGAATCTCAGTTTCACGGTGTCACTAGGACTCAGGTCCTTCCTGGGGCTCTACTCCTCTACAAGCGCTGTAAGCGGCCCTGAGACACAGGCTTTATCCTCAGATGGCTCCTTTATGGTTGTCTGATGGCTGAACCATGGTCCAACTTGCAGCCATCCTCATTACAACAGGACAGAGAGAGTCCCATCCCCAGCTGAACCCTGAGCTGCTGACACCCCTGGGGCTGGGAGAATGCCGTCTGCTGGTGGATGCAGGCCTGGGTTTCCTGGAACCAGTGGGATGGAACTGGCTTCCCAGGAGCTGAGGGTAGGTTGAGTCCCTCCCAAACTCAAAGACTAGGAACAAGAGGTGGAGGGAGAGGTGACCTGGAACTGGCCACTGAGTTCACCGCACAGTTATCTCGCCTGCTCCATACAAAAGCTGTGTGAACAACTATACCCCCATTTTAATGATGAGGAAACAGACTCAGAGAGGCTGAGTAACTTTCCCAAGGCCACGCTGCTAGGAACTGGTGGTCAGATTTGAATTCAGAGCTAAGTTCAAAGGACATGCTCTCCACCATTCCTCTTGCTGACCGTAGAATCAACCCTGCCTGTGATCGAGGAAGGCATATTACAGACACTCACCAGCACAGACCTGTATCGGTCGGGGGCAGGGGTAGAGGAAGGGGGGTGATCAGGGCTGCTCTGCAGCTCTCAGGAGCTCTCTCTAAGCCACACCCTGCCTGCAACACTGGTCCCCTGGCTCCCAAGCAGACACTCAAGACAGTGAGAGCTTGAGGGACCACAAGAGTGAGGAAGAGGGCCCTCGCTCATGCATGAATGCTTATGTGCCTACATGTGTGCCCATAAATGTGTAAACAGGTAGACCTGTCTCTGTGACTGGCCTATGGATGGAGTGAGTGAAGGCCGATGTACATGTGCCTGGATGAATATGTGCATGAGTAGACATATGTATGGATGTGTGTGCATATGTGCGCTGATGTGTGTGGGATCCAGAACCTCTCACCTCCCTGCCCTGTGGCCACCAGCTGGGAGCAGTCCAGCTGCAGCCCAGGCCACTCCCAGTGCCTGGACGATGACCGCAGCGGCCCTCACTCCCAGCTCAGCGGTCCTCCACCACCCCAACCGCTGCCTGGGGTCAGGCCTCCTCCCTGGCAGAGGAGAACAAGGCTCCCTTTTCTGCAGGGCCCAGAGGGAAGGCGGTAAGAGGCTGGGCTGGGGGGGAGCACTCAGGGGTGGCAGCCCAGCAGGACCATCTGCCATCTGTGGCGTGCCCCCCTCTCCCTGCTCCGTCCTCCTTCTGCCTCAGGGTGCATCACTCTGGCGACCCCTGGGAGTTGGAAGCTAATTTTCCACGATCATTAGTGATGGAAAGACCTCAGGTTCTGCCTTTAATTAAAGTCAAACGTGGAACTGAGGAGATGCGCTGCACGCCGGCATCCTTTTCTCACTTGTAAAAGCCATATGCAAATAATTAAGCCAGGCATGGAAGCCATAATTAAAAATTTCACAAACCCCCTCATTAGCTGAGCAGCCTGCATGGAGGAGTGGAGCTGAGTCCCTCCCCCATGTTGGCGGCAGCTCCAACAGATGGTTAATTGGGGCTGGGTGGGGAGAGGAGGGCTGCACCTAGGTGACTGGGCACCTGGCAACAAGCTGACAGGGTTGCTGACCTCCCAGAACAGCAGTGATGACCTCTCACCTCTGTCGGGGAAGCTTCCAGCTAAGGACCAGGGCTCCCAGAGTGACATGGGTGACTCCAAACATCGATCCACCTATTCCAGGGTGAAGAGGACCACAACACAGGACCCTGGTTCCCAAATCTCATAGCCTTGCTGGTTCGAGTCCTCATGTGTACAACTAGAGACTAGAGATGGCTCCAGCTGGACCTCATCGAAGTCCCTCCCCTCAGTGTGTCCAAGGAGGTGGCAGGACCCTTGGATGGAGGCAGGCTCAGCACACCACTTCTCTCTCCCAGCAACTGCATGTGCAATGGCCCTTAATACCCCTCCATGCACACAGATGTCCCAGTATACAGATGTACAGATGTACTGTACACAGATGTACAGTAAACTGTAAGTTACTCTTTACATGCACAGGCCTAGGGGCCACTGTGCAGTGAATGATCTATCTGAAGACAGAGGCCTCACGCCCCCGCCTCAACCTGCCAATATCCCAGAAGCACTCCATCAGCCAGCATCCGGAGAGCTGTGAGTGGAGTGACGTGGCAACCTCGTGGTCCCAGTCATTCTCTGGCTCTCTCTCCTCCTCCAGCCCCCGAGCCTCAGCCCCTGTAGACATCTGGTCCACCCTTTGTGCTGAATTGATCCTGCCCAGCTGGTCATCGCAGGCATAATCTCCGCATGTTCTCTCCCACGGCCAAATGAATATTCACTCGTCACGATCGTCACCATGTGTTTTCCATCCTGCCTGATCAATGGCACTCTTCTGAAGGAGCTGTACTTTCCAGAGGCATTGGTCAGCACCTGGGAAGCTGCCCATCAGGCATGAGGGCAGGATCTGTCCTCCTGGCTGTGACCAGCCCTCCTCATCTGCAGACCACCGGTTACCACTGTCACAGAGTGTCCACACAGTTGGCTCTCAGAGACTGGCTCCCCTTTTGCAGATCTGGGGATCTTACGGGGCCACAGAAAGTCACAGAGCCAAGATCTGAGTTCTGTCCTGCTCAGGTCAATCTCAACCCAGAGGAGCCCCCATCCGAATTTTTCACCAGGTGCTTGAACTCACCCCTTTCCACCTTCCTGGTGGCTCAGGAAACACCATTGCTATTTCCATCTCTTCTCTGGAGAACAGGGGACACGAGTCCTTCTGCCAAGGACCATCAGACACATCTCTTACCCCCTCAGCATCCTGCTTCTGGAAGCTGGCCCAGTGCAGCCTTACTCTTGTTTCTCAGCTGTCCCCAACATGCTTTGATGGGAAGTTCTGCAAGTCAGCTCAGGGTCCCTTCAATTCACCCACCGTCCAAGTCAAGCTGCCCTGATGGTCAGAGCCCCTGCTCCACCTTCTCCTTCTGTCCCTCTGTTACTGACCAGGGTTCTTGGCTTTCCTCAATCAAGAGAAATTGATAAGACCAGATAAGAAACTCGCACAAGGCTTTTCTGGGGTCCTGCTGCAGTGAGGGAGAGTGAGCTATTTCCTTATATGGGGTGAGGGTAGGGGTGGGTTCAGGGGTCAGGCCAGAGGGGTGGCTTGGGTGGTTTGCCCACTCCTTTGGTGATGTTGTGTGCAGGGGCATGCATGGTACCCTGCTTTTGCTCCTGGATCTTCAGAGTGGCAGTTGGGTTTTTCAGTCTCTTTCTTGTACCTTGTTGTCCATAATTTGCCCCAACTTCACAAGCACACAGTTAGTTTTAGTCACTTATAGTTTCCTTGAATTTTGTTGCTTCAGGAGATATTTGGCCAGGTGCAATAACTGTTAAGGGTCCCAGATCTCAGGTCCCAGCATGTCTCACCTCCACATCCTCCAGTTACAAATGCATCTCCCCAAGAATCTTAAGTTGAAGCTCCAATACATTGGCCACCTGATACAAAGAGGCTGGTGCTCACTGGAAAAGACCCTGATGCTGGGAAAGAGTGAAGGCGGGAGGAGAAGGGGACGACAGAGGACGAGATGGTCGGATGGCACCACCGACTTGATGGACATGAGTTGGAGCACGCTCTGGGAGGTGTGAAGGAGAGGGAAACGTGGCATGATGCAGTACATGGGGTCACAAAGAGTCGGACACAACCTAGTCACTGAACAACAACAAGAACATGAACTGTTAGCCACTGACACAGGATGGTACACAGAAGTAATTCATTTGGATGGGGAAGGGGACTATCCCACCAAAACAAACTATATATAAATCTTACTTTTGGACCCAGTTTGATTCTTGAAAATTCACGGTGAAACATTTCAGACAGACAAAAAATATATTAAAATAATATGAAGAACAACCAGTATACTTACCCTCAACCTAAAGAATAAAACAATTAACAATATTTGGAGCCTCTTTTGTATTCCTTCCTACAACTTAACCCCTCCCTTCCCTCTAGAGGTAACCACATATGTGATAAATATTTAATGAACACCTACTATGTGCTTGGCACTGTTCTAGGCAACAGGGATCTACTGGTGAACAAAACAGACAAAGATTCTGCCCTTGTAGAATTACATTCCAATCAGGGCTTCCCTGGTAGCTCAGATGGTAAAGAATCTGCCTGCAATGCAGGAGACCCGGGTTTGATCTCTGGGTCAGGAAGATCACCTGGAGAAGGAAATGGCAACCCACTCCAGTATTCTTACCTGGAAAATCCCATGAACAGGGGAGCCTGGTGGGATATAGTCCACGGGGCCTCAAAAGAGTCGGACATGACTAAGTGACTAACACACCACACACACACACAGAGGAAAGAGATAGTGCTACCAAAATAATAAGTTAGTAAATTACAAATAATACTAGAGGGTGATAAATGCTACAGAGAAAAGGAAAATAGCAGGGTGAAGGGGATAGGAGGGTTGAAGGCTAGAGGTAGTCTCAAGATCTAGGCATGTGAGTGGAGGTTTCATTGAGAAGTGGCATTTGAACCATGTGGATATCTAGGGAACAGCCTGTGCAAAGGCCTTGGGGTGGGAGCATTCCTGACACCCAGTGTGTTGGGAAAAGTGAACATAACGAAGGTGAAATGAGATAAGGTAAAAAGAAGTAATAAAGGGCCAGTCATGGACCATTGAGGGCTTCCCAGGTGGCGCTAGTGGGAAAGAACCTGCCTGCCAATGCAGGAGACATAAGAGACACAGGTTCAATCCCTGAGTCAGGAAGAGCCCTTGGAGGAGAGCATGGCAACTCACTCCAGTACTTCTGTCTGGAGAATCCCATGGACAGAGGACCCTGGCAGGCTACGGTCCATAGAGTCGCAAAGAGTCAGACATGACTGAAGCAACTTAGCATACATTGACCACTGAGAGGATGTTGGCCTTGACTCAAAGAGCTGGGGAGAGGAGACAGACATTAGCTGACTTGATTTCAGCACGACCCCTCTGGCCATGTAGGTAGGTAGGCAAGGGCAGAAACAAGCAACAGGCAATCATAATAATCCAGGTGAGAAATTTCAGCTACAACATGAAAATCCATGTCTGCCATTCTCATGAGAATTGGCACTTTTGGAAGACAGTTTTATTATGATGTTGAAAATTACATGTTTTTACTTTGATGCTCAGATATCACTGTGTGTCTAAGGTCCACTTGCTGAGCTTTTCTCATGTGAGTATTCTGAATCCTGAAAAAAACTGTAAGTTACTCTTTACATCAAGTCTGGCCCTCCCAGCTGGTTTTCATACCCAGCAGTGCAGGAAACTCAGCTGCCTGGTATATGTGAGCAAAATGGAGATGAGATAATGAGATGTACAGTGATGACTGAGAAGGCCCGGAGTAGCCAGGTTGCTTGGGTCCAGATCCCAGCTCCATCAATCATCAACTCTGTAGCCCCTGAGCAAGTGACTTAAGTTCCTCGTGCCTCAGTTTTCTCATCTGCAAAATGGGGGTAATAATGGTTGCCTCCCCAAATTGTTATAAGGACTGAATGAATAAAGGTGATGCTCTTAGAGAAATGCCTGGCACACAGAGAGTGCTCCATCATGTTAGTGGCTGCTTTGGGGAAGACAAACAGAGATCCCCAAAAGTGCTTTTTGCCAGGCAAATCCATCAACATGGACCCAAAGAAACAATTCCTTCTAGCAAAGCCTGAATATCAGCAAGAACTGGGAGCTGTGGAAGTTTCCAACAGGGGTCTCTGAGAAATGTTTCAGGGACTAAGGCTATAGGCAGACCTACAGAAAAATGTGACGTTTCTGGAAAGGGCTTCCATGAAACCGGCCCTCGAGCACTTCATCAAGAAGGGAAAATAAGCACCCGTTCCAAGTACTATGCTTCTGCAGCCTGTGCTGGCCTTGGGCAACCTTTACAACACGTGTCACGATGAGCAATGGGGTTGATATTTATTCTGAAGTTCTGTGTTTGCAAAACTATTTCAATCATGTCTGCTGAGTGTGCCGAAAACTTCAGAATGATCAATTTCGTAAGTTCAATGCAGTTGGTCTTTGCCCTGATGATTAAAAATATAATACAGTCAGTCGTTCAGTCTTGTCCGACTCTTTGCAACCCTCTGGATTGTAGCCTGCCAGGCTCCTCCGTCCATGGGATTTTCTAGGCAAGGATACTGGAGTGAGCTGCCACCTCCTCTTCCAGGGGATCTTCCCAACACAGGGATAGAATCCAGGTTTCCTGCATTGAAGGGCAGATTCTGTAGCACTGAGTCACTTGGAAAGCCCCCCAAAATATGGTAACGTCTACCTTCAGCCCATTTATTCACCAAGCGCTTTTAACAATTTCAGTTCAGACCTAGAGAACCCAGTGGGCAATTCAAATTCTTTGGCATGCAAATTTTCACAGAATTAAGGAAACAGCACGGCATCCAATGCACTGAGTGGGTGTTTCTGGTTCTTGTGAGGTGGTTTTTTTTTTTTTTTTTTTTTTTTTTTACAAAATTAATTATTTTGCTAGCGAGGTTGACGTCTTCTTTAAAAGCTGGCAAACACTGAAACTTGGCAGAGAATGATGGAGTATATTCTGAAAATATTTATGAGGCTTTCCCTTGTATCCACACACACACAGAGACACACACACACACACACACACACACACACACACACAGAGTCCTTTTCTTGAATTTGGCTTGCAAGAACACCCCTAATGGAAGTCTAATATTATTTTCCAATTCGGCTCATTTACTTCGAAGAAATTTGACTCCAGTTCAGAGACATAATCAATTCCATTGCTAGTCTCCAAGGCTTAGAAAAACAGCGTTTCCTCTCAGATTGGCTCCTGAGCCATGGATCACACACACCTAGGTAGCTGTGCATGGTTTCATTTATCACCCATTCATCACAACTAATAGCCAAATAATAGAGCTGACCTCTTGCAAAACTTTTGCCCTGCCACTCTAGTAATGGATTTCCTCCAGGCTATGTTTTCAGCTTCTTCACTAAGGCAAGGTCTGGCTGCCTCAATATAGATTTCATGAGAGTTTCCATAAGGTGAGAATCTGTGTCCTTGAAGTGTGCAAGAGTTTTGCACAGGTTGGTGACAAGATCCTGATAATGCTAGTTTCTTTCACGTGAAGCATGAAATTTTTGCAGGGAAAAATTAGACCCACAGGCTTTAGAATAAAGTTCATGTGATCTTGGCCCAACAGTTTAAGCTATGAGGGTGGTTTGGCATGACTGCCCAGAATCTGCCAATGCCTCAAGGAAGGTGCACCTCCTCTTTGCACTACAGATAAATCTACCCTTGATATAAACCTTATGCATCATTCAGTTCAGTTCAGTCGCTCAGTCGTGTCCGACTCTTTGCGACCCCATGAATCGCAGCACGCCAGGCCTCCCTGTCAATCACCAACTCCCGGAGTTCACTCAGACTCACGCCCATCGAGTCAGTGATGCCATCCAGCCATCTCATCCTCGGTCGTCCCCTTCTCCTCCTGCCCCCAATCCCTCCCAGCATGCATCATTATCATTAGTTTTGTCCCAGAAAGGACCAAAGAAAGCAAAATTGATGCTCAGTTTGATTTGTAGATGGCAGTGTGACCTCCGGGGCCAACAGGCAGAGGGTGGTAGGGCAGGCCAGGCACCCATCCCCACACAGGCTCCAAGAAGCAGGAATATGGCTATGGGTTTCTTTTGCATAAAAAGTGGTGAGCACAGTGTACTGTGGTGATGGAAATGATTTTACTTTGATTTCCAGCTTGTGTAGTGTTAGGACCAACTTCAACTCTTGGAAAGGATAGAACTGAAGATGTAACAACCTCACAGTCCCTTTTCTGTGCTACTCTTTAGTAAAAACAAAAATCAAACTTTTCCCCAAAGCATATCTTCACTGTAAAACAGAAAGTGCATGTGTTTATGATGTGTAATGGGAACTACAGTACACATGTCAACATAAACACACACTATTAGTCCACAATATACATAGCACAAGGGTCAGAGAGCAGAAGCTCAGAATCTCTTTCATTCAAAATTCCAGAGGCCCACCTGCCAGGAGAATTGAGAGATGCTTTCCGCTCTATGGCTTGATTATGAAAATCTAATTTTATACTTTGAACCCTCTCCACAAAACACCTCTCCAATAACAAAATATTCTTTTTCAAGCCTTTCAAATCCTCCTCTCCCTCCCCAGATACTGATACACCTGCAGGAGCGTCATCTGCCTGTCCCTCTTCCTCTCATCCCCCTGGAGAATTACTACTGTTGACCCTCTGGGGAAGGTGGTGAAACAATACCACTTGTTTTTCCAAACCCTAATTGCTCAGAGACTTTCTTTCCCTCCCCCACAAAGCTACAGTACCTCTTCCCATCTTGGTCAAGACCAAGCCCCAGCATCTATCATGCTGGAGGGTGGAGCTCCCGGAGGCTGTGTGTTCTCTCAGCCAGTGAAGGCTCTCAAAAGGAAGGCAGAGGTAACCATCAAGGACCTACTCCATAGAGCAAGCAACTCTGATCAGGATTACATAACAACCTAAATGGGAAAGACCCTTGAGAGTCCTTTGGACTGCAAGGGGATCAGCCACTTCTAAAGGAAATCGATCCAGAATATTCATTGGAAGGGCTGATGCTGAAGCTGAAGCTCCAATACTTTGGCCACCTGATGCGAAGAGCCAACTCATTTGAAAAGACCTTGATGCTAAGAAAGACTGAAGGCAAAAGGACAAGGAGGCGACAGAGAATGAGATGGTTGGATGGCATCACCAACTCAATGGACATGAATTTGAGCAAACTCTGGGAGATACTGGAGGACAGAAGATCCTGGCGTGTTGCAGTCCATGGGGTTGCAAAGAGTCAGACATGACTTACTGACTGAACATCAACAACAGATAGGGGAAGGATTTGAAAAAGAACAGATACATGTATATGTATAATTGAATCACTTTGCTGTACACCTGAAACTATGACAACATTGTTAATCAACTATGCTCCAAAATAAAATAAAAAGTTTTTTTAAAAAGGAAGGCAGGGGCTTATGTAGCATGCCTAGTATGGAAAACCCAGGGTCCCCAAGCTCTAAGCCTCTATCCCCTGGCAACAATCACTCAGACACAATTTAGTTAATTCCCTTCCACATCTCAGCACTCATGGCAGCCTTCCCACATACAACAGCAGAGGGGGCAGAGTTAGGGGAATGGAGGGACCTCAGAATCATCCTTTCTCAAGCCGAGACAATTAAAAACCAAGTGTCAGATTTGCTCTCTGACACGTGCAGGGTTATGGCCACTCTCATTCTTCCCCTCTGGCCCTGTTGTTTTAGGATGATATGAGGTGACTCTAAAAATGGCCAATATTTCTCCGCCGACACAAAGGCATAAATCACTACCTCTTCGGTGCTTTCTTCGTGGTATTGATTCTTCTGAGAACGAAGGCAGATGGTTCTGATATGGCATCATCTCATATTCCCCCAGCCTGATTTATAGATTTCCTTGTGCATTACCTGAACATAAACCAGTCTTGCATTATTTCTTGCACGCTTGTCAAATTAAGGTAAGATATTCTTGTTGACCTTTAAACCTTTAAAAAAAAAACATTAAATATGCCTGAGACATTTTCCAGCAAGCGTAAAAATGAGCTGGGTCCTCAGATGCCAATTAAGAGGATGTAATTATGAAAGGGATCGTTGTCTGTGCTTTGGGTAATGATTTAATTTTAGTTTTAACGTGCTCACTCAATGGAGGAAAAGAAAATAAGCTGGTTACGAATAGTTTCGTGAAAGAGACGAGAACAATTTGGCACCATTTGTCCCTTAATTTACCAAAATGGGAAGGAGCTGGGGGAGCTTGGCACCCCAGCCTTCCAGAAGGGAAGGAACGCTTCTTGAAAGGTGCAGAGAGAAGCAGCAGTGGCAAGAACCAAAATAGAGACAAGGCGGCCGTTTGCTGTGATGTTATCAAACAGAGCCGGCACCAGCCTTCAGGCTGTGCGAGGGTGTGAATTGGATCTAACTTTCCGCAGGGGAGGAAATTCCATTTGGGCGCTGCGTTAAGGCTTTCTCCTACGTTGTTTCTCCCTCTGCCCTTCCCACCACCAAGCCCAGAACCAGGAAAAGAGTCTCTGGGCAACATCCACACGAGGCTGGTATTGTCTGCTGGGACACAGACACAATGAATTCACCATTCACCCTTCTACAAACTCCACTCTTCAAGGCTAAGTGATGTTGGCTGCACCTATGTGGTCCAGCCTCAGTATGCACAAACCTAGGAATGCACACACGCATAGCCCATGAGGCTGACTTTGTTATGTTTGAGGTCCCTTTCAGAAAAATACCCACTCAATGCACTTTAATCATTTATGAAGCTAGTATGAAGGTTGAAGGAGAAGGCAATGGCACCCTACTCCAGTACTCTTGCCTGGCAAATCCCATGGGCGGAAGACCCTGGTAGGCTGCAGTCCATGGGGTCGCTAAGAGTCGGACATGACTGAGTGACTTCACTTTTACTTTTCACTTTCATGCATTGGAGAAGGAAATAACAACCCACTCTAGTGTTCTTGCCTGGAGAATCCCAGGGACGGGGGAGCCTGGTGGGCTACCGTCTCTGGGGTCGCACAGAGTCGGACATGACTGAAGCGACTCAGCAGCAGCAGCAGCATGAAGGTTGAAAGACAAAAGTAGTGCAAACAACTGTGATTACAACAATTAGTTAAGGGATACAACAGATAAAAAGATGTAAAATGTGACATCAGAACTATAAAGCATGGGGAATGAGAGAATGGGGAAGGAATAATGTCAAGCTTTGCAGTGGGATCAAACTTAAGTTGTTATCAACTTAAAATAGACTATTACAGCTGTAAGTTGTTATGTTTAAGCCTCATGGTACACACAAAGCAAAAACTTATAGTAAATACACAAAAGATAAAGAGACAGGAATATGAGCAACCTCTAAAGAAAGCCATCAAGTCACAAAGAAGGCAAGAGAAGACAGGAGCAGAGAAGCACTATAAAACAGTCAGAAAACAAAGAATAAGCACATATCAATAATTACTTTAAATGTACATGAACTAACTTCTCCAGTTGAAAGACATAGAGGGAATTCTCTGGTAGCCAGTGGTTAAGACTCTGTGCTTCCAATGCAGGGGGTGAGGGTTTGATCCTTGGTTGGGAAATAAGATCCCACATAACATGTGGTGTGGCAAAAAAGAAAAAAAAAAAAAGACTTAGAAAGGAGATAGATAAAAGAACAAGACTCATTTATATGCTGCCTATAAGAGACTCACTTTGGATGTAGGAATACAGATAGATTGAAAGTGTAGGGTGGGAAAAGATAATCCATGCAAATGGAAACCAAAAGAAAGCTTGAACAGTTATACATCAGACAAAGTGAAGTGAAGTTGCTCAGTCGTGTCCGACTCTTTGCAACCCCATGGAGTATAGCCTACAAGGCTCCTCTTGTCCATGGAATTTTCCAGGCAAGAGTACTGGAGTGGGTTGCCATTTCCTTCTTCAGGGGAGCTTCCCAACCCAGGGATCGAACCCCAGTCTTCCACATTGCAGGCAGACACTTTACCATCTGAGCCACCTTCACACCTCAAGGAACTAGAGAAAGTACAAACGAAACCCAAAATTGGTAGAAGGAAGGAAATAGAAAAGATTAGAGCAGAAATGAATGAAATATGGGACGTCCCTGGTGGTTAGGTGGTTAAGAATACACCTTCAAATGCAGGAGATGTGGGTTCAATTCCTGGTCATGAAACTAAGATCCCACATGCCACAGGGCAACTAAGTCCATGCTCCACAACTAGAAAGAAGCCTGCATATGGCAACCACCAAGCTCATGAACTCTGGAGCCCTCAAGCTGCAATGAAAGATGCTTCATGCCGCAAGTAAGACCAAAGACACAAAATAAACAAATAAATATTTTTTTAAACTAATGAAACAAAGACTAAAAAGACATTAGAAAAGATCAATGAAACTAAAAACTGGTTCTTTGAAAAGATAAACAAAATGGAGAACCTTTAGCTAGATTCACCAAGAAAAAAAGAGAGATGACTCAAATAAATAAAATCAGAAATGAGAGAAAAAACAATACAACTGATACCACAGAAATACAAAAGATCAGAAGAGACTGCTATGAACAATTACACACCAACACATTTGATGGCCTGGGGAAAAAATGGGTAAATTTCTAGAAATATATAACTTGTCAAGACTTAATCATGATGAAAGAGAAAATCTGAACAGGTCTTCCCCAGTGGTTAAGAACCCGCCTGCTAATTTACGGTACATGAGTTCGATTCCTGCTCTGGGAAGATTCTACATGCAGAGGAGCAACTGAGCCTATGGGCCACAACTACTGACCCAGCGCTCTAGAGCCCACGTGCCACAACGACTGAGGCCCGTTCACTCTAAAGCTCAGTCTCTGCAGCAAAAGAACCCACCACAATGAGAAACCCACACACTGCAACTAGACAGTAGCCCCCGCTTGTCACAACTGGAGAAAGCCCATGTGCAGCAATGAATATTCAGCACAGCCAAAAAATAAAACTAATTAATTAATTAAAAAAGGAAATCTGAACAGACTAATTATTAGTAAGAAGATTGAATCAGTAACCAAAAATCTCCTAACAAACAAGAGTCTAGGGCAAGACAACATCCCCTCTGGTGAATTCTACCAAACATTTAAACAAGAATTAATACCAATCCTTCTGAAACTCTTCCAAAAGACAAAAGAGGAAGGAAGGAACTCTTCCAAATTCAAGGCTAACATCGCTCTTATACAAAAACCAGACAAAGATGCCACAGGAAAAGAAAACTACAGGCCAATATCTCTGGTGAACATAGAAGCAAAATTCCTTGACAAAACATTATCATACCAAATTCCACAATACATTAAAAGAATCATATATCATGATCAAATGGGATTTATTCCAAGAATGCAAGGATGGTTCAACGTCTGCAAATCAGTGTAATATACCACATTAAAAAATGGAAGATAAAAATCATTTGCTCATCTCAATAGACAAGTAAAAAGCATTTGACAAAATTCAACATCTATTTATTATTAAAAACTGTCAACAAAGTGAGTATAGAGAGAACATACCTCAACATAATAACGGCCATATATGACAAGCTCACAGCTAACATCATACTTAGTGGTGAAAATCTGAAAGCTGTTCCTCTAAGATCAGGAAAAAGGCAAGGATGTCCACTCTCACTGCTTTTATTCAATACAGTATTAGAAGTCCTAGCCACAAGAAAATAGGCAAGAAAAATTACTAAATAAATAAAAGGCATGCAAACTGGAAGGGAATAAGTAAAACAGTCACTATCTACAGATGACATATTATATATAGAAAACCCTAAAGACTCATCAAAAACTGTCAGAACTAACAAACAGATCCAGTAAAGTTGCAGGGTACAAAATCAACACCTAAAAATCTGTTGCATTTCTATATACCAAAAAGGGACTATAATTAGAAAGAGAAATTAGGAAAAACAATCCTATAAAATTACATCAAAAATAGAATAAGTTTAACCAAACAGGTGA
The DNA here is from genome assembly GCA_006410615.1 of Neotragus moschatus. Taxonomy (NCBI): domain Eukaryota; kingdom Metazoa; phylum Chordata; class Mammalia; order Artiodactyla; family Bovidae; genus Neotragus; species Neotragus moschatus. Next base: position 10,585,546 of record SJYA01002795.1, on the reverse strand, counting down.
CATATCTATATATTGAAAACTTATACAGGTTAACTTAAGAAATTGAAAAGGACACAAATAAATAGAAAGATATTTCAGGTTGAGGGACTAAAAGAATTAATATTGTTAAAATACTACCCAAAGCAATCTGTCAAGGAAATTCCTATCAAAATTCCAATGACATTTTTCACAGCAATAGCAAAATAATGCTAAAATTTACATAGCACCATAAAAGACAGCAAATAGCCAAAGCAGTCTTAAGAACTGGGGTAACAATCTTAAGATACTTGGAGTTAACAGGCAAATCTGGCCTTTGAGTACAAAATGAAGCAGGTCAAAGGCTCACAGAGTTTTGCCAAGAGAACAAACTGGTCAAAGCAAACACCCTCTTCCAACAACACAAGAGACGACTCTACACATGGACATCACCAGATGGTCAATACTGAAATCAGATTGACTATATTCTTTGCAGCCAAAGATGGAGAAGCTCTATACAGTCAGCAAAAACAGGACTGGGAGCTGACGGTGGCTCAGATCATGAACTCTTTCCTTATTGCCAAATTCAGACTTAAAGTCAAGAAAGTAGGGAAAACCACTAGACCATGCAGGTATGACCTAAATCAAATCCCTTACGATTATACAGTAGAAGTGAGAAATAGATTCAAGGGACTAGATCTGATAGACAGAGTGCCTGAAGAACTATGGATGGAGGTTTCTGACATTGTACAGGAGAAAGGGATTGAGACCATCCCCAAGACAAAGAAATTCTAAATGGCAAATGGTTCTTTGAGGAGGCCTTACAAATAGCTGAGAAAAGAAGAGAAACTAAAGGCAAAGGAGAAAAGAAAAGATATACCCATTTGAATACAGAGTTCCAAAGAACAGTAGAGAGATAAGAAAACCTTCCTCAGTGATCAATGCAAATAAATAGAGGAAAATAATAGAATGGGAAAGACTAGAGATCTCTTCTAGAAAGTCAGAGATACCAAGGGAACATTTCATGCAAAGATGGGCACAATAAAGGACAGAAATGGTATGGACCTAATAGAAGCAGAAGATATTAAGATGAGATGGCAAGAATACACAGAAGAGCTATACAAAAAATATCTTTATGACCCAGATAATCATGATGGTATGATCACTGACCTAAACCAGACATCCTGGAATGTGAAGTCAAGTGGGCCTTAGGAAGCATCACTACGAACAAAGCTAGTGGAGGTGATGGAATTCCAGTTGAGCTATTTCAAATCCTGAAAGATGATGCTGTGAAAGTGCTGCACTCAATATGCCAGCAAATTTGGAAAACTCAGCAGTGGCCACAGGACTGGAAAATGTCAGTTTTTATTCCAATCCCAAAGAAAGGCAATGCCAAAGAATGCTCAAACTACNTGAAGTCAAGTGGGCCTTAGGAAGCATCACTACGAACAAAGCTAGTGGAGGTGATGGAATTCCAGCTGAGCTATTTCAAATCCTAAGAGATGATGCTGTGAAAGTGCTACACTCAATATGCCAGCAAATTTGGAAAACTCAGCAGTGGCTACAGGACTGGAAAAGGTCAGTTTTCATCCCAATCCCAAAGAAAGGCAATGCCAAAGAATACTCAAACTACCGCACAATTGCACTCATCTCACACGCTAGTAAAGTAATGCTCAAAATTCTCCAAGCCAGGCTTCAACAGTATGTGAACCACAAACTTCCAGATGTTCAAGCTGGATTTAGAAAAGCCAGAGGAACCAGAGATCAAATTGCCAACATGTGTTGGATCATAGAAAAAGCAAGAGAAAACCAGGAAGACATCTACTTCTGCTTTATTGACTATACCAAAGCCTTTTACTGTGTGGAGCACAACAAACTGTGGAAAATTCTTCAAAATATGGGAATACCAGACCACTAGATCTGCCTCCTGAGAAATCTGTATTCAGGTCAAGAAGCAACAGTTAGAACTCAACATGGAATAACAGACTGGTTCCAAATCAGGAAGGGAGTACATAAAGGCTTATATTCTCACCCTGCTTATTAAACGTATATGCAGAGTACATCATGTGAAATGCCAGGCTGTATGAAGCACAAACTGGAATAAAGATTTCCAGGAGAAATATCAATAACCTCAGATATGCAGATGACACCATCCTTAAAAGAGAAGACCTAAAGAGCCTCTTGATGCAAGTGAAAGAGGAGAATGAAAAAGTTGGTTTGGAACTCACATTCATAGCTAACAAACACATGAAAAGATGCTCAACATCGCTTATTAGAGACATACAAGTCAAAACTACAATGAGATATCACCTCACATCAGTTAGAATGGCCCTCATCAAAAAGTCTACAAACAGTAAATGCTGGAGTGCGTGTGGAGAAAAGTGAACATTCTTGCACTGTTGGTGGGAATGTAAATTGATACAGCCACTATGGAAGACAGTATGGAGATTCCTTAAAAGACTAGGAATAAAACCTCCATATGACCCAGCAATCCCACTCCTAGGCATATACCCCAAGGAGACCAGAATTGAAAGAGACACATGTATCACATTGTTTATTGCAGTAGCTAGAACATGGAAGCAACCTAGATGGCCATCAATAGATGAATAGATAAGGAAGTTGTGGTATATATACACAATGGAATATTACTCAGCCATAAAAAGGAATGCATTTGAGTCTGTTGTAATGAGGTGGATGAACCTAGAACCTATTATACAGAGTGAAGTGAGTCAGAAAAAGAAAGATAAATACCATATGATAACACATATATATACAAATCTATAAAAATGGCTCTCAAGAACTTATTACAGGGCAACAATGGAGAAACAGACATAGAGAATAGACTTATGGACATGAGGAGCGGGGAGGAGAGCGTGAGATGTATGGAGAGAGTAACATGGAAACTTACATTACCATATTTAAAATAGATAGCCAATGGGAATTTGCTGTATGGCTCCAGAAACTCAAACAGGGGCTCTGTATTAACCTAGAGGGGTGGGATGGGGAAGGACATGGAAGGGAGTTTCAAAACGGAGGGGATATATGTATACCTATGGCTGATTCATGTTGAGGTTTGACAGAAAACAGCAAAATTCTACAAAGCAATTATCCTTCAATAAAATATTAATTAATTTAAAAAAAACCTTCAACATTCAGAAAACTAAGATCATGGTATCCAGTCCCATCACTTCATGACAATAGATGGGGAAACAATGGAAATAGTGAGAGACTGTTATTTTGGGGGGGGCTCCAAAGTCACTGCAGATGCTGACTGCAGCCATGAAATTAAAAGATGTTCTTTGGGGGAAAAAGCTATGACCAACCCAGACAGCATATTAAAAAGCAAAGACATTACTTTGTCAACAAAAGTCCGTCTAGTTAAAGCTATGGTTTTTCCAATAGTCATGTATGGATGTGAGAGTTGGACTATAAAGAAAGCTGAGCACCAAAGAACTGAGGCTTTTGAACTGTGGTGCTGGAGAAGACTCTTGAGAGTCCCTTGGACTGCAGGGAGATCAAACTAGTCAGTCATATAGGAAATCAGTCTTGAATATTCATTGGAAGGACTGATGCTGAAGCTAAAACTCCAATACTTTGGCCTGATGAGAAGAACTGACTTCTTAGAAAAGACCCCGATGCTGAGAAAGTTTGAAGGTGGGAGGAGAACGGGACAACAGAGGATGAGATGGCATCACCAACTCGATGGACATCAGTTTGAGCAAGCTCTGGGAGTTGGTGATGGACAGGGAAGCCTGGCGTGCTGTAGTCCCTGGGGTTGCAAAGAGTCACACATGACTGAGTGACTGAACTGAATTGAATCTTAAGAAAGAACAAAGCCGGAGGCATCATGATCTCTAATTTCAAGTTATATTACAAAGCTATGGCATTTAAAACAGTATGGTGTTGGCATAAAAACAGACACATATATCAATTGAATAGAATAGAGATACCAGAAATAAACCCTTGCATACCTGGTCAATTAATTTATGACAAAGGAGCCAAGAATATACAATGTGGGGGAGAAAACAGTCTTGTCAATAAATGCTATAGAGAAAACCAGACAGACATCACACGTAGAAAAATGAAACTGAACCACTATCTTATACCAAACACAAAAATTAACTCAAAATGGATTAAAGACTGTAAAACTTAAAATCATAAAACTAGAAGAAAGTATAGTTGGTAAGCCCCTCAACATAGGCTTGGTGATGATTTTTTGAATCTGAAACCAAATGACAAAGTAATAAAAACAAGCTCGTAGATACAAGTAACGGATTGGTGGTTGTTGGAGGCAGGGGGGTGGGGGATGGGAGAAATAGTGAATTCTTCTGGGGGAAGCTATAAACTAATAAATTATTTAAACTACAATAAATGGAATTCTTAAAATGCCCACTTAACAATCAACCTCGAATTAAATCTATCCCCAAAGCTCACTAAGATAACAAAAGGACCCCAATGATAATGCCCAGCTGCCTATGGAGCCCTGGCCCCATCCTGCCTCCGTATCTCGCATGTATGCATACCAGCTGTCTCCACCCCTCTCCTCCGAAGGCCGAAATGCCCTAAACCCCTTCTCTGCTTGCATCAGGCTCTGAGCTCCATGGCCTGCCCAGCCACTCTCACCTTCCACTCCCTTCTTTTTTCTGCTGTGATAATTCTGCACTTTCCTAGCTAAACCTGTTCTCTCTTCCTTCAGGGCTTCCCTTGTGGCTCAGCTGGCAAAGAAGATGCCCGCAATGCAGGAGACCTGGGTTCAATCCCTGGGTACCCACTCCTGTATTCTGGCCTACAGAATTCCATGGTCTATACAGTCCATGGGGTCGCAAAGAGTTGGACATGACTGAGCAACTTTCACTTTCTCTTCCTTCCAGGACTGATGACCTCTGTCTTTCTTTCTCTCATTACTTTGATTACCTTGACTACACAAAGACCTGGAAAACACCAGGCAGAGAGAACTCACCTTATGAGGCTGGGAGGAGGGGATGCTGGGGTGTCCACCTGTTAGAGATTGTTTCCCAGACACGCTTACCTGCAGGCATCTGCACATGTATGTGCATACAGAAACACACATGCATGAGTGCTCATTCAGTGTGAAAGGAAACACACACTCCCTAGTGGTTCCCTGGCCCTCCTGGTCACACAGGGCATGAAGTGCCCAGTTCCAGACACAAGCGCTCCATCTCAAGCCACATGTCTAATTCACATGGCCTACATAACTGAGCACTAATGCATCCTTCCTGTTCTGCAGCCCATGGTGCTCAACCTCAGCCCGGTGACCCAGGAGAAAACAGGATAAGACGGAGGGGTTCCGATGCCCCAGTCAGAAGGGCTGAAGGCTGGTGCCAGGAGAGGCCTGGTTTTCAGCAACCAGCTGCAGGGAGGCCACTTGTCTCTTCCCAAACTGATGATGTCACTCACCTGCCTCAATCTGACCCTGTCCACCACCTCCCCAGGGCTGGGCAGGCCACTCAGAGCCCTGTTCAGGCAAACAAAGCTTACAGAGGGCAACTGTGTGTAAGCTCAGGCCGCTCCCAGTCTGGCACAGGGTTGGGGAGCACCTCCCAGCAGGCTTGCTTCCTCAGAGGAGAAGTCCTCACACTCCTTCCTGGGGCCTAGCAGCCAAGCCTCCCCTGGTCCAGCTGGAAGAAGCTGCAGGACAGTGCTCAAGAAAAACAATGGTTTTTCTTTTCCCTTTGGCTTTGCAGATCCTCAGTTTTGTTTTGTTTTTGCAGTAAGATAGCTCTGATTAGATTTCTAAAATATTTCCATTTGCCTTTTGTCTCTACTTTCACACCCACCTGTGTCTTAAGGATCAATGAAACCCTGCTATGTGCTACATGCTAAGCCACTGCAGTCGTGTCTGACTCTTCAGGACCCTATGGACTATACCCGCCCCCCCCCCACCTCCGCCGGCTCCTCTGTCCACAGGATTCTCCAGGCAAGAATACTGGAGTGGGTTGTCATGCCCTCCTCCAGGGGATCTTCCCGACACAGGGATCAAGCCTGCATCTCCTGAGGCTCCTGCATTGCAGGCAGATTCTTTACCACTGAGCTATAAGGAAGCCCAATTAAACCCTAGGAGTCACCCGACTATGGCCCACAGGTCAATACCTACCAGCAACCTGTTTCTTTAAATAAAGTTTTATTGGGATACAGCAATACTCACTCATTTTCATATCATCTGTGGCTACTTCATGTTCTGACTGCAGAGCTGAGTAGTTTCAGCAGAGACCTTTTGGCTCACAGAGCCTAAGATATTTGCTACCTGGCCTTTTAAGCAGAGGTTTGCTGACCTCTGACCTGAACTACACATATAATTCACTTATAAGTCATCAATCAAGTAACCTTTTGAGATGTCCAATAAATTGGGTAAGCCATTCAATGGGGCTTCCCAGGCGGCAGTGGTAAAAAAAAAAATTCCCTAGCCAATGGAGGAAATGCAAGAGACATGGATCAGAAAGACGTCCTGGAGTAGGAGATGGCAATCTGCTCCAATATTCTTGCCTGGAAAATTCCAAGGACAGAGGAGCCTGGCAAAGGGTTGCAAAGAATCGGACACAACTGAGTATGCACACACACACACCACACACACACACACACACACACACAAGCCATTCAATACCATCACTCAAAGCAATAAAAATCCCAGAAGCTCAAGGTAAACCATATAGAATCTCACTTCTAAATCCGTACATCTCTTAAAATGACACACATACACAGAAATGTATTCTCATAGGAAAAAGCTTCAAACAATACAATTAAAGATCATTTTGAAAGTTCCCCAATCCTGGGATAATTGGGCACAATTCCTTCCAGACTTCTTTCTAGCTATGTATTTATAATTATGTAAATACAGAATATACAGTTTGGGCTTTTTTGCATGCATATATTTTTTAGCTGTAAATGTATATAAGTACATACTGTTCACAGTCTGCTTTTTAACTTAACAATACATTTTGGACATTTTTCCCAGACAGTACATACATGCTTTTTAACCATCTAGAAAATTTGAAGATTGGGTGTTGCAGATTCCAATCTCAATGCACAGAAACATCTGGAGTGGCCACTGAACTTAGTTAGCATAAGCAGCTCTCCTTCTTCCCAAGAAAGAGGAGCCAGTGTCCACAGGTCACATCAGAAAGCAACCTTTCAGCTGATGCACCGCAGGGCCCTGGCACACACACACACCCCATCTATTTGAAGGCAACTTCCCACCCCCGAAAGCCCTGCTCCTCCTCTACAACTTGTGCCCCGTCGAGGAGTCTTTGCATGACCCTCAGCCTCTCCTGGCAGAGTCCCTGAGATCCAGGACTCCAAAAACACCATTCAAAGGAGCTATTTGAAAGGAGAATCACTGTGAATTTAAATGACTTTCTCAGAAGCTTGACTTTTAAAAAAGGAAGATGAATCTGGCCCTTGCAAATACAAAACAGATTGAGAAGCTGAGCTTCGTGGAGTGACTTAAACAGGCATTCAGAGCTGGCACCCACTGGGAACAGTGCGGCAAAGGCGGCGTCAGGAACAGGCAGAGCCTGGAACTTGGCTCATGAGCACCTGCCTCCTCCCACCTTTGAATCGCCTCTTCATTGCCCCCTGCCTTCATTATCACCCCTACCTTCACCTCTTCCCTTTACCCCACAAACCCTCGCTGAGCACTGCACCCACTATGTGCCAGCTTGTATCTACTACCCTTGAAGAGTTCCCAGCGATGCCAAGACAGTCCCGAAGCAAGGGGCCATGGCATGTGGCTCTGGTCTGGGAAATGGAAGAGCCCTGTGTCTAGGACATCAAGGTGAGAACTGGAGATCCAGTGGGGCAAGTGAGGATGGTTGAGGGGTATGAACCTCTCCCACCAGATGGATGCGATTTTCCCTTTAAAAAAATATCCACTCTGGAGACTTCCCTGGTGGTTCAATGGCTAGGACTACATGCAGGGGGTCTGGGTTCAATCCCTGGTCAGGGAACTAGATCCCACATGCCGCAACTAAGACCCAGCATGGCCAATTAAGTAAGTAAATATTAAAAAGAGATCCACTCCTGCTGACGGTGAACAGATCTGTGGGAGGTAGCTACTCCAGTCATCTGTTCTAGCTACCCAGCATGAGTGGTGCCGGGAAAACACTGGCCATAGGCACAGGGGACCCACAGACTGGGCAGGGGCGGTACANATGGCCAATTAAGTAAGTAAATATTAAAAAGAGATCCACTCCTGCTGACGGTGAACAGATCTGTGGGAGGTAGCTACTCCAGTCATCTGTTCTAGCTACCCAGCATGAGTGGTGCCGGGAAAACACTGGCCATAGGCACAGGGGACCCACAGACTGGGCAGGGGCGGTACAGACTGCAAAGAAGAGCATGGCTGGGAGGTGGGCCCTGCCTCTCTCCTGAAGGTCCAGCCATGATGGTCCAGCCATGGACCAACATCGGGTTGGGTCCCTCTTCATTCATTGATTGGAATCAAGACCAGTCTGCCAGTTCCACATGGCTTCTGTGCCCTCACGTGGGGGCTGGCAGTGCTGGGAAACTTCCTGCCATGAATGCATATATAGATGGACATCATTCACCTGGACACCTGGGGAATCTAGGGCTAAGGAAGGAGGTCAAGCTGAGTAAGGAAAGAATACTCATGCCTTGAAAAGCAGTTGTTGGAAAGAAAGGGACTTCTGTGTTAAGGATGACAACAAACATCATTTGTCTAACTTCTTTCCTTCCAAACTTCCGCTGAAAGGATCAAATAAATTTAGAAATGGGCAGGGTGGGAGTTTGAGCCTGTGTCCATGGAGGAAATTTGGTCAGGGCACAGGGCAGGTGACAGGGCAGCCTCTGGGAGGTCAGGGTGCCTGGAAGAGTCCAAGGACCACAAAAGAGGTCCAGGAAAGCTTCAGGGGGATGCCAAGGGTCAGCCCCGTGTAGTGACTTCCACAGGTGGGTACTAATACATCTCACAGCATAGCTTCAGGGTCTATAAAGCAAATGATCGGGGGAAAGGAGACTTGACATTTCCCCAGTCGTAAAGGTTTTTAACACTTTTTAAATGATAAATTGAAAAAGTTGGCTTAAAGCTCAACATTCAGAAAACGAAGATCATGGCATCCGGTCTCATCACTTCATGGGAAATAGATGGGGAAACAGTGGAAACAGTGTCAGACTTTATTTTTGGGGGCTCCAAAATCACTGCAGATGGTGACTGCAGCCACAAAATTGAAAGACGCTTACTCCTTGGAAGAAAAGTTATGACCAACCTAGATAGTATATTCAAAAACAGAGACATTACTTTGCCAACTAAGGTCCATCTAGTCAAGGCTATGGTTTTTCCTATGGTCATGTATGGATGTGAGAGTTGGACTGTGAAGAAGGCTGAGTGCCAAAGAATTGATTCGTTTGAACTGTGGTGTTGGAGAAGACTCTTGAGAGTCCCTTGGACTGCAAGGAGCTCCAGCTGGTCCATTTTGAAGGAGATCAGCCCTGGGATTTCTTTGGAAGGAATGATGCTAAAGCTGAAAGTCCAGTACTTTGGCCACCTCATGCGAAGAGTTGACTCACTGGAGAAGACTCTGATGCTGGGAGGGATTGGGGACAGGAGGAGAAGGGGACGACCGAGGATGAGATGGCTGGATGGCATCACTGACTCGATGGGCGTGAGTCTGAGTGAACTCCGGGAGTTGTTGATGGACAGGGAGGCCCGGCGTGCTGCGACTCATGGGGTCGCAGAGTCGGATACGACTGAGCGACTGAACTGACTGAACTAAATGATAAGTTATACAAGCAAAATTAAGTGAGAATATTAAAGGCTTGACTAATAAAATCTGGCACTCCCTCTCACACCTTTGTGCTCAATGAACAGAATACAATTTTCTCAGTCACTCTCAGAATATTTAGAAATATGGGCTTATATTAGACTACAGAAAAAAATCTCAATAGAAGTCATTATTTTATCATGATGCAATAAAAATAGAATCTAACAAACAACAGGGAGGAAACAATGTTGGCTACAGCATTGCTTTTAATAGAAAAAAGTTCAAAAAATATAAATTTCCACTAGTAGAAGAATGTTTAATTAAATTTTGGTCCATCCAAACTCTGGAATCTTATGCAACTGCTGAAAAGAATCACCTCATTCATCTAATAGAGCTCCAGAAGAAGAGAATGGGGTGCTAGTAGAAAAAGCAATAAATTGAGGGAATATGACTGAGAATGTTTCAGATCAGAAGAAATGCGATTGCTTTTTGTCCTGAAAACGTACATGCAATGCTAAAATCTGGGTAAAAAATTTAAAAATTCACCCATCTTGGTAAAGTTCTAGAAAATCAGAAAGAAAAGACAGATCATCTGCCAACATTTAGACCACAGTAGAAGGCAATGGCACCCCACTCCAGTACTCTTGCCTAGAGAATCCCATGGATGGAGGAGCCTGGTAGGCTGCAGTCCATGGGGTCGATAAGAGTCGGACACGACTGAGCAACTTCACTTTCACTTTTCATTTTCATGCATTGGAGAAGGAAATGGCAACCCACTCCAGTATTCTTGCCTGGAGAATCCCGGGGACAGAGGAGCCTGTTGGGGTGCCGTCTATGGGGTCGCACAGAGTCGGACATGACTCAAGCGACTTAGCAGCAGCAGCAGCAGACACCTTAGGGGCTTCCCAGGTGGTGCCAGTGATAAGGAACCTGCCAATGCAGTAGACATAAGAGATGCAGGTTCGATCCCTGGGTTGGGAAGATCCCCTGGAGGAGAGCATGGCAACCCACTCTAGTATTCTTGCCTGGAGAATCGTATGGACACAGGAACCTGATGGGCTATGCCCCATAGGGCCGCAAAGAGTTGAACACCACTGAAGTGACTTAGCACAGGCATCTTAGCATCAAGAGATGCTTAGAAGATAGTACAGGAACATAATTTTTTGTAGGTGTTATAGGAAAATAAAGGTTATTCTATTCAATTATTCAAGAATGAGGGCAAAATAGAGACATTTCCCGACACCCAAAGCTGCAGGTGTGCCAGCTAAAATAAAAGAACTCTTAAAGGATATATTTCTTTAAGAAAAATGAACTCAGAATGAATGGGATTTAAAAAAAACAGGAACATGGTAAAATATGTTAGCAAATTTAACCAACTATCAACTCTACATATTAAAAATACTATTTTTGCATTAAGGTAGCAAAAAATTCTCAACTGTAACAAGAAAGATGGAAGGAGAAAGTGTTTAGTATGCAGTCCCCATGTGCAAAGATGCTTGATTGTTTTGGAGGACAACAGAGATAATAACTTTAGACTTGCTAAAAAATTTTATAGTTAAATATGTATGTTAACATTTTGAGTTTACGCAATTAAATGATAAAAAAAATCTATAGTTTTCAAATCAATAGGAAAAAAAGAAAGGAAAAAGAAAATTGCATTGATTGGATAAGAAGTAAGAAAGGAACATAAACAGAAGCCACAAAAAGATGATATAAATAAATCCAAAATATTAGTGATGACAATAAATATTAAGATTGTGTGCTAATTCGTTCTGTCGTGTCCAACTCTTTGCGGCCCCATGGACTACTGCAACCCACCAGGCTCTTCTATTCATGGAATTTTTCAGGCAAGAATACTAGAGCAGGTTTTGCCATTTCCTACTCCAGGGGATCTTCCTGAAGCAGGGATTGAACCCATGTCTCTCGCTTCTCCTGCATTGGCAGGCAGATTCTTTGTCACCAGTGCCACCTGGAAAGCCCTTAAGAGATTAAGCCCCTCTAATATTTGGCAATGCTCACTATATGCCAAACTGTGGTATAAGCATTTTACATATATTGGCTTATTTAATCCTACAAACAAGCGCATGAGCTAGGGACATTATAATTACATTTTATAGATGGGGTAACTGAAGCCCCAAGAGGTTAAAGAAGCATCCCTGGTGGCTCAGAGGTTAAAGTGTCTGCCTAGAATGTGAGAGACCCAGGTTCGATTCCTGGGTTGGGAAGATCCTCTGGAGAAGGAACTAGCAACCCACTTCAGTACTCTTGCCTGGAGAATCCCATGGAGGAAGGAGCCAGGTAGGCTACAGTCCATGGGGTCGCAGAGAGTCGGACACGACTGAGCGACTTCACTTCTTCACTTCACAAGTGCCCGCTGCCAATAGAGAGCAGAGCCAAGATACAGACTTGCACATGCAGAATCCCCAACCCATACACTCCCTCCTACTCTCTGCCTTCAGAAACAATGCTTATATACACACAGGGCCTACTGCCAGCCAATGAAAACCATTAATTTTGATGGTAAAATCCTTTTAAAAGCAACACAGAAAGGCCAGAAGTAAGTAGCTGGAAAGGGGAACGCCAGGAAGTACTAACCAAAAGAAAGATGACATGATATTATTATCAAATAAAAGTGAATTCAAAGAAAAAAAAGAATTAATGGGGTAAAGAGAGGCACAACACAAGAAGAAAAAGAACAATCTGAAAAAGAAGGTATAACAATTAGGAACTTGCAGGCATCTAACAACAGGACATCAAAATACAGAAAGCAGAAAGTGGCAATCACAAGAAAAATTAACAAATCCATCATCAGAGTGGGCGATTTTAACCGGTCTCACTCAGAAATGGAAAGATCAAACCAACAGAAAAAAGTAGCAAGTGTATAGAAAATTTCAAAAGCACCGTTGCAAAACTGACTTTATATATGCATATGTATACATGCAAATATATGTGTGTATTNGGACATCAAAATACAGAAAGCAGAAAGTGGCAATCACAAGAAAAATTAACAAATCCATCATCAGAGTGGGCGATTTTAACCGGTCTCACTCAGAAATGGAAAGATCAAACCAACAGAAAAAAGTAGCAAGTGTATAGAAAATTTCAAAAGCACCGTTGCAAAACTGACTTTATATATGCATATGTATACATGCAAATATATGTGTGTATTCTTATATCCAGCAAAGAGAGAAGATACGTTATGTTCAAGAACATGTAAACATTTATAAAAGCTGACCACACACTGAATACCAGATTACAACGTATTCTAAAGAACTAATATACTACAGATCACATTCTCTGACCACAATGTACTTAAATTTACTTTTTAATAATGAAAAAATGTACTAATTTATTTATTTTTGGCTGAGCTGGGTCCTTGTTACACATGTGGGCTTTCTCTCGTTGTAGCGAGTGGGGGCTACTCTTCGTTGTGGTGAGTGGGCTTCTCATGTGGTGGCTTCTCGTTGCCAGTGTGGGTTCGGTAGTTGTGACTCTCGGGCTCCAGAGCACTGGCTCAGTCGTTGTGGTGCCCGGGCTTAGCTGCTCTACGGCATGTGGGATCTTCCCCGACCATGGATCGAACCTGTGCCCCCTGCATTGGGAGGCGAATTCTTCACCACTGGACCATCAGGGAAGTCCCTGTACTTAAAGTTTAAAATGAATGATAAGCTACATACTTTATGCAGCCTAAGATTTACGTTTTCATGTCACCTCTGAAACCATGACACATCTGACTATAGACGGGATGTTCGAATTTAAATAGCAGTGATTTTTTTTTCTTTCTTATTCTCATGTAAAATAATGGTGTACATTACAGTCAACATCAATTTAAATTTCACATAAACACAGTAGTTTTTAAAAATGTATCAGATATAGTAGTCTAACTAGAAATTAATAACAAAAACTAAAGTTCTAAAATATTCTCCTGAGTATCTCTTTTATATCAAAGAGAAAATAAAAATAACAACTTCAGACTATGAAAAATTATGATAATGACAATTTATGCACATCGAAACTTATGGAATGTAGCCAGAACTGTACTCAGAGGAAAATTTTTTTTATCACTTTAAATGTTTTATTCTTAAAGAAAAAAGATAATACGTGAACTAGACATTCAACTTAAAATTAGAAAATGAAGAAGATAATAAACCTTAAAAGAGGATTAAAGATGAAAAAAGAAACTACAGATCTTTCAGAGTTCAATAGCAGGATGCAAAACGTCAATAATTGTTTCTTAGAAAAGGTCAATAAAATATATAAATCTCTGGTAAGTCTAATCAAAAAAGAAAGAGAGAAAAACGTTAATAAGGAAGAGATATAACCTGAGATGCAAAAAGAAAGCCTATTAAAATATAAGAATACCAAGTGGAATGCCATGCTAATAAATTTTAAAATCTTGATTAAACGTATGATAGTCTAGGGAAGCAGAAATTACACACTCTGATTTAAGAAGTAGAAAAGCTGAATAGAAAATAAGTGTTGAAAACAATCATTCCCACCCCCCGAGGCGTTGTCCTCAGACAGATTTCACTGGAAAATTTCAAACCTTCAAGGAACAGAAATTTTCTATGCTATTTAAAATGTTCCGGAGGATAAAGAAAGGAGAGAAACTTCCTAATTAATTTTATGAATAACACATAACCCTGGCACCAAAACCTGCCAAAGATGAAACAAAAATAAAATCGTAGACTAATCTTGCTTGTCACTCTAGATGCAAAAATCCTAAATAAAAGATCACGGCAGACACACGGCCCCCACCATCACCACTCCCAGTGCCAAATGCATGGAAGCGCTGGATAAAATATAATTTCAAATAATTAAATACCTAATCGGGCTTAAAGGAAAAAAAGGAAATCTTTGGAGGCAAAAAATGAAGAGATGTGAAAAATGGAGCAATAAGCTGTCAGCTGGTGCCCAGAGGCCCGGAACGGCAGATGGCAGACCCCAGAGGCCAGAAGTACGGGGTTAGTGTCCACAAGGGGCAGGAGAGCCAGCCAGGCTCTCATCTCTCAATAAGAGGAGCTGCAACTGAGCTCCTGCTCTAGAGGGGATCTCACCTCAGTGAAATGGGGGCTGGAACACTCGACCTCTGTCTGGGGAAATACAAAAGATCTTAGAGAGAAGCAGTTTCCAGAAAGAAAGGCAATCCCAACCCTGTACTATGGCCATGAAACCCAAATTTACACCATATGCGCAGTGCTGGAGTCCCAGCATGCAGAAGTAATGGGGAAAACGAGTCCCAACTGACGCATTCATGGAACTCTCAGCAGAAACAATTTTTGAAATGTTGTGAAGCAATGCTTTTACAACCCAAGAGCCACAAAGCTACCATTAAAAAAAAGAAAAGAAAAGAAAAGAATTAGCTGGTATAATTTTTTGCTTCCCTAGAATATCGTACAGGAATTATAATCTGCTCAAGGAAATGATTCACCGTGAGGGAAAATCAGCAGATAAACAAACAGAAGAACGAGTGCTCCATGAATACAATGAGGAGAAACCCCTAAAGATAACATGTTTTAAGTTATTGAGTAAAAAAAAAAACACTAAAAATAATGAAAGAACAAAAACTACAAAAACTGGCATGCAGACTTAAAAAGTCTCCAGAGAATTTCTAGAAATAAAAAAAAAAGATTGAAATTAAAAATACAGTACAAGAGTTCAGTAACAGACGGTGTAGTGGCCCAGGAGATAAATCTCACATTATTACCCAAAGTGCATACATAGAAAGGACAATACCGAGGTTACAAGCAAGAGAGCAGATGAGACAGTCCCAGATAACACTAAGAATCATGGAGACTCTGGCAAAAATGCATCCCCAGAGACTAAAACAAAGTCAGATCCTTCTAGAAAACTTACAATAATGATCTTGAGATAAATACATTAGTGCAGTGTAGGGTCTCTGGAGCATTCCAGGGAACTCTAATAACTAAGACTTACATAGAAATGACCATGTTCCGGGAGCTATTTTAAGTACTTTACATATAAAAACTCATTTCTTATTGCAACAACCTAAGAGTTTGGCAGTGAGAAAACCGATAAAGAGCTGATGTAATTCTCCTCCACTATTATGCGGATAACACCACCCTTATGGCAGAAAGTGAAGAGGAACTAAAAAGCCTCTTGATGAAGGTGAAAGAGGAGNGAGGAGAAGGGGACGACCGAGGATGAGATGGCTGGATGGCATCACTGACTCCATGGGCGTGAGTCTGAGTGAATTCCAGGAGTTGGTGATGGACAGGGAGGCCTGGCGTGCTGCGATTCATGGGGTCGCAAAGAGTCAGACACAACTGAGCGACTGAACTGAACTGATTATGCCCTGAAGTAGAGTCAGATCCATATAGCTATCTGCAGAGTTCATGTTCTTAACCAACATGCTGTACTGTTCCTATATATGAGGGCTGGCATTTCAAAGGCTCACATCGAGAATAAAGGGAAAGAACTATTGGAAGAGATGATGTCTGAAAATGTTTCAGAACTTAAGAAGGTCATAAGATTGAATAAATGTTTCAACTTCCCAGCAGGAGAAATAAAATTATAGACCTAGATATATCTGAATGAAGCTGAGGAAAATCAAAACAAAGAGAAAAATCACAAAAACAGCTAGAGATAAAGACATTATCCACAAAGGACTGACAGAATAATTCCTAGCTTCTCTGAGGAAGAGTGGAGACCAAAAGGCAATGGACCAAGTCTTCAAAGATCTTCACAACCCAGATAATTATGATGATGTGATCACTTACCTAGAGCCAGACACCCTGGAATGTGAAGCAAGTGGACCTTAGGAAGCATCACTATGAACAAAGCTAATAGAGGTGACAGAATTCCAGCTGAGCTATTTCAAATCCTAAGAGATGATGCTGTGAAAGTGCCACACTCAATATGCCAGCAAATTTGGAAAACTCAGCAGTGGGGCTACAGGACTGGAAAAGGTCAGTTTTCATTCCAATCCCAAAGAAAGGCAATGCCAAAGAATGTTCAAACTACTACACAATTGTACTCATCTCACACACTAGCAAAGTAATGCTCAAAATTCTCCAAGCCAGGCTTCAACAGTATGTGAACCGTGAACTTCCACATGTTCAAGCTGGTTTTAGAAAAGGCAGAGGGACCAAATTGCCAACATGTGTTGGATCATCAAAAAAGCAAGAGAGTTCCAGAAAAACATCTACTTCTGCTTTATTGACTATGCCAAAGCCTTTGACTGTGTGGATCACAATAAATTGTGGAAAATTCTGAAAGAGATGGGAATACCAGACTACCTGACCTGCCTCTTGAGAAATCTGTATGCAGGTCAGGAGGCAACAGTTAGAACTGGACATGGAACAACAAACTGGTTCCAAATAGGAAAAGGAGTACATCAAGGCTATACATTGTCACCCTGCTTATTTAACTTACATGCAGAGTACATCATGAGAATCGCTGGGCTGGATGAAGCACAAGCTGGAATCAAGACTGCCCAGAGAAATATCAATAATCTCATATATGTAGATGACAACACCCTTATGGCAGAAAATAAAGAAGAACTAAAGAGCCTCTTGATGAAAGAGAAAGAGGAGAGTGAAAAAGTTGGCTTAAAGCTCAATATTCAGAAAACTAAGATCATGGGATCCAGTCCCATCACTTCATGGCAAATAGATGGGGAAACAGTGGCAGACTTTATTTTGGGGGGCTCCAAAATCACTGCAAATGGTGATTGCAGCCATGAAATTAAAAGATGCTTACTCCTTGGAAGAAAAGTTATAACCAACCTACACGTATTAAAAAGCAGAGACATTACTTGGCCAACAAAGGTCTGTGTAGTCAAGGCTATGGTTTCTCCTTCTAGTCAAGGCTATGGTTTTTCCAGTAGTCATGTTTGTACATGAGAGTTGGACTATAAAGAAAGCTGAGCACCGAAGAATTGATGTTTTTGAACTGTGGTGTTTTAGAAGTCTCTTGGGAGTCCCTTGGACTGCAAGGAGATCAAACCAGTCCATCCTAAAGGAGATCAGTCCTGAGTGTTCATTGGAAGGACTGATGCTGAAGCTGAAACTGCAATACTTTGGCCACCTGATGTGAAGAATTGACTCATTTGAAAAGACCCTGATAATGGGAAAGATTGAAGGCAGGAGAAGAAGGGGACGACAGAGGATGAGATGGTTGGATGGCATCACCGACTCAATGGACATGAGTTTGGGTAAACTCCAGGAGTTGGTGATGGACAGGGAGGCCTGGCATGCTGTGGTCCATGGGGTCACAAAGAGTCGGACACGACTGAGCAACTGAGCTGAACTGAACTGAAAGTCTTCAATGAGCTAAAAGAATAGAACTATCATCCCAGAGTTTTATACCCTCATTAACCCTTAAGGGCAAAATCATATTTAAATGAACAAAGTCCCAGAGAGTCTTTGGTCTTCCACACAGGTCTTTTCTGAAAGGACTACNCGGACACGACTGAGCAACTGAGCTGAACTGAACTGAAAGTCTTCAATGAGCTAAAAGAATAGAACTATCATCCCAGAGTTTTATACCCTCATTAACCCTTAAGGGCAAAATCATATTTAAATGAACAAAGTCCCAGAGAGTCTTTGGTCTTCCACACAGGTCTTTTCTGAAAGGACTACTAAAGAGTTATAAGGTTAGAAATGGAAGTTGGGACTTTGCTGACTGTCCAGTGGTTAAAACTTTGCCTTCCAATGCATTTTGATCCTTGGTCAGGGAACTAAGATTCACATGCTGCATGGCCAAGAAAACCACAAAAACAGATCAGACGCAGTAATGTAACAAATTCAATAAAGACTTTAAAAATGGTCCACATCAAAAAAATCTTTAAAAAAGAGAGAGAGAGAGAGAGAGAAATGGACTCAGAGAGAAGGAAGAAGACGCAATAAGCAAAGGTGAGCAAAAAGTTGGTAAACATTTGTAAATTCAGATAATCACTGACTGTAAATAATAACAACAGTACCAATGATTTAAAAATTGGGGAGTTTATTAACAATATAGTGCTAACTAGATGAGGAAATAATCAAAATTAAAGTGTTCTACAATCATTGTGCTGCTTTGGAAGAAAGTAGAAATTTTTACTTAATTCATATTCTATTAAGCCAAGTATTCACACTGAAAACTTGAAGGTCGTCATTGAAAGAATAAAAAATAGAATATATAACTTTCAAATCAACAAAGGAAGCAAAACTGAAAATATGATTCATCTTTTAGAAAACAGAGATTTTTAAAAAAGAAACAATGAAAAAGCAAGGATTGTATAAAACACAAAACAGAAAAAAGAATGCAAAGACACCAGTAATCACACAGACACACACACACACACACACACACACACAGACACACACACACACACACACACAAATTAATCTTGCTATGAGAAACTCTTCCCAAACATGATTCAGAAATGTTAAAAATAAGGAGAAATTACAAAGCTACACCATCTAAAAGATAACAAAAATTATTTCTTAAAATATTAATATAAGGTAAAATAAAATCTAAGGCAAAAAAGCTTCAATGGGGTTTTTTAAAGTTCTTATATAGAGAAAAAAGGAATAATTCACTAGGAAGATATAACAATTTTGAGCTCATATGCACCTGATAATAACAATATAGTTTTTTAAAAAATAGAGTAAAAATTGATAAGATTACAAAGAAAAATCAACAAACTGATAACCATAATAGGAGATTTTAATACATCTCATCCTGAAATTGATAAATTCAGCAACCAAACACTTAAAGATACAGGAGATACAAACAGTACAATTAACAAAACTGAGCTAAAGAGTGTGTATATATATATATATATATATATATATACACATAGATAGATAAAGGAATTCTGCACCTAACAGTGGGTATATATTATTTCAAACATAATAGAACAGGAAATGACCATATACTAAGAAACAAAGCAATTCTCAACTAAAATTAAAGAATCAATAGCACGCAAACCACTATCTCTGGCTATAATGCAGCAAAATTGGAAAGCAGGAAAGAAAAATATGCCCTGGAAATGCTTAAGAGTCTAATAATTCATGAGTCAAAGAAACACAAAGGAAATTATAAAACTTCTGGCTACTGAACAAGCAGTATAACACAATAATTATGTACCCCAATAAATTAAGATTAATCCAGAAATGCATTATAGAGTGGCTCAGTATTAGAATATCTATTAATATAATTTATTGCATCACTAGGTCAAAGGATAAAAATCATGTTTATCTACATAGCTTAAATACATTTGCAGGGGAGGAGGAAAAAGATTACATATGTTGTTGTTTTCAGTCACTAAAGTTGTGTCTGACTCTCTGCAACCCCATGGGCTGCAACGTGCCAGGCTCCCCTGACCTTCACTATCTCCGAGAGTTTGCTCACATTCATGTCCATTGAGTCACACATAAACACCAGAAAGATAGGATACCTTGTTTTTTTAAGTTATGAAATTCTTATCCCATAGACAGCATCATGATTAATAACGCACCATTAAAGTCAGGAATAGAACCAGGGAAGTCAGCTATTCTTTAATATTGTCCTGAGAAGACTTGCCAATTTAATTAGAAAGGAAAATTAAATTTAAAA
Organism: Neotragus moschatus; assembly: GCA_006410615.1. Taxonomy (NCBI): domain Eukaryota; kingdom Metazoa; phylum Chordata; class Mammalia; order Artiodactyla; family Bovidae; genus Neotragus; species Neotragus moschatus. The sequence continues at coordinate 10,565,291 of SJYA01002795.1, read as the reverse complement.
TATATACAAATAAAAAATAAAAAGGAGTAAATCTTCAAGACCTTGAGTTAGGCAAGGCATTTTTAAATACAATACCAAAGCACAGCAACAGAAGAAAAGAATGTTTAAAACTGGACTTCATAAAAGTTAAAAACTAAATGCACTAAAAACTAAACGCACTAAAAATGACACTATCAAGAAACTGATAAGATAACCCAAGAGAATGGGATAAAATATTTGCAAATTATATATCTGATAGGGAACATGTATCAAGAATATATCAACACAAAGAAATCTTACAATTTGATAGTTTAAAAAATTAATTTATAGGCAAAGGATCTGAACAGACATTTTCTGAGTGCATGCTGAGTTACTTCAGTCCAACTCTGTGTGACTCTGTGCGGTCCAATGGAGTGCAGTCTGCCAGGCTTCTCTGTCCATGGGGTTCTCCAGGCAAGAATACTGGAGTGGGTTGCCATGCAACCATTCTGGACCCAGGGATCGAAACTCTGTCTCTTATGTCTACCTGCATTGGCAGGCAGGTTCTTTATTACTAGTACCACCTGGGAAGCCCAGACGTTTTCCAAGGATGTACAAATGACCGATAATCATGTAAAAAGATACTCAAATCATTAATCATTAGAGAAATGCAAATAAAAACTACAATGAAATCAAATACTAAATGCAAATCAAATACTACTTCACACTCACTACGATGACTAAAATCTAAAGGACAGACAAAAACAAATTGGCAAGAAGGTGGAAAAATGAGAATACCCATACATAGCTGGTGGGAACATGAAATGGTATAGCCTTTTTGGAAAGCAGTCTGGCAGTTTCTCAAAAGGTTAAGCACACAGTTACCTCAGTTCAGTTCAGTTCAGTAGCTCAGTCGTGTCTGACTCTTTGCAACCCCATGAATCACAGCACGCCAGGCCTCCCTGTCCATCACCAACTCCAGAGTTCACTCAGACTGACGCCCATCGANTCTCTTCTTTTCACAGCTATTTGTAAGGCCTCCTCAGACACCATTTTGCCTTTTTGCATTTCTTTTCCATGGGGATGGTCTTGATCCCTGTCTCCAGTACAATGTCACAAACCTCATTCAAGGACCCAGAATTTCCACTCTGTGTATGCCCCAAAGAGATGAAAACACACACAATCACCCACACATACACAAAGAAATTTGTGTACACACACAATCACACACACATACACAAAGAAATTTGTCCCATAATGTGTACACAGCAACTTTATAATCATAGCCAAAAGGTAGAAACAACCCAAATTCCATCAACTAATAAAAGGATAAAATAATATATGCAGCACAGACATCACAATGGAATATTATTCAGCCATAAAAAGAATGAAGTGCCACAATATGAATGAACCTTGAAGTCACTATGTTAAGTGAATAAAAGGAAAGAAAGGGAAAGACCACATATTATACGCCTCAATTTATATGTTCAGAATAGGCAGTCTTATAGAGACAGAAAGTGGATTAGTGACTGCATAGGACTGGGGAGGTATAAATAAGGAGGGGCTGCTCATAACAGAGTTTCTTTTGGGGGTGATGAAAATGTTACTGATGTGTACTCGCTTCGGCAGCACATATACTAAAAAAAAGAAAAGAAAAGAAAGAAAATGTTACTGATGGTTGTACAATGATGTGGACATCCTGAAAACTATTAAACTGTACACTGTAAATGGGTGAAAAGTATGGTATGTAATTACATCTCAATAAAGTTGTGTGTGGGAGGTGGACAGAGAGTAAGACGGGGAAGGAGACAGAGAACCTCCAATTTCAATCACCATCTTGGCACCTGCTATTCTGTCTTCTCAGCCTTCTCTACGCTTTGCCAGAGGTTGTGTCTGTGCTCCAAGGATCAACGCCCCCATTTTTACCAACGTCAATACTCTCTTACGTTCTCCAGAACTTCAAACCAGCAGCTCTCCCCTCTCCCACCTACATCTTACTGGATCATTCCCATTGACATAATAATATCCTGTTATTTCTCCCAATGAAACACCAAACAACAACGAAAAACCTCTCTTCTTTCCCCTTTCCGTTTCTTTGCTCTCTTTCACAGCAAAACCTGAGTGCCATGTTCACAATCTCCTCTCTTGCCATTATCTCATAGAAGCACTTAAATCAGAATGTTGCTTCCCCCACTTCACTGAAGCCACTCTTGCCAAGGCACATAGTGGAAACTGGTCAATCCTTGGTCTTCATCTTACCTGACCTGCCACCAACATCTGACACAGATACCACAAGCTCCTCCATGAAGTACCGTCTTTACTTGGCTTCTAGGACATGAAGAAGGTGAACGGGGAGAGTGAAAAAGCTGGCTTAAAACTCAACATTCAAAAAACTAAGACTGTGGCATCTGGTCCCATCACTTCATGGCAAATACATGAGGAAACAATGGAAACATTGATAGACTTTTAATTTTCTTGGGCTTCAAAATCACTGCAGATGGTGACTGCAGCCTTGAAATTAAAAGATGCTTGCTCCTTGGAAGAAAAGCTATGACCAACCCAGATAGCATATTAAAAAGCAGAGACATCACTTGGCCAACAAGTGTCCATATAGTCAAAGCTTCAGTTTTTCAAGTAGTCATGTATGGATGTGAGACTTGGACCATAAAGAAAGCTGAGTGCCAAAGAATTGATGCTTTTGAACTGGAGAAGACTCTTGAGGGCCCCTTGGACTGCAGGGAGATCAAACCAGTTAATCCTAAAGGAAATCAGTCCTGAATATTCATTGGAAGGACTGATGCTGAAGCTGAAGCCCCAGTACTTTGGCCACCTGAGGCGAAGAGCTGACTCATTAGAAAAGACCCTGATGCTGGGAAAGATTGAAGGCAGGAGGAGAAGGGGGCGACAGAGGATGAGATAGTTGGATGGCATCACCGACTCAATGGATATGAGTTTGAGCAAGCTCCGAGAGATGGTGAAGGACTGTAAAGCCTGGCGTGCTGCGGTCCATGGGGTAGCAAAGAATTGGACACAACTGAGCAAGGAAACAATAACATCAAGGGCACACCACTCTCTTGCATTCTTCCTGCATCACCGGTNCAATGGATATGAGTTTGAGCAAGCTCCGAGAGATGGTGAAGGACTGTAAAGCCTGGCGTGCTGCGGTCCATGGGGTAGCAAAGAATTGGACACAACTGAGCAAGGAAACAATAACATCAAGGGCACACCACTCTCTTGCATTCTTCCTGCATCACCGGTGGCCTCTTGGTCGCCTTGGTTTGTCCTTCTCATCTCCCTGGCTTCTTCATGTTTGAATATTCTTGGCTTCAGTCTTTGGTCCTCTTTTCTTCTCTGTCTGCACTCACTTCTTTGCTGACCTCAGTCGGTCTTATGGCTTCAAAAGGCACACACTGATGACTGCCAAATGTATAGGGCAGGCTCCCACCACTCTGTAACTCCAGACTCACATCTAACCAAATAGTCAACATCCGCAGTGGGATGTGTGTTGGACATCTCAAATACTCTGTGTCCTTAACTGCATCCCCTCCAACATCAGTTCTGCCCTCTGCCTTTCCCATCTCAACTGTGGGTAACTCCATCTTTCAATTTGCTCAGACAAAAACTTTCTGTTCCTCACATCCCACCTATTAATAATCCATAAGGAAATCCTGTAAGCTGTCTTCAAAATCTCTGGAAGCGGATCCATTCCTCTCCACATCATGCTACTATCTCAGCCCAGACCACCACCTCTCACTGCAACAGCCTGCCAGTTCTCTTTGCCCTTCATTTGGCAGCAAGAAAAGAATGACCCTCTCAAAACATAACTCAATCACGGCACACTCCCCTGTTCAAAATTCCACAGTTGCTCCCACCTCACATGGAGTAAAGTCAGATTCCTTTATCCTGCCCTGCACAACCTGAATCATCAACCGTCTCCCCATCCACCCTCCCTCCTGTGGCCTCATTCCCAGCTGCCTTCCCCTCCTTCTCTCCACTTCTTTGCTTTTCCTCACTCCTGCCTAAAGATCTTTCACTAAGTGCCTCTCCGCCTAGAAAATCTTTGCCTGGATCAGGATTACTCAATCTTGGCACCAACAACACTTGGGGCCAGACAATTCTTTGTTATGAGGGCTGCTCTGTGCCTTGTAGGATGTGAAACAGTACCTCTCGCCTGTACCCACTAGATACCAACAGCACCTCCCAAGATGTTGCCAAATTCCCCCCAGGTTGAGAACCACTGTCCTGGATCACTGCCTGGCCTATGTCCTCCTTTTCCCCAAATCTCACCTTTGAGGCCTACTCTGACCCATCCACTCCCTCCTCCCCGACCCCCAGCTCCAACCCACTTTACCCTGCGTGGCTCTTCAAAGCAACTCTCATCATGGCTTCATGGGGGACTGGGATCTTCCTCTCTTTTGTTTCCTGAAGGGTCCCCAGCGCCTGACACACAATTGGTTTCAATGCATATTTGTGAGTAAATGAATCAGCAGACTCAATATGGTAAAACATAATAAAGTAAAAGGTCCATTTATCTGCAACCTTCTCCTAAATTTATCTATAAGTGCTGCTGCTGCTGCTGCTAAGTCGCTTCAGTCGTGTCCGACTCTGTGCAACCCCACAGACGGGGGCCCACTGTCTCTGGGATTCTCCAGGCAAGAACACTGGAGTGGGTTGCCATTTCCTTCTCCAATGCATGAAAGTGAAAAGCGAAAGTGAAGTCGCTCAGTCGTGACCGACTCTTAGCAACCCCATGGACTGCAGCCTACCAGGCTCTTCCGTCCATGGGATTTTCCAGGCAAGAGTACTGGAGTGCGGTGCCATTGCCTTCTCCGATCTATAAGTGAAACAGTCCAAATACAAATTTCTATTGGACAGTATTTGAAATTGACCCAATATTTCTAAGAGTGTACCTAAATGAATAAACACGTGATACCACACAAGCACAAGAGGAGACTTGCCCTCTAAGGTATAACAAATGTTTATTTCTAAGCTACAGTCATCAAAATAGCGGATTCTGGTACTAGAATAGACAGACAAAAACAGAAGAGACCCAAAACAGCTCAGTAAATACAAGAATTAAGCAAATGATGAAGCTGGCATTTAAAAAAAGCAAGCAAAGAGTGAGTGCTCAATAAATAATGCTGGGATGGCTGGCTGGCCATTTTGCACCTGCAGTATATGCATGTGATGTGGAAATAAATATAGAAGTAGGAATACAAGCCGGGGAAACAGCTCAAAGAGCCCTAGGAGTTGCCTCTGGGGAGCAGGGCTGGGAGAGGTGGGGAGGGATGGCGCAGGAGATTGCTGGATATATGATACACCTTTTATTCTTATGCTTTGAAAATGACACATACATATTACCTTGATGTAAATACAAGTTATTTCAAAAAAAAAAAATAAACAATAGGCATGCCACTCTTTAACCTGTCAAACTGACAAAGATTTTAAAAAATAAAGATTTGTTGGTATGAAAAAACGCACACTCATGTACCACTGAGTCTTTCTGTAAGGTGATCTGTCAGGAAGTATTAAAAGTCTTAAAAGTGGGCATACCCTTTGAGCCAACAATTTCACTTGTAGAAATTTATCCTGAAATGACACAAAGGAATACTAGCAAGAAAATTCATGTCAATGTTTTTTAAAACTGAAAAACAAAAATGAAAACCCCCCAATATGTCCAGTTGGGAATGGTTTATATAAATTATGATAAATTCATTGGAAGGAACCCCATGTGGGTGTCAAAAGCAGGATGGAAAGAGATCCATTACCAGGGAAAGCCGTTCATGATGTATACAGTGGTTAAACAGGTTATGTGCAGTGGGCATAAAAATTATCGCATTTTTTAGAAAATGAATATGACTTATGAGTTTACATATATAAAGTGATTTAAACAGAAGATTCTCCCACTCTTTGACAATGGATGGGAACCCCAGATACAGAGGGCAGTTTGGGCAATGAGACTTTTCTTCTTTTTTGCTCTTCAGGCATTCCTGCAGGGAATTGCTAAGATTTGTGAAGGTGAAGGCAGAAAGCTTCAGGTGAGGTCCCTCAGATATGGGATGGAGGGATCTGCCCAAGTCCCTCTGCTACCCATTCACCCACCAAACCCCATGCTGAGTGGTCCAACTGGCCAGGGCTGGACTTGCCAGGATCCAGCCACTCTTGGGGTCCAGCCAGCAGCGTGATGCCTGCAGCCTGATGCCTGCAGCCCCAGCAGTGAGGACCCCCTTCCAGCAGATTGTGGATGGGGGATGTCCCAGGACAGAAGCCACATCTGGGCAGGTCACAGCTGCCTGCAGCCCGACAGTTCTTCAGCATGGCCTTCAGTCTTGGTAGTGACCGTCCCTTTCCAGGGCTCTGGCTCTTACCCTCCAGGGGGAGAATTGATCACCTTGTAAGTGAAGCTCTGCTCCAAACTCCTCCAGCCCAGAAGCCAGATGCAGCTCGTGGGCATATTGTTTGGGCATGTAAGACTTTGATTTTTAAATTCTGAATTAGTCTCCAGATTTTTGAAAGGGAAAGACTTCATGTAAAAATCTACGCATTGTTGAATATTCAAATATATGGCTACCCTGAACCAGTTACTGCGATGGCAGCTGGATCGGAGCTCCCCTCCCTTCTTCCGAAGAGACAAATGCCTCCAGGCACCCCACACTGCACTACCTCCGAAAATTCCATGTCTGGGCTACGTCATGCTCTCTCCCCACCTTACCAGGCCCCTCTTTCCTCTTACTGTTGGCTGTGGGAACCAGTGCTCACATCCCAGTGCCCTCAGCCCCTGCTCTGATCTGCTCCTTTGGGACAGTGGGGGGTTTTGTTGCAGAAAATCTCTCCAAGTTTGCCCCCTATCCAAAGCAGCTCAGATCCAGGGGAGTCCTTTGACCCTGCTGCTGCTCAAACCCTCCCCAGGGAGACCTAGACTGAGGTCAAGGCCTGGTCCCTGCTTCACCTGGGCCCTGGGCTTAAGAAGGGGACACAGAGCAGAAGGAAGGATCCTGATCCTTGGGGTCTCTGATGCCAGCAGAACAGACTCACCAGGCAGACATTTGGTTTAGGAAAATCAAAATCCCCAAGAGCTTAGTTTCCTGGAAACACTGAGGTTTACTGGGAAGGGCTCTTGGTAGAGGCCCCTGTGAGGAAATGAGGAGGGCAGAAGTGGGCAGGTGGAGAAACAGACGTCAATGCCTCACAACTCAGGCCTGAACCGGCCCCACAGGGGGATCTGGAGTGGAGATGGATGGACACAGCCAGTCACTGGATGTAGGTAGGGTGTAAGCTTTGGTGATTTTTAAAAATATATTCATTTATTTGGCTGTGCCAGGTCTTAGTTGCAGCCCTAAGATCATCAACTGTGGCATGCGGAATCTAGTCCCTTGACCAGGGATTGAACCTGGGCCCCCTGCATTGAGAGCGTGAAGTCTTAGCCACTGGACCACCAGGAGAATCTTGCAAGGGCCATTATTTGGTGAGGAGGGATGCTGCTGGGAGCATCAGCTGCAGATATTCCCAGCAGCCCCCATGGTAGCATCTGGCAGAGCATCACTTGAGGATGATCAGGGAAGCATCCTGGAGGGGCACTGCCAGCCTGAGTGCTAGGGGCTAGAGGCAGCCTCTCTGAAAGGGGCGGAGGTGGGGGTGGGGGCTGCTGTGAGAGAGACTCCTCTTTCTCAGGCAAGGCCTTCGAGGGAGAGTTAGAGACACAAGAAGAGAGTGCACTGAAAATTCAGTCACATCCCGGCATTTATTTGAAACACAACATTAATTCTGACTGTCATTAGAGTCTATTTCAATTTTGTAATAACATAAAAAGTTAAGAGTCTAATTTATTCATACAAATCTTGTTAGCATCCAATTTCCACATAATGTAACATATTCCTTAAAAAGCTGACAAAGCAGGAGAAATTAAAAATGAGGGGGGAAAAGACATCCATGGGCGCTCGCTGTCACAAAGCCAAAGGTGAGGGGGAGAGCAGAATGGCTCCAGAAAGGGCTGGATGCTTGGAACAGGAACCGGCGGATCATGGAGGGGCAGCTGTGCCGCCTGAAAGATCTGGGGTCATCACATCCCAGGCTGCCCCTCAGATGCTGTGCAGGGGGTGGTAGGGGCTCCTCTTCACTACCTGCATGGCCCCCCATCCCAGCAAGCCTCCCTGCCCCCCCAGATCCACAGACAGCTCCCTAACACTTTCTCAGCAAATCCACCCTCGAGAGCCCGTAACTCCTCTTAATTACACATCTGCAGTGTTTGCATTAGATAGCTGTCACCCTGTAATTTACCCATACATGGATTTTAATTGTACATTAATCTTTCCTACACCCCACTCCTTTGCTAGAATCCATAACAGCAGCACTTTGGGCCATTTTGTTTATTCCTTAACCAAAAATAGCTGATGAATGTAATTGCAGACTGTCCCTCTTCTTATTTTCCAGGATTGCCTGCTGTGTGCTGGGGAGAGACTCCTGTCACCTGCAGGCTGCCTTTACACACAATATTGGACTGTTTCGCGGCTGGCATAAATCTCAGAGGAAAGGTCAGCAGCAACAAGCAGTCTTCCAATCACCTGCCACACGCCCCCTGAGAGCCTCTGCTCATAGTTTTTCTCTCAGGCTGAAGGATCTGGGTGCTGAGAGCGCTCGCTTGGCTTAGGGACATTCTCTCAAGAAAGGATGACAAGAGAGGGCAACGTGTCAACCTGAGGAATCCACCGCTCGGAGGTTCCAAGGTCACTCGGAGAACCAGGTCGGAGAACTATAACTTACAAAGCCCTGGATGGCTGCCAGGGCCCCAGGAAGCTACATTTAGCGTAGATTCTCCCAACAGCAGGAGGAAGGTTTAGCTCCCTTTCCAACAGAATCTGAATGGAATTTGTTACAGGAACATTGTGATTGAAATATCACCAATTGGTTTTTCATGACAACTCCACAGTAGATTGCAGTTGTGATGGTTTTGTGTGTGTGTGTATGTGTGTATGTGGCGGGGTGGGGGGGTGGCTGTTGTATTCTCCAGCTGGCCGCGGTGGCAGGAAGAGAGCCCCATACAATATTTATGAAATCCAGATGAAGCCCTACCCTGGAAGTAGGCTGATATCATAACACAGATTTCAAAACTGCCTTGACATTTGCCCAAGATCAAATCTCTCCTTTTGAAGCCCCATGAGGCTCTGTGCCGACAGTGTTATGCCCACTTGCCCCCTCCGGCAACCTTCTCCATTTAAGCCCTGTAATTAACACTAGATGGGAGGAATCGAGGGATTGGAGTGGTACAGACTAGACTAATATCAATGGAAGTCCGATTTTCTTTTGGGAAAACAGACGCTGTGGTTTTCAGCAATGAAAGACAGGCGTTTTGATAATTTTTACTGTTAAACACTTTTCGACATGCAAAACAAAGCACCAAGCTGCGATATCTCCTTACTGAAGAGGCTGTGACAGCATATCTGGATGAAGAGAGACGGGCAGAGAGGACCCATCACACACCAGTCCAGGAAACAGAAACGGAAGCGTGAAATGCATTTCCTCAGGGCCACGGATCTCGTTTGGTGGCTCAGTGGTAAGGAATTCACCTGCCAATGAAGGGGATGCAGGTTCGATCCCTTGGTTGGGAAGATCCCCTGGAGAAGGAAACGGCAACCCACTCCAGTATTCTCGCCTGGGAAATCCCATGAAGAGAGGAGCCTGGAAGGCTACAGTCCGGGTGTCACAAAGACTTGGACACGACTGAGCAATTGAAACAACAAACAACAACACAGATCTCATTTAATTGGAACCTTTGATTTGTTTCAGGAGACCCCCTTAGGAAGAGTGTCACCAGCCTTCCCAGGACCTGGGTATCCAGTCATTTCCAAAGTGGTCCCTCAGGGCATCCTCCACCCAAAGGGCTCCCTCTTCTATCACCACCCAGTACCTGCAGCTTTTACACACAAGGTTCCCCATGTACCAGGACCCGGGAGAGGTGAAATACTGCACGAAATGCTGCATGGGAAACTGCATGAAATACTGTATGAGATTCAGGCCTAAAGTCCCCAGAGATTGTTTACGAGTAAAAGGGGAGGGCGATTTAGTTGGGTTTTGATAAACACTTCATATAGCACATCCTAAGAGAAGCAGAATCCTTGTCAAGCATGCATCTTTATGAGCTGTCCGCCTATAAACTTTGCACGGAAGGTCCATGCTTAATGTTGGTTTGGCAGTAAATTGGCGCAATCCATGGGTCTGCTGCATCAAATTAGCATCAACCCATAAAACGTTACTGAACGATTCCTCAAATCTGCCAAGTCTTCAAATCAATTTGGAGAAAGCATCAAAGGTTTTTTTTTTTAACTTTGATAAACTTTTCATATTAGTTATCACAGAAGAGCATAAACCTTTCTAATCTGTCTTTTCACAAAAAAAAGGTGTTGTTTTTCCCAAACTGCTTTTAGCTCTTCCATCTTTGCACACCCGCCTCCACATCGCATAAACAATATGTGTCATGGATTCTTTGTTGCCCTATTTTAAAGCGATTGGTATTTAGCTCACACTGTCCCTGCCCCACAATCCTGGAGAAAATTTCTACTGGCACCAAGATAAAGTTCTCACCCCTGGCCTTTGACATGCAGTCCCGCGTCTCCTCCGGGAAGCCTTCTATAATTCTCCAGTGAGCTCTGATCACTGCTCTATGAGGGTCAACTAGACCAGAGTTTCCTGGGGGCTCAACACACTTCTTGTCCTGAGGATGTCACATGTTGGACCCTCAGGGGTGGGGCTCACAGTGGGTGATCCTTGAGGAATCATCTCCCCCTCCCCGTCTCTGAGGGCTAGCCCATGTGCCCCCTTCTATAGAGCCCCTTCCGGCAGATGCTCTGGCTAGAGTCCCTTGCCCTCACTCCCCAGCCCCAGAGATCTCGACCTCCCAGTCACCTCCCCATGGGTGGCATCAGAGTTCTGTGTGAATCTCTAGAGGCAATGGCTGGGTCCCCGTATCAAACAAGAACAGAATCTGGATTTGAACCTGGGTCTGACTCAGAGCTCTCATCCCCCACTGGCCGTGCTGCTCTCCAAATAAAATGATGTCACACTTGAGGAAAAAAGGACCGAGCCACCCCCAAAGAAAGGAGGCTTCATCATGGTCCCCATCGGAAGGCGATGCTTCGGGAGCGGATGAGGTGATAACAGACGCGGCGCTTTCCCCTTCACTTCACCGGAGGGCATGCCCTCTGCGCCCTTTGCATGTCATCTGTGAGAAGCTGGTGTTGAAAAGCTGAGGAGGCGGCTTGGAGGGGGAAGGAGTCTTGCTTTCTATAGAGGGACCCAATGACAGATAAGCCCGTCAGGGACGAGGGCCCCAGAGGTGCTTCTAAACGGCCAGTGCCTGCAGCCCCGGGGGTGAGCACGGCTGCTGGAGGGGGCCTTTTAGAGCCGTGGTCACCAACTTTTCTGGCACCAGGGGTCAGTTTCCTGGAAGACAATTTTTCCATGGACCAGGTGATGAGGGACCGGTAATGTGGGCGATGGGAAGAGATAGGGAGTGGCAGATGAAGTTTCCCTTGCCTGCCACTCGCCTCCTGCTGGGAGGCCTGGTTCCAACAGGCCATGGACCAATACAGGTTGGGTATCCCAGAGTTAGAGGAATGGAGCACCAGGATGGGACACCCTCCTGGGTTGGAGAACTCAACTTCCAGAGCCCTTCCCATAGCAGCCCAGGCTCCCAACAAGCCCTGTTGCTGGAAGTCATCTGGGGCAGGAGAGGACAGAAGCCAACGGGCCACGCTCTATTGTCCAGTCCTTCATTCAGTGGGTGTTCACGGGTCCCTCTCTGCACCAGGACTGTCCTAGGCACTGAGACGCGGCTGTGCAGATGACACATGGGGTGTTCTCAGTGCTCCTGGGATTTGTGAAGGCAAAGAAAGACAAGCCCCAGAGAGTGCGATAGACCGTGGGAGCCCATCCAGTGATTCTGGGGCAGGTACCCAGGTCCCCAGCTTCACCCAGAGAAACACCTGTCTACCTGTGGCCTAACAATGTGGCGGATTTACACCTGCTTGGCAGAGGGAATCACCAGCACCCTAGGTTATTTAAGATACTTCATGTTTTAGAGATGGAAATGAATTTCCAAATTTGTTCAAGAATGTTTTCAACTTCAATGCATCCCTGGCCAAAAGAAAAAAAAAATTGTATTAGTCGTCTGGGGAATAAAATGGAAACCACAGTGTGATACCTCTACATACTCACAGAAGAGCTAAAGTGAAAGAAACTGACAACACAAAGTGTGGGGAGGAAAGTGGAGCAGCTGCCACTACCACACATGCCTGGTATGTGTCAGGGGAATTAGTACAACCACTGTGGAAAACCGCTTGCCATCACCTACGGAACGAACATGGGCATATTCTGAGACTCAGCCGTTCTCTTCCAGGCACACGTTATTAAAATGTGTACCCATACCCAAGGGATACATGCAGGAAGGTCCACGGCAGCCCTGTCCATAAGCCCCAAACTCTGAACAACCCAAATGTCAATCAACAGGAGAACCAAAAAGAAACAGGAATGTCTTCACACCATGGGATCCTATACGGTAACAAGAACAAACAAACCAGGACTTTCCTGGTGGTCCAGTGGTTAGGAGTCCACCTTCCAATGCAGGGACACAGGTTTGATCCCTGGCCAGGGGACTAAGATCCAACATGCCACAGGGCAACTAAGCCCACGTGCCACAAGTAGAGAGTGCATGCCCTGCAAAGAAGAGCCTGTGCTCCACGACAAAGACCCAGAGCAGCCAAAAAGAAAAGGAAAAAGATAAGAAGAAGCTACAGCTATCCACAGCAACGTGGGGGACTCTCACAAACATAATGGAAAGCCAGACACAAAGGCACGCAGGCTTACGGCTCCACTTCTGTCAAGCTTAAAAAGAAAGAAAACCAATCCACGCCAATATGAGTGAGAAGAGTAGTCACCCGTGCTGGAGGGGAAGCGCCTGGAAGGGGTCACAGGGATGCTGCCGTGCTCTGATCCCCGCTCTGCTGCAGGGCACACAGGCCTGTTTTGTTTGCAGATATTCATTGCATCATATACCTCAATCTGTGCCATTTCAGAGCGCACACTGTATTTAGAATAAAAAGTTTTCAAAAAGAGGGATCCCACCTACACTGCTGGTGGGAATGTAAATTGGTGCTGCCACTATGGAAAACAGCATGGAGGTTCGTCAAAACACTAAAAATAGAGTTGCCATTCGATCCAGCAGTCCCACTCCTGGGCGTATATCCGGAGAAAAGTCTAATTCAAAAACATACACGCACCTCCACATTCACAGCAAAACTATTCACAATAGCCAAGACAGAACAACCTAACACCCATCAACAGATGACGGGGTGAGAAGATGAGTACAACGGAATATTACTCAGCCCTAAAAAAGAAGGGAATAATGCCATTTGCAGTGACATGGATGGACCTGGAGATTACTGTTCTAAGCAAAGTAAGTCACAAAGAGAAAGACAAATACCATATGATATCAGCGACACGTGGAATCTAAAATATGACGCAAATGAGCTTATCTACGAAACAGAAACAGACTCCAAGATACAGAAAATAGACTAATGGCTGCCAAGAGGGGTTTGGGGGAGGGAAGGACTGGGAGTGCGGGATTAACAGATACAAACTGTTATATGTAAGAGAGATAAACAACAAGGTACTGCTGTACAGCACAGGAAACTATATTCAATATGCTGGGATAAGACATACTGGAAAATAATACGGAAAAGAACATATATTAGTATTTACAGGTATAACTGAATCACCGCTGTATAGAAGAAATTAACACAACATTGGAAATCTACTAAACTTCAATAAAATTTTTTTTTAACATTTCAAATGTACTGAATACAGGACAAGGAAGAGGCATCCATAGGAGACTGCTGAGAAAGGGGACATCGGTCAGTAGGGGCACATGTGCCCCTAAGTCTTTGTCACATCTCTAGACAAGGCCCTTGATTGCCAGGTTTCCTTGCTCCTGAGATGGAGAAGGACTGAACCTTAGCTAAAAGACGAAACATAAGAGTCTTCATGAAATACCAGCAGTTGCCATCCACTGTGGGCGGGCTATCTGTAAGGCACAACAGCTCCCTGAGGTGTATTCTTCTGTCATCTCCGTTTTATAGGTGAGGAAACTGAGTCCCCAGTCCACAGAGTGACCACGTGGTGAAGCTGGGCCTTGAACCCAGGCAGTCTGACTCCAGGAGCTGGCTTCAGTCACAACCCCAAGGCGGCAGCGGGGTGGAGAGAGGGGGTGGAGCTGGTTGCCATGGCTGTCCATTGACACTTTAATTCATGGCAGAGGGAATTGAGAAGCGTTAAATAATAGGCATAGATTGTGTTTTCCCAGGGATGAATGGTCGTGAAATTAAATTTGCAGATGTGCCAACCCTCAGGAGGTGGAATGACATCAGCAGAGACGGAGGCCCGGAATCTCAGCAGGAGATGGCAAGATGGACCCAGCCCGAAGCAACGCAGTTCACCACACACACCGAGGCAGCGTTGCTGTCCAGTTGTGTCCGACTCTTTGTGACCCCGTGAACTCAGCACGCCAGGCTTCCCTGTTCTTCACCATCTCCCGGAGTTTGCTTAAACTCACGTCCATTGCGTCGATGATGCCATCCAACTCTCTCATCCTCTGTCACCCCTTTCTCCTCCGGCCTTCAGTCTTTCTCAGCATCTCCAGGCCTAAATGACTCGGGAGTGACTGCTGCGTGGGATGTCGAGGTGGCCGTGCCTACTGAGAGCAGGTGGCCCCTGTATGGTGGCAGCGGCAGGCTCAGTCCCCGAGCACAGCGACAGGAGGGGGCATCCGGCTGAGGGCACCATATGGCAGCAGGTCACCACGCCCCATGCACACACCACCCCCAGTCCTGTGCCAGCCTCCACCAAAGAGATCCAAGCAAGACGCAGGAAACTGAGGGAACCACTGAGAAAAGCCCCTAGGAACGAAGGCTCAAATTGGACCTGCTGCTGCTGCTGCTAAGTCGCTTCAGTCGTGTCCGACTCTGTGCGACCCCGTAGACGGCGGCCTATCAGGCTCCTCCGTCCCTGGGATTCTCCAGGCAAGAACACTGGAGTGGGTTGCCATTTCCTTCTCCAATGCATGAGAGTGAAAAGTGAAAGTGAAAGTAGCTCAGTCATGCCCAACCCTTAGCGACCCCATGGACTGCAGCCTATCAGGCTCCTCCAACCATGGGAGTTTCCAGGCAAGAGTACTGGAGTGGGGTGCCACTACCTTCTCCGGCCAAATTGGACCTAGATGTGTATAAGGAAGGGCTTCCCAGGTGGCGCTAGTGGTAAAGAACTTGCCTGCCAATACAGGAGACATAAGGGACGCAGGTTCGACCCCTGGGTCAAGAAGATCCCCCTGGAGGAGGGCATGGCAACCCACTCCAGTATTCTTGCCTGGAGAATCCCATCAGCAGAGGAGCCTGATGGACTACAGTCCTTTGGGTCACAAAGAGTCAGACAGGACTGAAGTGATTCAGCATGAATACATGTACATAAGGGAAAGGATAAAAAAGGAATATTCCTGGTGAATAAGGCAGAGGAGTCCCCAAAAGGCTGGCTGCATCACCCACTGTTTCCACCTGCGTAGACAAATGGCTTACATCATGAACTGGGTTCAACCAGTATAGGCAGACTGCGTTGTACCTTGGGCTTAACCACCCCAGCTCTGGGAGACACTGCCTGACGGTCAGAACCTTGTCGGAGGGGAAGCTGGGTTGAGCTGAGCTCGGCCACAGGGAAGCCCCCAAAGCCAGAGAGAGTTTTAGAGTTTGTACAAAGACTCCACTGAAAGTGGGGCAGGCACAGACTAAATGGAAGATTCCAGGGCTCACGCCCTTGACTCAAGCAGTGTAGACAGACTGCCTGCACCATGCACCAGCTCAGTTGGTGTAGACAGAGTATCTGCATCACACAAGGGCTCCACCATGTAGACAGACTGCAGGGTTAAGCTCACTCTGCCCGCCATCACGGACCACCTTCTCCATGCCGAGCTCATCTCAGCCAAGACCCCAGGGAGACCAGGATTTACATCAAGCCCTGCTGCATTCGCTCGGCTTCCTCCAGACCTGGCAGGAGGTGCAGAGCATGGCAGGACCACCGTCAGTGTTTGCTGGGGGTCTGGATACTCCCTGCGGAGTAGGAGAAGCAGAGCCCCCACATCTCAGGGCTGGAGGAGGGTCCCCGTGCCCACAGGCTGGGACAGATGGGACTTGTCCAGGGAGATGAGTCAGCCCCCCAAGAAAAAGCAGCCTAGGAAGTGGGGACGATCAGTCTGCCAAGTATGAGTCAACGTGAGCCCAGGCTAGGGTCTGCTGGCAGGCGCTCCCCTGGGTCACCTTTCCACACTTGAGACTGATGAACACAAGGGCACGACCTGTGGTCCGCGGTGGCAAGGCAGGGGCAGGGCAGCAGCCAGAATCTGAAGAGGTCGCACTCCAGGCAAGGAGCCCAAGGGCTGGAGCAATCAGCCCCAGAGAGGCCTGGGACCCGTGGAGTAGACCTGTGCCTCCTAGCATTCTCTCCTGGGCTCTCACTCCTCCCATCCCGCAGTCCGGCCCCGCCAGGGAGGAGCTGGCTCAGGGCCAGGCAGAGTGAGAACAAGGTGACAGTGACCCGGGCTGCTGCCGGCAGCTCAGCACAGCCGCTCAGCTCAGGGCCCGAAGCCAGCAGCGTGGGAACACCGGGAAGAGGGGTGACTCACAGAGCTGCTCCCCACACCCGTGTTCTGGAAGACAGAGCCAAGGGGGGACCCAGCCTAGGGCTGCAGGGAAGCTGGGGCCTGAGCCGAGCTCAGCCAGCCACGGGGAGCTCACTGACATCGGAGGGGGGTTAGGAGCTTGAGGCCATGGGCAGAGGGTGGGGGCAGGCAAGGAAAGGAGAGAGAACCGAGGCAGGGCCCAGGAGAGGAGCTTTTTCTGGGGCGGGTGCCCACCAGCTGCCGGTCAGACTCAAGAGTGGGGCAGCTTAGGGACCTACCAAGGAGGAAACCTCTGGCCAGCAGCGGGGCATGAAGGCGGGTGTCCAATCAACCATCCTCCTGAAAGCACTGACCCGCGCTGCCACCTGCTGTGAGCCCACCGCAAGCCAGGCCTAAAAGGTGAACACCTGGGGGAGGCAGCAGCAGACCGAAGGGCTCAGGGCTTGGCTGAGGACGTGAGACAGGTGGGCAGGGGCACAGACGCAGGGCCACCCAAGTGGCAGCCTGACCTGCCGGCCCTGGGGGGTCAAATCTAGCGAGCGTGGAGGAGCACTTGGAACATTTTGGTGCAAGGGGCCCTGCCTCAGGGTACTGAAGTCTTCCAGTCGTGGTCCTGACCATCTTACGTCCCCTCGTCCTCTCTGCTCTGCACTGAACCAGGCCCCAGTAGGTTCAGGTCCACCATCCCTCTGAAGGACCACTGCTGCCTCCCTCCAGTTTTACTGCGGCCCCCTCCTCGCTGGGCTCCCTGCTCTGCAGCAGTCCCAGGTCCCTCCCTGGCCTTTGAGGCTCTTTACAGTCAGGACTCTGTGTCTCCAACCCCATCTCCCCCTTCCACCCTACTAGCCACATGGGCCTTCCCACAGCTCCTGGTCAGCTCCATCTCTCTCACTCACTCACATTCTGCACTGGAAAGCGCCCTCCATGCTTAGTTACAGCTCTTCTTTCAGAGCTCAGTGGGAGAGTCACCTCCTCCAGGAAGTCCTCCAGGGCCCTCGGTCCAGGTCAGATTACTCTATCGTAAATCTCTGTCTCACAACCACACAGATATTTCCTCTACACGTTCATCAGGGCCTAGAATCACACATGCGCTAGTGACCTGTTTGGTAATGGGGCCATCTGGCACAGCATAAATCGGTGTGTGATGAGTGGATGGTGATGGAGTTTCTGTTCCACCAGATGACAAAACCTGCAAGAGGAGGGACCACTCTTAGTTTGGCCTTTCCCAGAGCCTGATCCAACAACAGACACCAAATACGCGCTTGTGTTTGGTCACTGAATGGAGGGCGACAAGGAGTCTGACTCTGGGGAGTATGGGACGCAGCATTCTTTAGCTTTAGGTTTCAACGTTAACAGTTCTAATGTAGGTCAAATAAATGTCACTGACCAGGCCCAGCTCTAGCCTTGGGTTGGCAGGGACAGGGTGTCTTGCTCTCAGTCACCAGTAGCAAGAAGTACCGATTTCCCAGGAGTGCGTGACCTTCAAGGTGGGGAGTGGAAATGCTGGGACCTAGGCCCCTGCTTGCAGACACTCCCTGACTTCCCCACAGGTGCCTTTCACGATGGAATTTTGCTTCTCGCTGTCAACCCACCCGGACGCACGCAGGCCGCTGCAGCCTGCCAGTGGCTGAGGAGGCATCTGTGGCCAGCAGGTGCAGGCTGGAGCACCAGATCACAAATGACAGGTAGTTTTGTACAGGGTAAAAGTCACAACTTTTTCCCACGGCCAATTTGTAAGTCTCATCTTATGTCGCCGTGATTTACCGACCGCTGGGTCACACATCCTCCAGCCGGAAGGAAATGAGACGGCGTCTCCTGTGTCCTCTTCTACTTGAGCTAATGCGGCTCTGTCCTCCGGCTGCCTGAACTCAAGGGTTTCCTCTGCCTGTGGGCAGCCTTTTCCCAGGAGGGAGGGAACACAGCTGCTCTGGCGTCAGACGAGCTTTGGCAGTGGCTCCAAAGAGAGTGCTGGGGAGCCTACTGTCACCACGCCACTAGCACGCTCTTGCCTGCCCCAGCAAACATCCCCAGGCTCCCAGATACTGTGGCCACATACACATCCAATCATTCTTGATCGCTTTTTTATGTCTTGTTGTCCCATGTCACATCACATGGATCTCCTTGGGCCAGCACTACATAAATTTCCTGTTTATAACTCATTACCTTCTGATTAGCTGAAAGGCTGGGTACTTGTTTCACAGTGTTTACTGACTCTAATTGCCACAGTTATTCATGAAAGAGCTACCATAATCCTTTGTCCACTTTCTTGCCCATATGCTCCCTCCAAGTTCCATGTTTCTCCCACATGGTTGCCACCCGTGGGTAAACCAGGGAGGTGTGGCAGGTATGCCTAAGATAAGTGTCTGAGACTCTAGGCCAGGCAGCAGGCAAGAGATTGGGCACCACACCTTCCCCCATCACTCCCCCCAAAGATCCCAATGCCTACTGCATGTGCCTTCAACCAGATGCATCAGCTAGCAATGAATAAAACTCCCATCTCTTCGATCAGCACAACCACAAATAGCCTATCTGGCCGCCACCAACACCAACCTTAGTGACGAACAGAGAAGCAGCCTGCACGGCATTTCCAATCAGGAGAACCTGATGTTCCTCCTTTAGAAGGTGAATTCTGAGATGAGCCCACCAGGCGTATTTTCCCAACAACCATATGGCAAAAAAAAAAAAAAAAAAAGCAGTTACTGAACTTTCTCAGACTTATTAGCTTTCATAAACAGAGATTTGAATAAATGTTTTAAAAATGAAATTCCCTTGATACTCTGTAATCAGTAAATGTTCATTATGGAAACACAGCAAATATGCATGAAATTTCCCAAGTGATATTCTGGCTACAAGATTAAAAAGGCATCTCCAACTGCAGGCTGAGTTACAGAACACATTCCTCCAGTCACCGTTCAGGACAACTCTGTGAAGCCCAAGAGGTCAGACAAGGCTGTTTCTTTCCTAGCCAAAGCAGGGAAAATCAGAAGATGCTCCCTTTTGCCTGCGCAGGCAATTTGGAAGTGAGCCCCTCCCCCCACTGATTGATTGATGTCTCTCTATAAATAATTAATCCTTGACCTTGCTTTAAGAAAGCCTAGACTTTTTAATTTGGGGTCTTTAAAAAATCAATAATGGGGGAACATAATTCACTCTCACGGAGTCTGATTCCAGGTAAATAAATAAATATGCTGTGCCTTAACTCTGTCCCAGGGTGAATGGGCCAGACAATGGATGGGGTCAGCCTTTGCTGGGGTTTTTTTTCTATTCAACTGCTATTGGAGTATCGATCATCCTATGAGGCTCAATTCTCTTCAAAGTCTGAATGTTATCCCTCCTTTGGGTCACTTCACAGAGGCAAGTCTGACCAAGTCTTTGGAATGTGCTCACGCTGGCCAAGGGCTCCCACAACACGTCCTGCCATATGCAGTGGGCTGTCTGGAATAAAACAAGGCCTCCTCCAGGGACCAGAATGTCACCCTTTCTGGTATCCTGTCTGCCTTGCCTTTGGGACAGGAGCAAAGGGTGGCTAGGAGAGGGTATGGCAGCTGGGAAATTTTAAAGAGGGCTCTGCCACTCTTGCCTGGAGGCTGCACTGCTCTAGGGCTGGACTTAGGGAAAGTTTTCCACCCCTCGAGCGAGGGTCAAGGTGAACTCAGATATGAGAGATCAGCGGAAGGAAGGGATCTCAGTAAGTGCAGCTGGTAAGCAGGCCAGGGATGGGACAGGGGCTTGTCTGCCCCTAACGTCTCTGTAACCACCACTCCTCCCCGGCACTGGTCCCTTCACTCACTGGCCTCTCCTTCAGTCTCTGCTGCCAGGCCAGACTGCGGCCAAGCATAAACAGGGGGACCAGTCCGCTTCACTTAGCAGAGCCAATCACAGCCCAGGCTCCAGCTGGGAGGCGGCCCAAGGACCAGGGTCCACCACAGTATCGAAGACCGCTAAGGGACAGGGAATCCCGGGGTTGGCCCCTACTTTTCGGCTAGGACAGCCAGCCGGGCAACGGGTGCCCACAGCCCAGGGCGCTGCGTGGTTGCCGCCAGCTCCAGATCGGGGTCGCAGGGCCTGGAGCTCTAAATGTACCGCCAAAGTTAGGGGAAGAGACAGGGGTCACCTCCGACACAAGCGCCAGCACTGGCACGACTAAATCTCGAACGCGCCTTGGCCGGGCGGGGACGGCCTCGGGCGAGGACAGAGCTGGTCGCATAACTAGAAGCCAGCAGCTAGAGCTGCAGCCGCCGCCGGAGCTCGGCTGGGTCCCGCGGCAAAGCGGATCCTTTCACCGCCCACTCCCGGGCTCCTGCACTACTGCACTCCTGGACACGCGCACGCACACACCTTCACAGGATCACTGACGCACACACACTCTCCTTGAGTACAAAACAGGCTGGTGCGCCGGATAGTCGTGGGGTGAGGATGCGCGCAAATGGAACGCGGGCGCACCTTCCGCCGTAGCGTAGGAAGCCAAGAAGGTAGCCTCCAACTCCTCCCTCGGGCCTCCCCGTCACAACCTGTCCCCGAGTCCCCGTCCCCAGCGCTCGGGAAAGCTCGGGGTGCCCCCGGGCTCCCGCACTGCTCTCTCCAAGGCCGACGCTGCCTCCTCGCGCGAATCAGCATCCAGGGCGAATAAGAGGAGCGGAGGATCCGCAGGGACCGAATGAGCCCGCGGGGTGACAGTTCACAGACGCGCGGCGACGAGCAAAATCCAAGGAGCAAAAGTCTAATTAAAGTTCCCTCTACTGGAGCCAGTCCCCAAAGTGCAACCAGACTGGAACCCCGCGCGCTCTATCCCCGCCCGCGGCTTGGAACTCTTACTGCGTCGTTTCTCGGGGCTTCTCGGGGCTTCTCGGGGCTGGGGTGCAGTGCAGCCCAGGGGACCCTTCAGGGCGCCGCTCCCGGCGGGAGCCGGCACGGGGCGAAGACGGGGTGGGGCGGGGACGAAGCGCACTTACCTGGCGCAGCCGGCGATTTCGGGGCCGCGGGAGGCTCCAGCCCCGGGGCTGTCCTCCACTGCGAATCCTCCGTTTCGGGGCGCCTGGGCTGCAAGGCGCCCTCCGCCCCGGCTAGGGCCCGGCGTCTCCGCCTGCTCCGAGCGGAGCCCCGTGAGGTCGGCGAGGCGAGAGGCGCGGGGCCGGCCACCGGAGCGCGCAGAAGAGGGAGAGGGCACGGCCGCGTGTTCCTCCTCTGTCCCCGGCTCCAGTCCGCCCCCCTCCCGTCTCCCGCCGCCGTCGTCTCCTCTCCTCACAGCCCCGCTGGATCCGGTTCTCGCGCCAGGAAGGCTCCCAGCGAAGTGCGAGCGGAGCCTCCGGCGAGGCTGGAAATAGCGCCGCGCCCGCCCGGCGCCCCGCCCCCGGCCTGGGCCCCGCCCCGCGGTGGTGGCGGCCGCGGCGGTGGCCGGGTCGGGAGGGGATCACACCTCAATCGACTCTTCCCTCCCCGGAGCTCACGGGCGCCGCGCCCACGCGCGCTCTCCGACTCGCGCGGCCCCACGGGCGGCTAAGCTGGGAGGGAAACGCCGCTGGGCGCGGTCCGGCGGCCCGGGGGGTGGGGGTGGGGATGCCCCGGGCGGCGCCGGTCTCCCACGTTCCCCCTGAGCCGGACTCCGGGCTGCCACTTGGCTCCAGACCGCAGCCGGAGCGCTGCCACTGCCTCGCTGGGTCGCACGCCGGCGCGGACCCGGGAAGAGGACCAGGCGTCACCAGAGCGGGCCGTGACCGCAGCTGGGCGGGAGGGCGCGCCTAGGACCCGACGTTGCGGGGGCGCGGGGCCGGCGGAACGCAGAGGATAGATCCGAAGAAGACTGTGAGAGGTTCCTGGGCTACAGCCTCGGTGGGTTTCAGTCAAGGTCTTGGGCAGCCTCGAACCTTGTGTCTGCATGGATCCCCCAATTCCTGGGGCTCCGGATTCAGCTGAAAGCGCCCCATGCTTTCCTTTGAAGGCTATCTGCTCGAAGCCCCTGTTGTGTCAGGGCGTAGGGGTCAGCCTGGGCCCACCAACGCCTCTACCTACACACCCTACAATAAGAGTGGACACGTGACGTATCCATAGCCACACAACCCCAGGACAGAGCAGGGAGGAAAGGAAGTAGGTGGGGGGGCTCTGATTCTTGTCCTTGTTCTTTAGGAGAAGAGGCAGCCCCCACCTGCAGGGGGCAAGCAGGTGCCAGGAAGGGAAGCAGGCTGGCTTTCACAGAAACTGTATGAAACTATAAATCAGTCACATCTTCATCTTGAAGGGATGCTCAGTATTTCCAGAAACCTTTAGGAAAGTAAAGGGAAGGATGTTCACCCTCCTGTCATGTTATCTGCTGATAGGCTACCTTGATCTCGCTTATTCCTGCAACAACAAACCAGGCGTTATTCTTCCTGTTTTATAGAGGAGGAAACTGAGGTACAAGTTTGGCCCCAAGCAAACAAGCCACAAGCCACCAAGTTGCTGGATCCACACATCTGGAGGATGGCAGAGCTGGCACTGGGTCTGCTGATTCCAAATAGAATAGGTTGGATGCCAGGATTTCCTCTCCAAGACTTTGAGCTCAGAGATTGTCAGACCCAGGACCCTAGCCCCAGCCACAGCTCCACTGGCCACATGTTATTTCTATGTGTATGGGAGGGGTCAGGGGGGCGGATGTATACAGCTGAAATCGAGGTGCTTCACCTCAGTCAGGTGCAGACTGGAGGGGCTGCATATAAGGGAGGAGCATTCAAATATTAAGGAGAGCAAGGCCGTTCAGTTGAGTTGCTCAGTGGTGTCCGACTCTTTGCAAGCCCATGGACTACAGCACACCAGGCCTGCCTGTCCATCACCAACTCCTGGAGCTTGCTCAAACTCACGTCCATCAGGGCCTTTTCCAATGAGTCAATTCTTCGCATCAGATGGCCAAAGTATTGGAGCTTCAGCATCAGTCCTTCCAATGAATATTTGGGACTGATTTCCTTTAGGATGGACTGGTTTGATCTCCTTGCAGTCCAAGGAGAACAGGACAGTCGTGTCTTTAGCCATCCCATGAGCAAAAGCTGTCAGAACAGATCAGGAGGAAAGATGGCAAGGAGGAGGGCTGTGGTTGTTGGTGGAGTGAGCAGAAAGCTACTTGCCTGAGGAGGAGCCCAGAGTGCACTGCCCCATCCCAGCCCCTGTGCCCTTCCTCCCTACACCTCCAGTCCCCTCTCACCACCTGGGGTCCTGGCTGTGCAGCTGGGCTGGTTGCTGAAGAAGCCTAGTGGTCAAGGGAACCTCTTCAGTACCATGCACACTCACTCAGACAAACACACACACACAGACACACACACACACACACAGGGCAGTGGTGAAAGGATGCAGAGAGGAGTTTCTATCCCCTGACCCCAGCCCTGCAGCCAGGAAGAGGCTCTGGACCACAAGTGTTTCCCCTGGATGAGTCCACACGAGATCTACCTCCACAGGACATGTCTACACAGGCTTTCCCCGGGCCAGGCCAGCCGTGAGTGTGGCTGGTCAGGCTGTCTCAGCTGCCCTGTGCATCTGTGCACAGTGATCCGACTGGGAAGGACGGTTTTTCCATTAGCTTTTCCCACTGTACTTATTAGCACTTATTTGCATCTAATATTCAGGCAGACCCGCTAAGAATCAACAATGCTGCATTCCTTTGATATACGCTACACGTTTAGTTTTGCACTCAGACTTCCTTCTGGTTTCCAGAGGCCCTCAGGAAAATCCCCAAAGGGTGTCTGCCATCCCTGGCTCCAAAGCACACTGAGTTATCCTCCTCGGGATTTGCCCAGGGCTGCATGCCCTTTTTTGAAAGTCAGGCTCGGCCTCTGCGGCAAGGAAGGTGGGGAGATGCTGCAAAGCCGGCATGGAGCCCTGTGAGCGCTGCGGTTCCTGATATGTGTGTCTCCCCTGAAAGATCAGTGGCAAACTGGTCCCTTTGCATCCCAACTAAGGGAAAAGGACATATGCACTAGATGGCCTCCTGAGTCCACATCCCAGGCCCCAGGAGTGCAAACAGGCTTGTGAGCTCGTCTGTTGCCACCAAAGGTGTGGGTGCAGGAGGGGGCCTATGCAGGTTTGGCTGAGAGCAGTGGGCAAACCACCTTTCCCCTGCTGGGCCCCAGACCATTCCTGGGAGCAGCAGAGATCCTTGCAGCCTTGGGGCAGGGAGCTGAAGGCAGCACAGTGGGGAATGCACCTTGTGTTTGATGCAGGGCATGCAAACCCACTGGTAGGACTGAATCCTTAGTCCTAAACCCTCCATTCTGTTGCAATGAGAAGCACCAGGGCACCGTTCTCGGGAGGCAGATGGAAGCCATCTGGATTGGCAGGTCTGGGAGTACTCATCTCCGTTATCCTGTGGGAGAAAGACGAGAATGATGGGATGGACCGGGGGCCTGTCTCAGCTCTCCAATGGCTGGCCGGGTGGCCTTGAGTGCATCTCCCAGCCCTTCCCTGAAGCTCTGATATACTTTTGGCCACCAGCTGCAAGGAGCCAACTCATTGGAAAAGACTGAGAAAGATGAGAGAGGGAGAAGGGGGCGACAGAGGATGAAAAGGTTGGATGGCATCACCGACTTGGTGGACATGAGTGTGAGCAAACTCATAGAGATAGTGAAGAGCAGGGTAGCCTGGGGCACTGCAGTCCATGGGGTCTCAAAGAGTCAGACACGGCTTATCGGCTTATCGACTGAACAACAACAACCCTTCCCAGTCTGTTCATTAGCAAAATGAACAATAGACGCCACCCTGCCGTAGGGCAGCGGGGTTTCACAGTGAAGGGTGGGAAAGCATTTTGGAAAGTGGAATCCATGGCTGGCCTGCTCTGAATCACACTCAGATCAGCCACCTTAGGGCTTCGGTGTCCAGCATCTGGCCCCATTGGTGGTGGTGATGGTGGTTTGTTGCTAAGTCATGTCTGACACTTTTGCAACCCTGTGGACTATAACCCACCAGGTTCCTCTGTCCTGGGGTTTCCCAGGCAAGAATACTAGAGTGGGTTGCTATTTTCTTCTCCAGGGAATCTTCCTGACCCAGGGATGGACCCGTGTCTCCTGAATTGGCAGATGGAAGATGGATTCTTACTGAGCCACCAGGGAAGCCCTACACTGGTCTTTAAAATATCTGACCCCAGTGTTTCCCAAAGTCAGTTCAACACACCTCTGACATGCTGATTTGAGCACCATTTAGATAGAAGACTCTCTCTTGGGGAACTTGCTGCTTCCCAGCGGCTCTGAGATGGTGGCCAAGCCTCCCCCCAACCTCACCGCCCCATTGAACAGTGAGGGGAGTGCAGCTCAGGCTCTTGAGGCCCCTCCAGGCCCAAGCTGTGATTCCACAGTTCCTAAAATTTCCTCACCTGGAAAGGAGACCCAGAGCTTCCTCTGGCCACCCGGAACCGTGTCAGATGAATGTCCCTTCCCTGCCCTTCTCCTCCACTTCCCATGACCTTTCTCCTTTTCTGTCCCCTCTTTGGTTTCTGAGGAGCTGGAAGAAATGGGTTTCTCTGTTTCCTTCTATGTTGAGTGGCCTGAAATTCCCTGAATGTCAGAGTGCCTGTGTGAAAGTGGGCTGCATTAGCAATGCTGTTGGGGTTCCAGGCACCCACACATCCCAGACACCTGCTATAATTTCTCAAAACTCACCATCGTAANCATAAATAAATGGCACTTCTTTTTAAACACTCACTGATTGGGAGAGCTTGCTGATTCTGTAGGACTCCTGGCTTCGCCCAGATTGGCACAACTCGGCTTCCTTTCTTGTGCCTACCAGTGGCTCCCCAGAATAGAGTGTCTGTAGGTTACTCAGCTCATGCAGGGCTCTGTGGGATCTGAGAGAGGCAGTGGGGTCTCTGAGGGCAGAATTTCATCTCTAGCATCATCAGCCTGTGTGGCCTTACCACAAAAAGCCATGGATCACTTCATCTCTTTCCATTATGTGGTAAGGAAGTGGGGCTTAAGTGTTATCTGAGTTCCTGAGATAGCTAAAGGCGTTTTTTTAAAAGGATGCAAACTTGAATGCTATTCTAAATTTAACGCTTAGTATTAAGAACTGGGCTTGGAGATTTTTGAAAAGAAAGGATCGCTTTGAACGGAACAAAATATTTCCACGGGAACACTCTAGAAATATTTATCAGATGCCACTGGGAGCATGCTGTTGGGAACGGAGGGACACCTTGAGACTTCCCTGATTGGTGGGGAGGGAAATTATTGTAAGATGAGCTTGGAAATGTGACGTAAAGAGGACACTCAAGTGGCCAGACTAGAAATACCACCTTCTAGAAGAGCCATCGATCTGAGCCCACAGAGCTGGAAGGCAAGATGGTCACTAAGCTCTGTTACAATGTGCACTTGTCTGAGGACAGGCACTCTCAGAATCTCCCAGATGCAGTGTGTTAGTCTCAAAGTTTTCTCAGACCCTTCTGGCAAAGGCCATGTGTGCCTGAAACCATGTGGGTGACCACAGCAGAGATGGAAGAACAGTAGCAGGTCTTGCCCTTCTCCAGGCAGTCCTGCCTGAGCAAGTGGCATTTTTGAGTGTACCAGGAGCCCACACAGCGCCTGGCAGCATGCATTTCTCCACCGGGACTGAAAACAAAAGCCTGGTGAATGATGCATCCAAGGAAACAGATCAGAAGTCCATCAGTCAGACAGCAGCACGCCCTGCCCCCTCTCAGAGCAACCTCCAGGGCAGCAGATCAGAAATGCCTGTTCCTGGACCAGCATCCAAACCAGGTCCCTAACCTGCAGTCTCTGCCGTCCACTCCTCTTTGCGAAGATGCTGCCACAGGAAACAGCTAAGTTAACGCTGGTGGGAATCACCTGAACCTTTCTTCTGCAGGTGAAGGAGAAACTGGAAAAGCCTAAGAAAGTTTGATTCCTGAGCCCCTCCAAAGATTTTTCAAGCCTGGCATGTCATGGAGAGCCAGCCAGCCACCCAGGAAACTCCCATCCCAGCCTTGTGAAGCCATCCCTCAGAGCAGAGAGCATGCAAGGTCACCAGGCTTTGGAAGCAGATGACTTGCTGAAGGTTTGTGGGGGAAAGTATGTCTCCAGCCTCCGAGGACTCCTGGGTGCAGAGGTGTTCTGCAGCAAAACCCTTTTGGGTACCTCGTGAAATTAAACCCTGTCAATGACAATAGAAGGCAGTTGTGGCAGAAACTGAGATAAGCAACTGCCATTTCATCACCAAGTTCTCCCAGAGCAGAGGAAACTTCATCCTTCAGGCAGAGCCCGAGATGCTCTGGAGTTCAGAGCGCTGCCCAGTGGCGTCCTGTCAGTAGCCATGGAAACAGTGAGGCCGATGCCTCCCTGTCGGCTTTTGTGCCAGAGACATCTTGCTGTCAGTAGTGTTTCAAGTTGGCTTAAAAAAAACAAGACAACCCAAATATCCTCTTTTGACACCACGCAAAGGGCCCTGTGGCATGGAGGCAGCCCTGCAGGTCCCAGCATGGTGCCTGTCACACTCTGTCCCTCATCCCTGTCCTCAGACAGGGCTTCCTAGCTGCCTGTTCTTGGCAGTGATGTCTTAGGATCAAATAAGTCCACGATTTGTGGTTGTTCCAGCCTTGGTGCCTTGGTCCCAAGATTTAGGGCAGAGGGGTGGGGGCAGGTGGGACATAACCCTGGCTAGAGGTGTGCTGAGATGATGAACTAGCTGGAGGCAAGCCCAAGGGTGAAGCCCAGCCCCTATTATGGTTTCTAGCCTCCTGCCTCTAGGCACAGACTGCCCAGCCCCACCTTCTTTGGGGAACTACTAGGGGCAGGATGGGGGAGGCAAAGAGAAGGACAGCTCACAGTCAAGCAAGAAGGCAGATGGATGGACTAGAATTCAAGACAGATCATGATGGTGCCATGAGAGAGAGGGCTGAGTCATCTTGCCAGGGAATCAGGGAAGGACTAAGTGGAGGAGGTGGCATTTGACCTGACCTAATCTCATCTGACCTGTTCTTACTCATAGACTCGCAGCCACAGAGAATCAGGGGGCCTATAATTCAATGTATGTTAATATTTTGTTAAACATAAAGAATACCATAGCAAATAGATACAGCTAATGGCAAGCTGCTGTTTAATATGGGGAGCTCAACCTGGTCCTCTGTGATAACCTAGAGGGGTGAGAGGGGGTGGGAGGTGTGGAGAAGGCTCAAGAGGGAGGGAACATATGTATACCTATGGCTGATTCATGTTGATGTATGGCAGAAACCAACACAGCATTGTAAACCGATTATCCTCCAATTAAAAATAAATAAAAAAGAATACCCTGGCATCGACAGATAAAGGACTCTCATTTCCATGCCCAGAAAAAGGGTAGACTCTACAATTAGCAGGTAGGATTGCTGAAGTCTGGAAAACATGGGTATCACTTAGAAATAACAATGTCTAGGGGAAACAATCAGAGCCTTTTGAGGGAGTAAAGAGGGTATAGACAAGGCAAGACAAGCCTTCTGTTTGTGTAGAATAAAAGATGTCTCATCAAAGGCGATTAAAAAGTATGAAGCCTACATCACTCTATTTTCTAAAATCATAAGCAGGTTATAACACATGAGAGATGTTGGAGGCAGGGAAAGCCACCGGAGCACAGCTTAGTTTCTGTCTTGGGTTAGGGTCCCCCAAAGGCAGACCCAAGGCAAGCATTTGGGTTCCGGAAATCTATTTGAGTGTGACCTCGGGAAGCCTAAGGCAGACCAACCACCTTTGATGGCAGCAGGGAAAGTTCTAGAGAGAGAAGAGAGAAACAGGAGCTTAAGGCTGAAAACATCTCCTGGGTTGAACTCAGATGGGCTGAGGGGATCAATAGGGTTTGCTACAATGTCATTATCAGCACCAGACACTCTACACAAATTACTGTTTACATAGCTTTTCTCCTCTGGTTCAGTCGTGATAAAGCATGCCTTGGTGGTCTTAAAGTGCCAGTATTATAAGTTCTCCCTATGGTATTTTTGAGAAGATGGCAGCAGTATAATTTTGAATCCCCTAATGAAAACAGCCGGGGCTTCCCAAGTGGCTCAGTGGTAAAGAATCCACCTGCCATTGCAGGAGATGCAGGTTTGATCCATCTGTTGGGATGATCCCCCGGAGAAGAAAATGGCAATCCACTCTAGTATTCTTGCCTGAGAAATCCCATGGACAAAGGAGCCTGGTGGGCTACGCAGTCCACGGAGTGGCAAATGCGTCTGACACAACTTAGCAACTAAACAGCAGCAATGAAAGCAGACAGACCAACTAGATGGTTAGACTGAAAACAGGTGGGAAACGTTCTCAATAAAACTAGGGGGCAATGGGACTTCCCTGGAGGTCCAGTGGTTAGGCTACCACTGCCAGGAGTGTGGGTTCCATCCTTGCTGGGGAGACTAAACAGCCTGCAAGTCATGCAGCACGGATAAACAAATAAAAACTAACTAAAAACCGAGTGAGCAATGCATCCCCCGCAAACATTAGAATAACTAGCAGAAGGAAGAAAGAGGGAGCTTGTCAGGCCTGAGAGCAGGAGAATCCCCACCTGAAACACCCAGCAGGCATTCACTGGGAAGCATAGAGACCCAGCTTTCGAACAGTAGCTGAAGCTGGGCGGGGTTTTGTCCCCTCCAACATCAGGTAAAGTGCAAAAGACATGAGATAAGATGATTTAAAGGGGATGGAGCATCCTGAAACTGGCCAGCCAGGCCTTCCTTCCAGGAGGAGACACTGCTGAAAGTGGAATCGGAGCTGAACAGAGCAGGGACAAAAGAGGGGCAGGAAACAACCAGAGGATCCAGATAAAAGTGGAGACATGTTTATAAGAGCAAAGAATGCTGGAATTCAAACTGCAGGATCTTTTAACTGCATGAAATGAAAGAGGGAGCTTTGTGAAGTTAGAAAAGCCATCTTGAACTAAAATTCTTCCTAAATGCTAAGAAAAATTAGTTTCATCTTTACAGAACTGAGCACAAGAGAATAAACAAGGTCATACTCCACACAAAGTAAAAGAAGAGAATAAGGAATAGATATCATTCCTTCAGACAATTAAAAGCATACAGGAAGACATACCTACAAAACAAACAGAAAGCTATAACCTACTGTTCGCAAAAATAAAAGCTATAAGAGATTAAGGAAATGGTATAACAAACAACATAAATCAGAAATTTTAAAAACTCAGAAATGAAACAACAAACTCCGGAAAGAATTTGACTTACACATTTCAGAAATTAAGACTAAACTAGGAAGAACACTGGAGTAAATAAACATGACAGATATTGCACTAGAAGAAATAGGAGATTGGGAAAATGGAAAATATTAAAAATCCAAAAGAAATGAACATGATACAAAGGAGTNACAAACTCCGGAAAGAATTTGACTTACACATTTCAGAAATTAAGACTAAACTAGGAAGAACACTGGAGTAAATAAACATGACAGATATTGCACTAGAAGAAATAGGAGATTGGGAAAATGGAAAATATTAAAAATCCAAAAGAAATGAACATGATACAAAGGAGTCAAGAGAGAATGACAAATATTGAAGCTAGATAAAGATGACTTAACGTACAGAGGATAGAAGTCCCGGAAGGAAAAAACAAAAGTAGAGATCAGAACAAATATTAAAAGATATAATTCAAGGAAACCTTTCAGGAAAAAGTAAGGATTGACATATGACCCAGCAATCCCACTACTGGGCATATACTCTGAGAAAACCATAATTCAAAAGACACATGTACGCCAATGTTCACTGCAGCACAGTGTACATTAGCCAGAACATGGAAGCAACCTAGATCTCCAGTGATGAACAGATACAGAAGATGAGGTACATATATGCAATGGAATATTACTCAGCCATGAAAAGGAACCAAACTGGGTCATTTGTAGAGATGTGGATGGACCTGGAGCCTGTCACAGAGTGAAGTAAGTCGAAGGAGAAAAGCAAATATCATATATTGATGCATATATGTGGAATCTAAAAAAGATGGTACAGATGAACCTATTTGCAGGGCAGGAATAGAGATGCAGACATAAGAGAATGGATATGTGGACATGGGCTTTGGGGAAGGGGAGGGCTGGGTGAATTGGGAGATTAGGGTTGACAATACACACTGCCATGTGTAAAATAATAGCAGTGGGAGACTGCTGTGTATCTCAGGGAGCGCGTCTTGGTGCTCTGAGATGACCTAATGGGTGGGATGGGNGACACGGGCTTTGGGGAAGGGGAGGGCTGGGTGAATTGGGAGATTAGGGTTGACAATACACACTACCATGTGTAAAATAATAGCCAGTGGGAGACTGCTGTGTATCTCAGGGAGCGCGTCTTGGTGCTCTGAGATGACCTAATGGGTGGGATGGGGCGGGGTGGGAGGGAGATCGGAGAGGGAGGGGATACATGTATACGTATAGATGATTCACTTAGTTGTGAAGCAGAAACCAACACAAAATTGTGAAGCAACTATACTTCAATTTAAAAAAAAAGAAAGAAGAAAGGGTTGAAACTACACACGGAAGACTCATATCATGCTCTTCAGAATATTGACCCAGAATGCCCAATGTCAGGGTATCATTTTTAGTAAAATAATGAGGCTTTGAAAAAAAAAAATTCCTTTGAGTAAGCAAAAATAGCAAATGACTTGTAAGGGGCAGAAAATTGGCTTATTGTCAACTTTCTGACTGTAACATGTGTCACAAGAAAATAGAGGACTTTACTGAAGATAATCAAGAAAATAAATTGTGAACCAAGGATCTAGGGAAACTGACTTTCAAGTATAAAGGGTACCAACTCTTACCAGGGTGCAAAAATTCATGGAATATTGGCCCCTTCCTGGGAAATCTACCAGNCACAAGAAAATAGAGGACTTTACTGAAGATAATCAAGAAAATAAATTGTGAACCAAGGATCTAGGGAAACTGACTTTCAAGTATAAAGGGTACCAACTCTTACCAGGGTGCAAAAATTCATGGAATATTGGCCCCTTCCTGGGAAATCTACCAGAGAACCAAAGTGACTAGAGAAACATCAACATAACGAGATGAACACTAGCACTAACTATTTGGTTGTTTACGGAATTAAAAATAAACACAGATAAAAAATGAAAGTGTATAGTATATGTAATGGCTATACATTATGATAATGTAGATATATAACAGCTATTTATTGGGCTTCCCAGGTGGCATAGTGGTACAAAAATCCACCTGCCAATGAAGGAGACACAGGAGACACGGATGGATCCCTAGGTTGGGAGGATCTCCTGGAGGAGGAAATGGCAGCTTATTCCAGCATTCTTGCCTGCAAAATCCCATGGAGAGAGGCCTAGTGGGCTATAGTCTATGGGGTCACAAGGAGTCACACACGACTGAGTGCACACACACAGAGCTATTTATTAATGGGAGAAATAAGAGAGTGGGGAAAGAATATGGAAACAATTTTTTTAATATTTTAAAATTATAATAATTTTAGGCTTAATAGAAGTCAAACAAGATCTTGTTATATCTGTCACAAATTTGTCAGCAAAAATATAACTTGGTGTGATAAAAATTCTTTTATTTTTAATTGAGATATAGCTAATTTATATATATATATATTCTTTTTCAGATTGTTCTCCTTTATAGGTTATTACACGATATTGAATATAGTTCCTTATGCTGTACAGTAGATCCTTGTTGGTTACCAAGTTTTAATGCAGTAGTGTGTATATCTTAGTCCCAAACTCCTAATTTATCCCCCCAACCCCCCTGCTTTCCTCTTGGTAACTATAAGATTATTTTCTATGTCCATGAGTCTATTTCTGTTTTGTAAATAAGTTCATTTGTATCATTTTTAAAATTCCACATGTAAATGATATTATATGGTATTTGTCTTTCTCTGTCTGACTTACGTTACTTAAGATGATAATATTTAGGTCTCCTAGGTTGCTGCAAATGGCATTATTCCATTCTTTTTTATGGCTGAGTAATATCCCATGGTACATGTGTACCACATCTTCTTTCCCCAGTCATCTATTGATAGACATTTAGGTTGCTTCTATGTGTTGGCTATTGTAAACAGTGCTCCTGTGAACATTAGGGTACATGTATCTTTTCAAATTAGAGTTTTCTCCAGATATATGCCCAGGAGTGAGATTACAGGATCTTACGGTAACTCTATTTTTAGTATTTTTTTTGGAGATCCAGCCAGTCCATTCTAAAGGAGATCAGCCCTGGGGTTTCTTTGGAAGGAATGATGCTAAAGCTGAAACTCAAGTACTTTGGCCACCTCATGCGAAGAGCTGACTCATTGGAAAAGACTCTGATGCTGGGAGGGATTGGGGGCAGGAGGAGAAGGGGACGACAGAGGACGAGATGGCTGGATGGCATCACTGACTCGATGGATGTGGGTCTGAGTGAACTCCGGGAGTTGATGATGGCAGGGAGGCCTGGCGTGCTGCGATTCATGGGGTCGCAAAGAGTCGGACACGACTGAGCGACTGAACTGAACTGAACTGATACTGCGCTCCATAGCGGCTGCACCAATTTACATTCCCACCAGCAGTGTAGGCAAGTTCCCTTTTCTCCACACCCTCTCTAGCATTCATCGTTTGTAGACTATTTTAATGATGGCCATTCTGACTGGTGTGAGGTGATGCTTCATTGTATCATGAATAATTTTTAATAATGATGCTGATTGAGGTAGTATCAGTGTTTTACACTGAGACTTTTGTGCGTGTCATATGAGACAAAGCAAATAAGTAATAGTTGGATATTCTAATTCTGTCATCTTCTGTGTTCTTGAGAATTATGATTCTTGGATGAGAGAAAGGAATTCCGG
This sequence comes from Neotragus moschatus, assembly GCA_006410615.1. Classification (NCBI taxonomy): domain Eukaryota; kingdom Metazoa; phylum Chordata; class Mammalia; order Artiodactyla; family Bovidae; genus Neotragus; species Neotragus moschatus. Next base: position 10,530,886 of record SJYA01002795.1, on the reverse strand, counting down.
TATAAGAAAAAAGAGTTTGAATAAATACTCAAGAATTCTCAAATTAAATCGGAAGAATCAGTACACGCTTGTGAGGCATTGTAATCACTTTTTTTAATTAATAGAATTAGTTTTTAAGAACTGTTTCGGGTTCACGGCAAAATTGACTAGAAGGCACATGGAGTTCCCCCTCTACCTGCTCCCCCTGCAGAACACAGCCTCCCTTGCCATCAGCATTCAGGGTCAGTGTGGTGTCTTTATAACAATCAGCCAACACTGACCAACCACAACCAAAGTCCACGGTTCACATTGGGGTTCAGTCTTTGTATTGTATGTTCTGTGGATTTTGACAAATGTACAGTGACCTGTATCCACCATTATATCACTAGTATCATACAGAATATTTTCACTACCCTAAAAATCAGGATCATACAGATGTAGACTTTTCGAATTGGCTTCCCTCATTTAGCAATATGTGTTTAAGTTTCTTTCATGCCTCTTTGTGGCTTGATAGCTCATTCTTTTTATTTCTTTGTATACTTTGGATAGTAATCCTCTATCAGATTTTACAATATTTTCTCCCAGTCTATGGCTTATCTTTCATTTTCTTGACATTTTATGTTTTTATTAGAAAGATAGATAGAATTCCATATCTAGAGGTAACATGGAAACTTGCAATATTAAAAGATCATGTCAAAAGGACATGGAAACCATCTGTAAGAGGCTCCCAGGGGTCAAATATGGAACGATTTGAGCTTCAATAAAAATTATAATTGTAATGAACTGAAATCCATCAAATGTATTTAAACCTTTAATGCATAAAGCTACTTAAAACATAGTCACCTTCAGAAGAGAAAGAACAAATTTATTCTCTCAAAAACTGGTAAATAAAGGGCAAGAATCAAACATGTATCCTGCCTTTAAAATGTAAATTGTACCACTGAGTAGCCCAATAGTTGCGTGAGTGGAAGCATTCAAGTTAATATATGAAAGAAAAAGGACAGAATTAGAGTACCACCATTTTAAAGCCCCAGTGAATGAACAGAGCTAGGCATTGTGTGGCAACAGCTGTTAACCACACAGAGGGGCGGCAAACTGACGCTATGTGTCTCCTGATGAAATAACACAACACCAAAAGGACTGCACTGAGTCTGCTCCAACCTCTGGATTCAGCTCCCAATTTGCAGGAAACACAGAGGAACACCTTGAACTCCACCAAGAGTATCAATCAGCAGAATCCAGGCAGTGGGCACCTGTGGGTCTAAAGGCCAGATTCCTCAACAGACAAATTGTAAAGAACAGAAAGGGATGGAGGAGGAAAGCCTGTCAATTAAAAGAGACTCAAAAGAGAGGTGGGATTTTGAAAGATGGCAAGACTACAGCACCCATGTAGGAAGGCACTTGGGTGATAAAACTGTCAAGAAAGACAAGAGACCAGATTCCTATCAGAGTCAGAGAGGGGTCACTTCTGTAGGGAGGGTGGCAGCTGAGTTTGAAAGCAGGGACATGATGGGCATCTGCGAACATTCAGGTGAAGTTCTGTTTCTTGAACTGGGTGGTGGTTGTTATAATAAATCTTCAAGCTATACATTTGTTGGGCTTATTTTCCTGTTTTATTTTACAATGAAAATACTTCTTTTAAAAAGTCCTCCTCATCCCCAGTTTCATCCTCAAGGCTGTGACTGTGACTGGTTTCCTGATATGATGTCTTAGGGCGTTGGCTCCAGAGTAAGGATGCTGAGTGTCTAATTAGAAGGACCCAGCAACCCACCAGAATATATACTCCAGGCCAGAGAGCATGCCTGTAATGTTCACTGCCATAGTCTCAGCTGTACCTGATGTGTGGAAGGTGCTCAATAAATGTGCATTGAATTAATATATGACAGAAGCTAGACTCAGAGGTTTCACTTTGTTGGGATGAAATATCTAATGTAATTGGTCATAGAAAAGATAACTGTGACCCCACCACGAAAAGGCCCATCTCTTCTTCTTTCTGAGTTGGTCGTATCCACAGCTCTGAGGTCAGGTTCTGGCCCACCATTGGATACCACCCCTCCTGGTCACTCAGATGGTAAAGACCCCACCAGCAGTGCAGGAGATTTGGGTTTGATCCCTGAGTTGGAAAGCTCCCTTGGAGAAGGGACTGGCAACCCACTTCAGCATTCTTGCCTGGAGAATCCCATGGACAGCTGAGCTTGGTGGGCTGCAGTCCATGGGGTTGCAGAGTCAGACACGACTGAGAGACTGAACAACAGTGACGATGAGCTGGGCAGAGATGGTCCCACTCACAACGGCATCTCCCACGCTAGACTAGAAAAGATGAGCTGGTTGTGGGACAGGAGGGAGCTTCCTCTCACCTGGAGCTTGCTTGCAGTGCTCTTCCCAGAGCACAAATACTCTCTGCCCTTCCGCACGCACCTCCGCCCTCCTCCCAGCTTCCTAACAGATGAGTTCTAGAAATCCCAGGGCCTCTGATTCCCCACAGTCAGTTCTCTGGGTCACCTATTCCAGAGAGCCACTGGCTAAGACTCATCCTAGCGCAGGGAGCTGATGATTCCATCCACGGTGTCATCCTTGGAAGCATCGGGCTCAGAGTGAATAAGACAAGCCTGGACCTCCGCTCACAGAGCTTATCGCCTGGCCAGCAGACATTAAGACCTCCGTGCCTCGGAATTTCCAGGAGAGGATATAGGTTCCCTTGTCTAATAAAAAGCAGAAGAAAAATAGATTAAATCATATTTCTCTCAGGTAACCCTCTTCTCCACCAGTTAAGTACAGTAAACCTATTTTAAGAGTATCACTCAGGAGGCATAAACTTTATTTCACTGCATCGTATAATCCCCTGTAATAGAAAACCAGTAATGAGGATGCCAGCGGCAGGTGCAGAAGGCAGTTTTACATCAATAGAAAATTCAATTCTAATTAATCTCTTCACAGCCAACATAATTGAGTCTTCACGGGGACCACCTATACTCACCCCATCCCACTCCCACTGTTCCCTTCCACGGGCCTGTCTTGCCCACTGCTGTGCTGGAATTTGTCTGGAAACAAAGGGAGAAACAAGGCTGATACCATCTCCGGCGATGTGGGTTTGCAGAGCAGTCTCTTTATTTCCATCACCGAGTTATTACTGACATCCAAGGCTTCCAAGGCTCCAAGCAGTCTCAGAGGTCTTCCCTGGGTATGTAAATAGCATCCTGCTTTGTTATTTATTTCTTAGTTATCTTCTTCCCTCCCCTGCCCCCAGGGTTGCTTTCAGGTTCTTTCTTTTTTTTTTTTTTTTTTTTCCCAAAGACATCACAAGGGTCACATCTCTCTTTGCTATCACAGTGCTCTCCACTTTTGCAGCACAAGAAAGAATTACGAGCGGGTGAGTGCCTGTGTCCTACGCCGGGTGTATGTCTTGTCGGCCTCCGCATCCTCCCTGGTTGAGGCCATAATTTGTGCATGGGTGACAGCCAGTTTAAAAGCCATTCCTGGGAAGCCGTAAGAAAATGCACAGGATTCATAAACTCCCGATATTGCCTCATCTGATCTATTTCCTTCGTTGCTTTCTTCTCCCGATGTTAAACTGTGATCAGCCTTGGCATGGAGCGAAGTTGCATCAGCCTCATGTTTCAGACCAGCTCTGTTCATTAAAATGCTCCCTCTCTGCCCATTTCCAATAGGCTCTCCTCCCAGGAAATGTGAGCGCACAGAAAAAGCCCAGATCAGACTTGGATTGGATCTTCACGCCCACTGTGAACAACAAGCCAAGCAGAGATGGGTGGGGGCACTGCTCGAAAGCTACGGTCTGGAACGGAAAGAGGATGCTGCAATTTCAGAGCCCTCTTTCTTTTATAAAAAGATTTATTTCTTTGGATGCGTTGGTATGTGGAATCTTTCCTGCAGTGTGCAGGCTTCTCTCTAGTTGAGCTTCTCTCTAGTTGCAGCATGCAGGCTCCAGAGCGTGCGAGCTCAACAGTTGTGTCATGCAGGCTTAGTTGTCCTGTGGCAAGTGGGATCTTAGTTCCCCACCCAGGGATCGAACCTGCGTGCCTAAGAATGGGATTCTTAACCATTGAGCCACCAGGGAAGTCCCTCAGAGCCTGAAGAGCCCTTGAAGCAGGGTTCATGGTTCCTGAAATCAGAACAAGCAGCTCGCCAAGGTGCGTGATCTCCCACCTTATTTGGAGTCTGAGGTTTGCTTTGGATGCCTTGGAAAACTCTGAGCCCTCTGTTGCTAAAGTTCGATCTGTGTTTCTGCCTCGCCTGGGTGAAGTGTTGGCACTGCCAGACGAGGTTGTGAACATCATCGGATGTGGGTGGAGTGGTTCTGCCCACCCAGGAGCCCATCACCTTCATCACCACCTGATACCCATTTGCCAACGACCAAAGCCCCCAGCCAGGAATCAAGGGCTGGGCTTGAGCAGAAAATCAGGGTCCATCTCCTGTTCCCCATGATCCTTGTACCTTGGGGTCCCAGAAGCTAGGGACATGCACTGCTTTCATGCTTGTGCCAAAAAAGACAATTTGGGCAGCAGAAAGCCCGGAGGACCAGAGCAAAGCTTGGGAACGGGGTCCAGATAGACTTCTCGGCACTAGGGTTCGGGCTCTGTGGTACAGTTTGGGGTCAACAGAGGGCTGTCTTTCAAGACTCCCTCTGTATTGATTTCCCTCAAGAACTTTGAGGTACCCTGGTTTCTCTAGATAAACACCCATTTTTAAACACACACTCACTTCCCAAACTCCTCACAGGGCCAGCCTCCATTCACCTGCTCCCCTCCCTGTCCCCCAGGGGTCATCCCTCCTCCCTTGCCTGCTTGCTGCCCACCTGTTCCTTATTGCCCTGCTGCTGTGGGTGCTGAGCTGGCTTCTTCCCTCTAATCTCCAGGTCTGAGCTCATCCTCTAGCTGCTTCTTGCTCTTCTTCTGCACTGATGGCTGGATAGAGAAGATAGGAAAGAGGTCTGAATGACCACCCTGGTGATGCTGGGAGGAGTGGGGAGGTGTTAGCACCACAGTGAGTCACCATCTCCCAGGCCTGCTCCCCATTCTCATATCACACCCTTCTCATATCACACCACTAACCTAGAGGTGCTCACTGAAGCCCCAGACTGTTATGGGGCTAAACTAATCAAGGTCAGATAGTGGAGGAGGTGGGTGGGGAAGCCTTGACCATGGGGGGAAAGTTACCACCACTTTCTGATGTTTTAGATGTTACACTGAAGGCTGAGGTCAAAACCCTTTGAGGCTTGAAATCTTGAGTTTCTATGGAATGCTATTTAGGTGACATTCAACAACAAAAACAAATCCCACAAACTCCTGTCTCCACGTGGAAGTATAACTGAGGGTTATACTTCTGGAGACTGAGATAGGGAGGGCACAGGGCCTGCCCTTAGGGAGGACCATCAGCTTGGTCCTGCCATACTTGAACCTCTTTAGGAGAAAGCACATACCTCCCTGTGCCACACAGGGCCCCAGGGCTTTAGGACCTAACCCTAATCTCAGTGGAAGACTAGGTGTTGCTCTTTACAGGGGACTTCAGCCGACACTCCTACACAGCCCCGATCCTCACCGCCTCCCCTCTGATGACTCAGGAGGTCTTAACTGGTCACCCTTGCTGAGTCTCACGTCGCTATGGTCCTTCCTCCATTATGCTTCTAAAATACAACCTGACCGTGCCAGTCTGATGTCCACCACTTGTCAAGTCAAATCCACAGTCTCTACCCTGGGAATTTAAGACCAGCTTCTCCTTGCTTTGCACCACTCTCTAAATATGCCACTGTTTTCTTCCTGCCTGAGATGGTGAGATGGCATCACTGACTCAGACATGAGTTTGAGCAAGCTCTGGGAGTTGGCGATGGACAGGGAAGCCTGGCATGCTGCAGTCCATGGGGTTGCAGAGAGTCAGACACAACTGAGTGACTGAACTTCCACTGATATTCCTGTTCGTACTGTTCTGCTGGAATGCCTGCCCTGCCACCCACTGCCACCCTGTGCCCTTTTGTGCCTGCTACTGCCTCTTATCCAGTATTGTTCTGAGAGTCTCAGCCTGTGCAATAAGTCAAGAAAAAACATAGATGTGTGTAATAATGCAAAAAAGAAGGTAACTACTTGAAGATTCTCTGCTTTTATAAAAAAATTGAAAAATGGTAACATCAACAACAAAAAAAGAACTGAGATCCATAGTTTCTCTATATACAAATAGTAACTTGTTAAATATAGTGAAAAAGGCTCATTTACCATGGCAACAAAATATTTGAAATATCCAGGGATAAACCAAAAAAATATGCAATAACTGTACCAGAAAAATCTATAAAACTGTTCTGTGAGATATAAAATAAGAGCTTAATAAATGAAGAGCCATGTTATGGCATAGGAAGACTTCGTAATGAAAATATTTCCATTTTCCCTAAATTAATCTATAAATGTAACTTCAATAAAAAATCCCAGCGGGATTTAAGGAGAAGAACATGATAAAATTCAATTGGAAGAATTCCAAATGACCAGGAAGACCTAAGACCTGTTTTTTAAGGAGAAACAATGAAGGAAAACTTGGCTTATTGGCTATTGAAACAGAATATAAAGGCATGCACCTTAAAAATAGAAATAGACGAAACAACAGAATAAAGAAGTGGATCCAGAATAAACAAATGGATCCTCACATATGCAGACATTTGGGATTACTAAGAGTAAAACCAGATACTTAATGAATACTTCCATTGTGCTGGGCCCTGTTCAAGGTACTTTACACATATTGATTCATTTAATCCTGACAACAGCTCTGTCAGTTTGGTTACTGTTACTATCCCAAGTTACAGATGAGGAAACTGAAACAAAAGAGGTTGAATAACTTGGTCAGAGCGACAGAGAAAGTTGGTGTAAGAAGTGCAGTCTATAAATACATGTCAATGGGGTAAAAGGAAAAAAATGGAATTAGACTCCTGCCTCCAACCGTGTACAAAATTGGATTCCAGGTATGGGAAAGGTTTCAATGTAAGAAGAATCAAGGGTACTAGATGCTCATAGCATCACTAGTCACAGTCTCCAAAAGGTGGAGACAAGCAAATGTTCACCAGCCGATGAATGGGTGAACAAAATGTGGCACGTCCACACCTTGGTATATTATTAACCCATGGGAAGGAATGAAGGATTAATATATGCTACAATGTTAAGTAAACCTTGAAAACATTATGCTGAGTGAAAGAAGCCAGGCACAAAGGGCTACATGTTGAATGATTTCTTTTAAATGAAACATCCAGAACAGGAAAGTCCACACAGGGAACTCTACTCAATACTCTTTAATGACCTATGCTTCTGCTCAGTCATGTCCGACTCTCTGCAACCACACGGACAGTAGCCGCCAGGCTCCTGTGTCGATGGAATTTCCCAGGCAAGAATACTGGAGCCGATGGCCATTTCCTCCTCCAGGGGATCTTCCTGACCCAGGGACTGAACCCTTGTCTCTTATGTCTCCTGCAGTGGCAGGCAGATTGTTTACCAAGAGTGCCACCTAGGAAGCTTGTAATGACCTTTATGGGAAAAGAATCTGAAAAAGAGTGGGTATATGTATACATATAACTGATTCGTTTTGCTGAACAACAGAAACTAATACAACACTGTAAATCAACAATACTCCAATAAAAATTACTTAAAACGTCAGTTCAGTTCAGTTCAATCACTCAGTCGAGTCCAACTCTGCGACCCCATGAATCACAGCATGCCAGGCCTCCCTGTCCATCACCAACCCCTGGAGTTCACTCAAACTCATGTCCATAGAGTCGGTGATGCCATCCAGCCATCTCATCCTCTGTCGTCCCCTTCTCCTCCTGCCCCCAATCCCTCCCAGCATCAGGGTCTTTTCCAATGAGTCACCTCTTCGCATCAGGTGGCCAAAGTATTGGAGTNTTGGAACTCTGCATTCAGATGCTTATATCTTTTCTTTTCTCCTTTGCTTTTCGCTTCTCTTCTTTTCACAGCTATTTGTAAGGCCTCCTCAGACAGCCATTTTGCTTTTAAATAAAGATAAGTCAGAATAGGTAAATCGACAGAGACAGAAAAAAATAAGTTAGAGGAGATTTGGGAGTGACTGTTCGATGAATACGTGTTTTTCTTTTAGAATGATGAAACTGTCTTGGAACTAGATGGAGATGATGAAAATGTCTGGGAACTAGATGGTGATGGTTTCCTAACATTGTGAATATACTGAGTGCCATGGAACTGTGGACTTTAAAATGGTTAATGGTTGATTTTATCTTAAGTGAATTTTACCTTAAAATAGTACAAGAACACATTGTAGAAGGGTGAGTTTAACACCTTGCTATTATGAACAGTGCTGCGATAAACATTGGGGTACATAGTGATGAAATAAAAATTCATGTGTTTAGGCAAGACAGGAAAAATTTAAACACGAAACATTTCCTCTGCCCTTTAGCCTCCTCCCTCCTTTCTAGTGTGCTTTGTGCTCAAGCATTATATGTTAACCAGGCTCCCCGTGGCAGAAATACTTGCTCAATCTTAAAGATCAATTTTTCTTCTTTTGGCACCAGTCATATAATTCCTTAGACGATAACATTCCCTTGTCAATCCTATAAGGGGTCACGATGACCCACCACTAATCTTGTGTGTGCAGACATCTTTGGTGAACTTTACGTACAATGCCANAGGCTCCCCGTGGCAGAAATACTTGCTCAATCTTAAAGATCAATTTTTCTTCTTTTGGCACCAGTCATATAATTCCTTAGACGATAACATTCCCTTGTCAATCCTATAAGGGGTCACGATGACCCACCACTAATCTTGTGTGTGCAGACATCTTTGGTGAACTTTACGTACAATGCCAATATACCATTTCCCTTAAAGATAGAGATTGTGCAGAACAGACTAGTCAGATGACCTGGAGAGATACTGGGCCACACCTAATGAAAGTCCTTAGCTGATATATTTACTTATGACCTTATTAATGCTATTAGCTATATATTTGACTTCCGCTTATTATACAACGTTTCTTGCATTACCAAATAGTGTGACTGAACCTCAGATAAAATTAATGATGACTAGGTGACTGGATTGGTCAAAAATATATTATTGGGACTTCGCTTATGGTCCAGTGGTTAACAATTTGCCTTGCAATGCAGGGGATGTGCATTCGATCCCTGGTTGGGGAACTAAGATCCCACGTGCTATGGACCAGCTAGGCCTGCGAGTCACAACTACTGAGCCGGCACTGCACAACCAGAGAGTCTGTGTCCCGCAGGGAAAGTTCTCATGTGATACAATGAAGATCTGATGCAGTCAAATTAAAAACATTTAAAATATATATTGTATTTTGATCAATGGTTCTAGGGCGTTCCCTGGTGGCTTAATGGTTAGGATTCCAGGCTTTCAATTGCCACAGCTAGGGATTCAATCCCTGGTCAGGGAACTGAGATCCCACAAGCTGCATGGCATGGCCAAAACACAAAACAAACAAATGTATATGTATATATAATTTCTATAAGATCAGTGACTGTAATAGTACAAATTCTACATATGGGAAGGAGCAACAAGAGGGAGCCATTTCCAGGACCCTAAAAGACAGGTGGTCCAGAGGCCTTTGGTTACTGTTGACAGGCCCTGGAGAAGGCAATGGCACCCCACTCCAGTACTCTTGCCTGGAAAATCCCATGGACGGAGGAGCCTGGTGGGCTGCAGTCCATGGGGTCGCTGAGGGTCAGACACGACTGAGCGACTTCGCTTTCACTTTTCACTTTCATGCATTGAAGAAGGAAATGGCAACCCACTCCAGTGTTCTTGCCTGGAGAATCCCAGGGACGGGGGAGCCTGGTGGGCTGCCGTCTATGGGGTCACACAGAGTCGGACACGACTGAAGTGATTTTGCAGCAGCAGCAGCCCAGTAATAGCACATTGAGTGTTCCATCAACAAAATCCTCACCTGACCTAAGAATGAGCATTTCTACATGCTCCTTGGGACAAACTGGCCACACAAGACCTCCAAAACTTTGGTTGTAATTAAGATCAAAAACGGATTGTAACATAAAGAACGTTCAGTTCAGTTCAGTTCAGTCGCTCAGTCGTGTCTGACTCTTTGCGACCCCATGAATCACAGCATGCCAGGCCTCCCTGTCCATCACCATCTCCCGGAGTTCACTCACACTCACGCCCATCGAGTCGGTGATGCCATCCAGCCATCTCATCCTTGGTCGTCCCTGTTGCCCACCAGCCAACTTCACGTGAATCAAGTCATTAGCCACTGCAGTTGCTGACCTAAAATACACCCAGAGAGGAATTCAGAGTAAAGATCAGGGTGAGACACTGTGAACCTCTGGAAAATGGATGGAACTGGCCCTCGGATATTTTCAGGGGAAGACTGTGTGAACCTAATTTCTGGCATCTTCCCATACTTAGAAAAGCACTAAAACCATGAACTAAGGTGTCTGTTCTGCATTTCTGGTAGCAACCTTCTATGAAGATGTGTGTGATGGCCTCTTCTCCTTTGCCAAAATCACATACATACTGGCCTCCCCCTTGACCTCTTTGGAGCAGTTCTCAGAACTCTCTGAGAGACTGTCTCCCAGGTTATAATCCTCAGATTGACATGAATAAAGCTTTTCATTTCTTTCTTAGAGTGACTATTTACTAATTTTTTGTAGACAATAGAAATAGGACAAATTTGACTAGGTAAAAAATATAAAACTTCCATACAGCAAAGCCCAGACGAAACACCACTGAAAACTGGTGCTTATCCTGAGGGTATATCAAAATTGCCTGGGGAACCTCTCAATGTGCACATATCAGTCACATTCCAAGGCAACAGCTCAGACTCTCCAGGGTTTAGAGTGCATACAGGTGGCCTTAGGTCATGGTTAGAGCAAGGACCCTGTAGATAGGCGATGGCTTGAATCCTACTGGCTGGTTGTGTGCCCTTGGACAAAATGTATCTCCACCTATAAAATTGGCACAATAATACTACGTGCTTCATAGGGTTATTGTTATTTGGGCTACAACAAGTTCATACATGTGAATCAGTTAGAACAGTTTCTGTCAAATGTGTTATTCACTCAGTTATGTCTGATTCCTTGCGACCCCATGGACTGTAGCCCACCAGGCTCCTCTGTTCATGAAATTCTCCAGGCAAGAATACTGGAATGGGTTTCTCCAAGGGATCTTACTGACCCAGGGATCAGACCTAGGTTTTCCTCCCTGTGGGCAGATTACCTTCTGAGCCACCAGGGAAGCCCTGCCTATCATATAGAAAATACTTTAAAAATGTAGTTAGCATGTGAAGACTGAAAAAGTTTCCAAGTGATTCCCATGTACCCACCCACCAAACCAGAAAACAAAATTTGACTGGAGTATTGTGTATGTGGGCAGAGATTTGCAACATATTATGATGGGCAAAGGGCTTCCCTGTGGCTCAGATGGTAAAGAATCTGCCTGCAATGCAAGAGACCTGGGTTCAATCCAGGGGGTTGGGAAGATTCCCTGGAGGAGAACATGGCAAGCCACTTCAGTATTCTTGCCTGGAGAATCCCTATGGACAGAGGAGCCTGGCAGGCTACAGTCCATGGGGTCGCAAAGAGTCGGACACCACTGAGAGACTAAACACACAGCATGATGGGCCAAAGGTCATTGTCCTCAACCTACAGAGAGCTCTGAATAATCAGTAAGAGAAACATGTAGAAAAAAATACAATCAGTGCCAAAAGAAATGTAAATACATGACAAACCACTTAAAAGACATTCAACTTTAATGGTCATCAGAAATCTACACGAACACAGTATGTTCCTGGACTTTCATATTTGCAAAATGAAAAAGGATTATTACCAATACCGACAAGCATGGGGGGAAAACAAGACCTTTCGTACTCTGTTAAGCAGATTCTGGATTGTTACCATCTTTCTGAGACCAACATAGCAGGAATGGACGCACAATTGTAATGTGACCCATTTCTTGGTTTATCATAAGGAAATCATCAAATGGAGATTCATAAAATAAAGATACAAAGCTATTTTCAGAGCCAAGTGAATATGCCAGGACCTAGGACCTACTTTTGTAGAAAGGCTCCCCTGCTGGCTCAAATGGCAAAGAATCTGCCTGCAGGAGACCCGGGGTCGATCCCTGGGTCGGTAAGACCTCCTGGAGAAGGGAGTGGCTACCCACTCTAGCATTCTAACCTGGGGAATTCAATGGACAGAGAAGCCGGGCTGGCTACTGTCCATGGGGTCACAAAGAGTCAGACTGAGAGTCTAACACTTTCAGTTTTGTAGATACATACACAGAGGCTGTCACTAACCACTGTCCTGGCTGTTGGGTGGGGGGATGGTGGTGGGTTTAATATTAGGAAGCCCAGCAGGGGCTGCAGATCCTAGGGAGTTCATATCAGCCTCCTTATACCCAAAGCTGATGATTTCATCTCCGTCTGTCTGATTACTGAATTTTATTTTTCAGTTGGTTCGAAACCTGATAGGAAGAGATAGGTATTGTTTATTGCTCACCTTAAATGCCAGCAAACCCTCCATCTTCCCTCATTTTTTCACAATAGGCCTGATTTGATGAGCCATTAAGCCCATCATTTAGCAACCAAAACTTGGTTGCCCTTTCTTTCCTCAAGGGCAGGAAGGGTTTAATATGCAAACCTTCCTGCAGGAGAGATGAAATATTTGCATTCTGTCTTTCCAATGCAACAAAAAGAGAAAAAAGATCAAAGAACTTGGCTTCTTTAATAAAGCAGGCTGAGCATGCAGAGTCTGCTAGCACATATATGTAAAATTTATTATAAATAACTGAGAAAAAAGACTGGAGGGATGTGTATCCAAGTGGAGGTGGGGCAGGAGAGCTGAACAAGTTAATTGGATAGATGAAATCAAGGATGTTTCCTGTTTTCTTGAATTCAGTGATTTTTCTGCAATTATCATATATTTCTCTTGAAATACAGAAGCAGTCTTTCAGAACTTTCCTTGTGGTCCAGTGGCTGACTGTGCTCCCAATGCAGGGAGCTTGGGTTCCATCCTTGATCAGGAAACTAGATCCCGCATGCCACAACCAAGACTTGGAGCAGTCAAATAAATTTAAAAATATCTAAAGAAACAACCCGTTTATGCTATTGTATTTTTGTCTACCTTTCAGAGATATCTCCCCAATGCAAAACCATCTCTAAAGCCAGTCCCTTATTTTGACAGTGTTGGTGGGTATCTAGCAGCTGTTTTGAGCAATGCACTTAAACGCTGTCAACTCCCAACCCTGCCTCCATTCTTGACAGAGGGCTGAAGCAAGGGTGGATAGTGTGGACAGGGAATGTTGCCTGCCATCCAAGTAAACCATGTTGCCCATCATTCCAGTTCTACAAGGGTCAAGACATTAGTCTCTATAGCTGCTGTGCCTCAGAGTACATCCTGAGGGGGGTTCAGGATGAGGAAAAACAGGGTACAGTCCCTACATAGTTAAGACGTTGTGTTTTTCAGCTGCCAAGTCATGTCCAACTCTTTGCAACCCCACGAACTGCAGCACATCAGGCTTCCTCGTCCTTCACTATCTCCAGGAGTTTGCCCAAATTCATGTTCACTGAGTTGGTGATGCTATCTAACCATCTCCTCCTCTGGTGCCCTCTTCTCCTTTTACCTTCAGTCGTTTCCAGCATCAGGATCTTTTCCAATAAGTCAGTTCTTTGCATCACGTGGCCAAAGTATTGGAGCTTCAGCTTCAGCCTCAGTACTTCCAATGAATATTCAGGGTTGATTTCCTTTAGGATTGACTGGTTTGATCTCCCTGCAGTCCAAGGGACTCTCAAGAGTCTTCTCCAGCACTACAATTCGAAAGCATCAATTCTTGGGCTCTCAGCCTTCTTTATGGTCCAACTCTCACATCTGTACCCGAGTAATGGAAAAACCATAGCCTTGACTCTACGGACCTTTGTCAGCAAAGTGATGTCTTAGCTTTTAAATGCGCTGTCTAGGTTTGTCTTAGATTTTCTTCCAAGGAGCAATCGTCTTTTAATTTCATGGCTGCAGTCACCATTTGCAGTGATTTTGGAGCCCAAGAATATAAAATCTGTTTCTGCTTCTACTTTTCCCTTCTATTTGCCATGAAATGATGGGACCAGATGCCTTGATCTTAGATTTTTGAATGTTAAGATGTACATCTAAGGAATAATTTCAATGAGCCCAGGCTCTTGCATTTTCCAATAAATAGAAAATCATTAACCTGAGATGCTTGTTTTCTGAGCTTTCCAGTAATCTTTTGAAGTTTGATTACTTTTCTTTTTTCAGCAAAAAAACTCCTATACGTCCTGGCTCCTCCTTTACCATTCGGAAGCAGTTCCTCAAAGCTCTCTGAGAAGCTGTCTCTGGGGCTGTAGTCCTCCGTAAGTTTCCCAAATAAAGCATAACTTGCAATTTTTACATTATGCATTTTTGTTCAGCTGACAGCAGTTACCAAGCGGGGCGAGTCGAAATCTAACCAGGAATTTGAAATCAGTCTGAGAAAGTCAGTCCTTCTGGGTGGCTAAACCTGTAACCTACACAGCCAGGAATGCTGGCAGCCATGCTGTTATTCATTCCAGGTTCTGAGTGGTGGACCCTCATGAGGTACCTGTTCAGAGGTTCTACAACCTTTAAAAACCCATTTTTTAAAAAGCTTATTTATTAAGGAATAGTTGCTTTACAATGTTGTGTTTATGCCATACAATGCAGTGAATATGTATGCATATATACCCTCCCTCTCGGGTTTCCACCCCCTGGCCCACACGTCTAGGTCATCACAGATCACAGAGCACCAAACTGAAATCCCTGTGCTTTACTGCAGGTTCCCACTAGCTATCTTACAGATGGTGAAAGTGAAAGTCACTTAGTCGTGTCCAACTCGTTGCAACCCCATGGACTATATGGTCCATGGGATTCTCCAGGTCAGAACACTGGAGTGGGTAGCCTTTCCCTTCTCCAGGGGATCTTCCCAACCCAGGGATCAAACCCAGGTCTCCCGCATTGCAGGCAGATTCTTTACCAGCTGAGCCACAAGGGAAGCCCAAGAAAACTGGAGTGGGAAGCCCATCCCTTTTCCAGCAGGTCTTCCCAACTCAGGAATTGAACCAGGGTCTACCTGCATTGCAGGCGGATTCTTTACCAACTGAGCTATAGTGTGTATTGCCAATCCCAGTCTCCCAACTCATCTTCCCCTTCCCTCCCTCCGTGTCTGCATGTCTATTTTCTACATCTGCATATCTATAAAAATGAATAAATAAATAAGCTGTGTGTTAGTCACTCAGTCAGGTCCAACTCTTCGCAATCTTACGGACTGTCGCCCACCAGGCTCCTCTGTCCATGGAATTCTCCAGGCAAGAATAATGGAGTGAGTAGCCATTTCCTCCTCCAGGAGATCTTCCCTACCCCGGGATCAAACCTGTATCTTCTGCACTGTGGACAGATTCTTTACCATCTGAGTCACCAGGGAAGAACAGCTTGATAAGACAGTAAAATTTATTCGTTTATTAATTTTATTGCTATGTTATTTAATGCATTTTATTGATTTTTAGTTCGATCAAATCTCATCCCTTAAGTCCATTTTTTAATAGTCTGTGTGACAAACTAGGAGCGTCACATAAAACCGATTGTAGTCAAAATATGGTGTCATCTTGATTAAAAAAAAAAGTAAACAGGTTTTTGTTTAAGCCTCTTCTATTTGGATGGTATAATCGGCAGAGTATTAACAGACATCAAGCTTGGTACCAGAAGCGGAGTTACAAGTAGACAGTCCTTGAAAGGCAATGAGCTGTCTGAGGCAGGATGGGAGAGAGGACGACCACAGTGAGGAATCCCATCTAACAGTAAGAAACCTCTCAACTGAGATAAATGCTAGAGAAGCGATTGCGATGATTGGTGGCTCTGATTCCCAGGATTAGGGGCTACAGAGGACCCTCCACAGCTGGATGACTTGTTTTCACAGGAGACTTATTTCCAGGAGGAAAAAAAAATGTCTGGCCAACAGGGACTTGGGATTCTTAGTCCCTCGAGAAATTCATAATTCTGAGCTCAGGCTCTAGCTGGGGGTAAGCCATCAAGGTGGTCAGCCCCTGCCGGAATCTTCCCCAGGGCTCCTCCCTGGAAGATCCCCACAGAACACTGGCCTGGGAACTCCTCTCATGACCAGCAGACCCTGGGGTGGCTGTTGGCCAGGGAAGCAAGTCACTGAAGAAGTGTGGAAAATAAGAATCCACAGATTCCTTCTGGGCAGGAAGAAATGGTGTTTGTTTTGGAATGGTAAGACATCTCTATTCAGAAGGTTCTTAACATATTCCAGTCCTATAAATGAAACTCACCACTGTTCATAGGATGTGGTTTTACTCACCCTAGGGTGGCACCGCACACAGATGGAGTCGTCAAGTGACCTGCCCCCTGTAAAAAGAAGGTGAGCTCTGGAGAAGAGGAGCCTCATGACTGCCTGGGGTGGGGGTCGGGGGACAGGCACGGGGACAGGTGGGTTTTAGGTAGTCTCCCTTTGGGAGGAAATCCTCTGATCTAGGATGGGGACAGATGGACAGGGAGGAGAGACTGTTCTGTTAGCTTAATATTCCTAGATCCAGGCCTCTCAACACTGGCTGCCCTCCTGGCCTTGGGTTCCATGGGTAACTACTGCATCCTTCAAAATATGTGTCCCCTTATGGGCTTCCTTGGTGGCCCAGGCGATAAAGACTCTGCCTGCAATGCAGGAGACCTGGGTTCAATCCATGGGTTGGGAAGATCCCTTGGAGAAGGGAATGGCAACCCACTCTCTTGCCTGGAGAATTCCATGGACAGAGGAGCCTGGTGGGCTAGAGTTCGTGGGGTCGCAAAGAGTCGGTCATGACTTAGCGACTAATGCTTCCATTTTTCTTTCACATGCTCAAGTTAGCCTCAGTTGTGTTTTATTACTTGCAACTGATAGTCTTGAATTTTTAAAATTAATTTGTTTTTTACTAAAAAGATCATAACTGAACATGCTAAAAAATTCATGTAGGTCAAAGGGTAGTCAATTTAAAAAGTAGGTCTCCCTTCCACTCCAGACTCCTGTCCTTTTTTTCTGGAGGCAATAACCATTAACAATTTATAGAAAGAGTTTCTATAAACCTTTTCAGGAACTGTTCATGCATATAGAAGCACTTGCATATAGTTCTTTAAACAAATAAGATTTTAATGTATATACTCTTCAGAACTTTGATTTTTGTTCTTTTATTTTTTTATTTAATGATATCTTGTAGATCATTTCATACACTAACTCATTTTTTAAAAAACATTTTTACTCATTAGTTTTTAATTTTCAGTTCAGTTCAGTTCAGTCGCTCAGTTGGGTCTGACTCTTTGCGACCCCATGAATCGCACCACGCCAGGCCTCCCTGTCCATCACCAACTCCCAGAGTTCACTCAGACTCACGCCCATCGAGTCCGTGATGCCATCCAGCCATCTCATCCTCTGTCGTCCCCTTCTCCTCCTGCCCCCAATCCCTCCCAGCATCAGAGTTTTTTCCAATGAGTCAACTTTTCGCATGAGGTGGCCAAAAATCAACTAAATTAATAAGTAGTGTGATGATAGTTAATCCCGTATGAAAAGTATTAAATTAGTTTCCCTCTGTATGCCTGTGTGCATGCTAAATCACTTTGTCATGAAACCCTATGGACTGTGGCCCACCAGGCTCCTCTGTCCATGGGATTCTCGAGGCAAGAACACTGGAGTGGGTTGCACTGCCTTCCTCCAGGGATCTTCCTAAAACATGGATCGAGCCCCCGTCTCTTATGTCTCCTGCATTGGCAGGCGGGTTCTTTACCAGTAGCGCCACCTGGGAAGCCTCTTCCTTCTGTATACCATGCACCAAAATTAATTCCAAGTGGATTAACGATCTAATTATAACAACTGGAACTCTAAAAAGTAACAGAAGGAAACGTGGGTGAGTGATCTTCACATGGTGGATCTTTTTCCTTTTTTTTTTCCCTTTCCCATGGTGGATCTTGAATAGGGAAAAAAGTCCTCCCAGGCCTGATGTGGAAACTACAAAATCCAAGGCCCAAAGACTCAAGTGAGCCTGTGGGTTCTCCCTAGACTCTTTTTCTCCAAAGGGCTCCTCAAAAGCAGACCCCGCGATGAACACCCACGTGGTTTATTAAGGAGTTGGACTTTCATACTCCTGCAGCTGTCAGTCACTGATTAACAGCTGGCGAGGGCCACCGCTTCCCTATGCCTCCGGGCAGAGCAGCTCCTGTGACCCAGGGAGGTCCCGAGAAGTTGCAAGCGCAGCTCATAGAATCAGGGCACGCGTGGCCCGGTGTGGGGATCCAAGAAGCTGAAGGAGAAGCATCAGCTGTGTCCACTGCAAAGGGGGTCTTTCACCGAGATGGGAGCTGGGGGAGGCGTGCGGGGGTCAATTCAATGCCACAGTCAGCTGGAGGCCAAGTCGTGAAGCTACAACTCTGAGCTTGTGGTGAAAATCCCAAGAGGATGGGAGCGCTGGGCCCTCACACCCACAGCCAGCTGGCCCCAAGCCCAAAGGCATCTTTGGGGCAGGAGGGTTATGCTCTGGGCTTCCCTGTAAGGATGTGAGAAGTGCAGGAGTAGACAGAGAGGGAAGCCGGCCACAGTGGGGTTACAGCCAAGGCCCAGGCCAGTCCCATGAGCGCTCTGGAGCTGGGGCAGCCCTTCCAAGTTGCCTCCTAACTGAGGCAAAGACCAGGCCCTGACATCATGGGAGGCAGGATCACCCTGGGGTTAACCTTGGGAGAGGTGCTTACTGGCTGCCAAAGTCATTCCCGTTGAAAGACACAGTGAAATTCCCAGCAGCCGAAGGGTGACAGCCCCAGTCCCGGAGCGGGGTCTGCGTGGCAACCCACAGAGCCCTCTCCACGCTAAGATGGGGAAGCCTCCTCTCCTGGAGGCTCCCAGCTGCCGTGACTCTCCAAGGAGCGGAGCTGAGGACGAGACCAGGAAGTCGCAGATCCGAGGCCATCAGGATGGACTCACCCTCAGGGAGATCCCCTCGGTGGAGCCCTGGGGAGTGTGGGAAGTGGGTGGGGAACCTTGTGTTCCCTGGCAGAGTTGCCACTGGGAGAAATCTCAAAAAAGATATTCTCAAAAACCTGGCGAGAGGGAACACTGAGGGTCAAGGGTGAAACGTTGGCATGGGGGCTGCTCCAGCTTGGGGTCTCTTCCCCTCAAGCTTTGCTGTAGGAAGCGGCATGGTCTGATGGAGTGGTCAGCGGGCCAGAGCAAGGCGGACTTCAGTGAATTCCCTGCCCCTCTCTAGGCAGAGAGGCTGTGGGCAGCTTTACCTTCGTGCAAACGGCTTCCATGAGCTTCTAGCTCCCATGTGCTAGTGGTAAAGAACCCACCTGCTAATGCAGGAGACATAAGAGACTCAGGTTCGATCCTTGGATTGGGAAGATCCCCTGGAGGAGGGCAAGCAACCCACTCCATTATTCTTACCTGGAGAATCCCACGGACAGAAGAGCCTGGCGGGCTACAGTCCATGGGGCCGCAAAGATTCAGACATGAATGAAATGACAGTCTAAAGGGCTCCCACGGAGGTGTTGTGCGGTGTGACGTGGCCGGGAGCCTACTACTCTGCTTTCCAGCTGCTGGATCAGAAACGCGGAGAGAAGTGCTAGGAATGACTGGGCCTGGCAAGGGCTGCCTTGAGGCTGGGAGGTTTGTTTTGCGCCCCACCCTCCTATCCCGGTCAACTCAAGCCCTGTTGCTTTTAAACAGATTATCCTGAGAAGAAGCGGAAGAGGAGTGTGGGCAGCAAGGCGGCCAAGGGCCCATGGGCAGGAGCTGGACAAACAACATCCCCTTCTCAGATGAGGTTACAGCCAAGGGCAGCCCCGGGAGCCCAGAGAGGCAGTGATGGAGAAAGCAGGCCAGGGCAGGGCAGGGTGTGGTCACCCAGGGAGGGTGTGGACCCCTGCACAGCTCGGGTCCAGCCGAGGGGTGGGGTGGGCCCGGAGGGCAGCCTGGACTGTTGCCATTCCCGTGCCGCCCAGTGCAGGGCAGGAGTCAGGGTCTCAGGAGGATTTGGCTTTGGGTCTGGTTGCCAGGATACAGCACAACCCTGCCTAAGCATCCCCGGAAAGCTTGTTTCCCTGAAACACCCCCGACTAGGGCCAGAGCAGAAGGGCCGAGCCTCATTACTGGCTGAACAGACGGTTCTCAGCAAATTGTCCTCAGCAGACAGGGACGTGTGGGCAGCTCAGTCCCACGAGGAGGTCTGGGGAAGTTCCAGGCACTTGGCGCTGGGAGGAGAGGGGTTCGTGCACCCCCACATCGGGGGCAGCCAGGCTCTTGGCTGGAGGGGCTGTCAGCCAGCTCAGCCCCGATGCCCCCTCTTTGGTCTCACAGGACTGTTGCCAGGACCCTGTGCCTCCGCCCTGACTGGACGCCCCACTCCTTGGCAGCACCCCCCCCGCCCCAGAGCTTGTGGGGGGCCAGGCACCAGGAGCCAAACATTATGGATTATGCCCCAAACCAGTTAGGACAACTAACAACTCAGGCCGGAGCTTGCTCACACTGGTATTGATCGTGGCCCTGCAGTGGTGCGGAGGCCAGCAAGAACCAGGCTCACTTGTGCGAGATTTTCTGCCTTGCAGACACTGAAGGTTTTCATCAGCACAGTACATCTCAGGACAGTGTGTTTCTTGCCACCACTACCCCCGCCCCCGCCCCCTCTGTACTCNGGAGCTTGCTCACACTGGTATTGATCGTGGCCCTGCAGTGGTGCGGAGGCCAGCAAGAACCAGGCTCACTTGTGCGAGATTTTCTGCCTTGCAGACACTGAAGGTTTTCATCAGCACAGTACATCTCAGGACAGTGTGTTTCTTGCCACCACTACCCCCGCCCCCGCCCCCCCTGGACTCGGAGGGGATGCAAAAGTGGCAGCTCAGGCAGTCAGAGCCAGTACATTTGGGGTGCAAGCCCAGGTCCGAAGCCAAAGACTTAGGAGCCTCTTTGCAACCGCTCAGGAGAGCATTTGTGACCCAGCTCAGGGCATGCCCAGTGGAAGGACAGGGAGGGCAAAACACCGGCTCATGTGCCCCGGGTTTCTGATGACGGCTGCAAGACGGACTTGCTCCAGGGAGAATGTTCAAGGTATGGATGAGACGGTAACTTCGGTATTTCATCCTCAGTGGCTCCCAGCCCCCATTTGGCTCCTGGCAGCTGGGTTTTCTGGAAGCAGGCCCTGGTGAGGAGCGGATGGGTTCAGGGTTGGTGGGGCAAAGATTCTTCCTAAAGAGAAGACTGCTTCCAGTGTCCTTCGGGGCCTCGTTTANTGGATGAGACGGTAACTTCGGTATTTCATCCTCAGTGGCTCCCAGCCCCCATTTGGTTCCTGGCAGCTGGGTTTTCTGGAAGCAGGCCCTGGTGAGGAGCGGATGGGTGCAGGGTTGGTGGGGCAAAGATTCTTCCTAAAGAGAAGACTGCTTCCAGTGTCCTTCGGGGCCTCGTTTAGGGAAGTCTGGACAAGTGGAGCAGGCTGTGTCCGCTCAGCTGGGGGGTGGGGGAGGTGGGGAGGTGGGGCAGGCAGATCCTAAAGGGGGCAAAAGCCCTGAGATGTGGCTTCCAGAGGATGGGCCCCAGGACCACACTCGAGGTGGGTGAACATCGGTGGGAATGCAGGCCCATCAAGCCCAAGAAAGGGCTCTAGCAGTCCAGGGCGTGCTGGCCTCTGTCCCCTTCAATGGTCCTGGACCTCATCATCTGGAATCCAAAGGGAAGGGCTGGAGGGGAGGCCGATGTGGCCAAGCCAGCAATCACAGAAATGGCCTCCATGCGTGCTCTATCTGGGAAGCTCCAGCACTGAACGTTTGTCCTTGTTCCGGAGGCTGGATGTGTCCCTTGCACCCTCCACTGCCCTCTCCTTGCGCACCACCCCCAGAGCAGAGTGGAGAGGACCACTTAAATATGGGTCATGTGAGTGTGTGGCCTAAAGATGTGGGGGCCAACCAGGAGCATAGAGCCTCTTTAGTACAGACTGCCTAGTCCTCAGGAGCCCTACTAGCTCCCCCTGCAGGGGAAGCGGGACCCACAGCTTCACCCATGGGCCAGCTTCCTGGAGGACCAGAGGGCCTCCAACCAGGCAGCACCTGTCTGAACCTCTGTATAGACCGTGTCCTCGGGGAGTCTAGGGCTCCTGGCCACCGCACAAAGAGGAACTGGACCTGAGGTGCCCATCCAAGGCTGCCAAGGAGATGGATAAAAATGCAGAAGCGCCGCCTTCCACATGCTTAGGACAATGCTTCAGGGAGACAGAGGAAGCTTCTTCAAACTGGGATCCTGTGCCCACATGGGAAGGACCTTCCCCTCAAGGGCAGCAGAGGCATCCAGAATCCTACCTCAGCTGTTCTGGGTGAGTGAGGCACCAGCACTTACACTCAAACACTCAATCACAGGCTTCCCACCAGAAGCCTACAGAGTGAGCTATTTGGGATTGCCAGAGCTGAAGTCTGCATCAGTACCTTCATTATTCATCTTAGTGTTCTGCTAAGGTACACGGTGGCCAGACCACATGACACGTCTCCCTGCACACAGCACACAGATTGTGTACCTTGCCGGCTGTCAGGAAAGAGCTTTGTCACCATCACATCCGCAGACCACTGTGAGTCGGTCACAACCCAGGGCTGCTGTTTTTCTTCACTTATCAAGGTGGGGGGGTGGATATCATGTGCCATGGAGGGAAAAATTGCTACTTGAAACCCATGCTCTCTTCTGGGAAGAAGGAGCCTAGAGAGGGAAAGGTGATCATCCCGAGGCCTTCGCTGTTCGTCTCAGAGGGTCTGCTCTTTGTTCTGCCCAAGTGACCCTCAGGTATGTGTGTGTGTGTGTGCGCGTGTGCGTGTGTACACTTATGCACGCTCCTTAGCCATGGTGGGCCAGGAGCCAGCTGCAGGAAGAAGAGCTGGGAATCCTGGGAATAGCCACCCCTGGGATGGAGGCGAGAGACAGGGACCAGAAGTCAGGAGCCCAGGCCTGACATGGATACAAGCTGTATCTAACGAGCAGTGCCTCCTCCCAGGTCCACAAGCTCGCAGGTCTCAGCTTGCCTTCTTAGTTGATTTGGAGAGGTTGGGGAAGGTGGGCCATGATGACCGACTCCCAGTGGCATGATCGAGAGCAGAGGATAAGAATTCAGCAGAAGTGGCAGCTGGAGCCAGAAGCAACATGAGAATATAATTCACCCCCAGTCTCAGGCTCAGCTTTGCAGAGAAATCTCAGGAGAATTCTTAGACTTTCTGTCGCATGTGAAATATTATTTAGATCACAGGAGCATCTGAGTTTATATTTGTTAGGTTTTAATATTGTTTTATTTAATTTTCTCATGTTGTTATTAAAGCAATGCAGGCACATAGTTCAAAAAGTCAAATATGATCAGAAGATTTATATAAGGAAAAATACTTCCTTATCTCCCAATCTTGTTCCCAGAGTCAACACTTTTACCTTCTGGACCTGCTCCCTCGGATATTTACCTTCACGTTTCCAAGCCTCATTCACAACCACAGCCCTCTCTTCAGTCAATGGCTTCTGTTGTTCTGCTTTGATATCCTACCCCGGGAATGAGTCCCTAGCTTTCCTAGGCCATCCTCTCCCTACTTCTTCTCCACTATCCCCCATCACACTTCTAGTGACAATTACAGGCAGTGTTTGTGTTTTTATGACCATGCAGATGTATCTGGCTATGCCAGGCCTTAGTTGCATCTCATGGTATCTTTTAATTGTGACATGTGAACCCTTAGTTGCAGCAAGTAGGATCTTGTTCCCTGGCCAGAGATGGAACCTGGGTCCCCCGAACTGGGAGGTCGGAGTCTTAGCCACTGGACTGCTAGAGGAGTCCCTTGTCTATTGTTAAGTCAAGAGTTATATCATCAGCTCATCTCCCTTCTTATCCAAACTTGCTCCCCTCTAGAGTTGTTAATTGCTTCTTTTTATTTTCCTGGTTATCAACATATATATCATTCATTTTTTCCTGTGCTTTGAAATCTTTGCCACAGTCTATCAATAATAATTTTTGATACATAAAAAGTGAAAGTGAAAGTCACTCAGTCGTGTCCAATTCTTTGTGACCCCACGGACTGTAGCTCACCAGGCTCCTCTGTCCATGGAATTCCCCAGGCCAGAATACTGGAGTGGGTAGCCGTTCCCTTCTCCAGGGGATCTTCCCAACCCAAGGATTGAACCCAGGTCTCCTGCATTGCAGGCAGATTCTTCTAGCCACCAAGGAAGCCCTGGTGATACTAGAGTTTCCCTGGTGGGAGAAAGTATTTTGATAGTAGCATTTTGATCCATATTATCATAATTATCACCAGGACATTGCATGAGCATACGGAAGCCCCAAGGAATATCCTAAATTTCTGAGAGAAATACAATGATAGTCAACATTTGTTAGCTGTCACAAGCTACTAGCATAAGGCAGTTTACTGTTTAAATGTTACTGTGAACTACATTTCTTCAGCCGATGTCACATTTTTGCAAAGCTGGGTTTTCAGCATTTACTGTGATAACATGCAAGTACTGGATAAATATCAATATGAAACAGAAAATGAGGGTGGAGGTGTATAATCAAATTCAAAAGTNAGCTGTCACAAGCTACTAGCATAAGGCAGTTTACTGTTTAAATGTTACTGTGAACTACATTTCTTCAGCCGATGTCACATTTTTGCAAAGCTGGGTTTTCAGCATTTACTGTGATAACATGCAAGTACTGGATAAATATCAATATGAAACAGAAAATGAGGGTGGAGGTGTATAATCAAATTCAAAAGTCTGAGCAGCTATGCAGTGTTCAACAAGTACACACGTCTCATTAGGAAGCAATTGTGATTCTTAAAGAACGAAAGTCAAATGTTTTCATTTCAATTTACGTGTACTGGTTTTTCAAAAGGATACCAGGTTGTTAAGACATGAATATTGATCAAGTTGTTCAGATCTAACTATTTAATAGGTGGAACGGTCAGGTATTTCTTTTAAACTAGGAGTATCAAGAAAAAAAAATTACCAATACAATGACACCATTAACCAAAAAAATCTGGGAACCTCCGCTCTAACACATTCTGTCTCACTCCTGAGGATGTGTTTCATGGAATTTTCTCCTTTTTCCAATCTGCTGTAAAGCAATCACTCTAGAAGCAGCTTTCACTCTTTTCCCAATCAAACCTAGATTCCTTAAAATCTAGGAATAGAACTACCATATGACCCAACCAGGGCTTTCCAAGAGGCACTAGTGGTAAAGAACCTGCCTGCCAGTGCAAGAGACGTAATAGATGCAGGTTTGATCCCTGGGTCGGGAGGATCCCCTGGAGGACAGCATGGCAACCCACTCCAGTACTCTTGCCTGGAGAATCCCATGGACAGAGGAGCCGGGTGGGCTACAGTCCATGGGGTTGCAAAGAGCACTCATGTACGCATGACCCAACAATCCCACTACTGGGTATAAACCCTGAGAAAACCATAATTGAAAGAGATGCATGTACCCCACCGTTCATTGTTGCAGC